>JAYKAV010002903.1:495102-612014 GCA_035582835.1 Phoebastria nigripes | reverse complement strand
TTTAATATTTGCCCTAGTCATTCCCCATGATATTTTTTTTTTTAAATAAAATAGTGTTATGAAAGTTGTTTATTGTTTTAGGAAGCAAAGTGCTATATGAGCTACACTGGAGCATACTTCCCATGAGCTTGGAAGGTTACATGTTGCTGATGTACATTTTTGTGTTTTGAGGCCTGGAAAAGCCTTTAGAGGAGAGTAGCCTTCTCTCACTCTTTACTCGGACATGATGGAGCAATTTAAACTAAGGAGTTGCAAAGCTCAGTTAGGGAGAGAAGAGTGCATGAATTAAAAACATGTAAAGCATGTTGAACATCACAGAAAAAGGAATGAAATTGAAGACTACTTTCATTTAGTAGTGTGATACTAAGACTTTTTTTCTTATTTTGAACAGAGTACCAGAGAAGCAGAAATCAAGTTGAAAAGTGAAAGCAGAGTTAAACTTTTTGCCTTGGATCCAGATGCACAGGTTAGACTTCTTTTACAAGGAAGCATGTTACTTTCTTTTATGTTGATCCTTTTGAGATGAGAAACAACTTACCTTAATTTTTCTTTTCTCTATTTAAAGAAACTTGACTTTTCTGGTATTGAACCAGAAGTGAAGCCATTTGAAGAGAAATTTGGAAAAAAAATTCTTGTGAAGTGTAACGATTTATCTTTTAATTTGCAAAGCTGCGTTGCGGAAAATGAAGAAGGACCAACGACAAATGTAAAAAATTCTTCTAATTATTTTCTGTTAATATTGTAATGAATGTTTTAATATTTTGTTGGCACTACTCTTAATTGCAGGAATTCCTTGCTGTGATTGAGAAACTTATATTGTGGGTTTTTTTCTACTCCTTTTAAATCAAAATGAGAGCCTAAATCCTACGAAAAGTAACTTTGCTACTAATCTTTTTGTTGTGTTGTAGAAAGTGGAATTTTTCTTTTACTGTCTTTTACACCTTGTCAGTAATATCTAGAGTGATGGCCGTGTGTAACTGTTTATGAAAATGTTACTCATCTTCCTTTCATACACATTTTTACAGTAATATAGATGCCAGCAATGACACTTGATTCTTTTTTTTGAATGTCTAGGTGGAACCTTTTTTTGTCACATTATCACTATTTGATATTAAAAACAACCGGAAGATTTCAGCAGATTTCCATGTTGATTTGAACCACGCCTCAGTAAGGCACATGATATCCAATGCATCTCAACAAATGGTAAATGGCAGTGGTGATAGCTTACACAGAATTCAAGACATTCATGAAACTGTGTTACAATATCCAAAGCAGGTAAGAACTAGTAACCTAAAGAATTAGTAGAGAGTTTTCCAACATGCTTTGGATGGCTTTCTATTACGTAATGTAAAATGTGTGTGCGTTTTCCTTTTATATTTATCTCCTGTTTTATTTCTAGGGAATATTCTCAGTCACATGTCCTCATACTGACATTTTCCTCGTGGCTAGAATAGAAAAAGTATTACAGGGAAGTATTACACATTGTGCTGAACCATATATGAAAAGTTCAGATTCTTCAAAGGTATGTTATCTTCTTCTGTGGCATGGGAAAAATGCTGAGGCAAGACAGGTTGATTTGAAATTAAGAAATATCAATAAAAAGCTTAGTTCTTTTATAGGAAATTCAGATAACTGGATGATTTGATTTAGTAAGTTGTAGTTATTACTAGTAACTATTATGAATTGAAACGTTATAGATAAAGTCTAACGTATTATTGGGAAACATTTATTTAGCTTTTTATAATTGTGACATAATCTATAATTTTTATAATGGCTTTAAATAAACTGATTTGACAAAAGAATATTAGACTTCAATGTGAAAGTTGAGTTGAAAATTGTTGAACAATGAAATATTGAATATAGGTCAGAAATTAACTGTATGCCTCTCTCAGTTAATGCATCTTATTTACTCTGTCATTGTTGTTGACTTTTCCTTTGTGCCACTTTTTGGTGACCATAGTTTACTGTAACTTTATCTGCCCTCTTACTGTTTTTTTCCTTCAGAACCATTGAGCTCATTAAGCCTCTGTTTTTATGTATGAAATGCTTTGCAGATTTGATAGAACTCCAAATCACTTTTGGAAATAAACCACTGAAGCATCTTAAGTTTACAGGACTCTAGGATGACATAACATTTTAATGTTTTCGGAAACACATCTACAAGAAGCTTTGTCAGTTGCTGCTTCTTGTCTGTCACCAAAGAAATAGAGTTTTAATTTTGTTGATTTACAGTTAAATAGGTGGACCAGGATACTAGTAGAAAAGTTTTTTTGTAAGCAATGTCAGCTACTGTTGACATTCTTCCTGTTTTCAGCTAGTGAAAGGGAAGAAGGAAGGGTTAACTTTCAGTCTCTGCAGAGAAACAGTGTTCTTTCCTACTGATTTAATGCTGGCTAAGCTGCACATAAAAAACCTGTATTTTTCACTTGGTCTTAATATAGATCAGACTACTGATTTGCTTTTCCAGGAATACTTGAGATTTTTTTCAGCTATCATTGGAAAACAGCAGCTTTGTATTTTAGGAGTCTGGTTTTGAAGTGTATGCTGACCATTACTGAGTTAAAACAAACCTGAACTGAGTAGCTGATTTTGGTGGTCTTGGGCCTGAGCCACATGGGAAGGTTAAGTAAGCCCAAGTGTTCACAAATTTGATGCCGAGTGCTAGACTTGTGTTGCCCTGTATTGCAAGAGTAGCCAATAGGAACATTCATGGTTATATTAACTTCTCCTGTCCATTTCTGGTATTCATTTGCTCATAATTTTATACAATTGAACACTTAGTTTGAATTTTTTTCTGTTTTTGTTCTGTGGGATTACACCGTATTAATTTGAAACAAAACAGAACAGTACCAGCTATATAGGCCTCCATGTGTGTCAGTGGAATGAGCAAGTTCTAGTTCCCTGCAGAATTACTACTCTGGACAAGAAAAAGGGAAAATGGAAGCAGCAAATTCTATAGCCAAGACATCACTTGTTCCCCCCCTTAAACATTGAATACAGTGAATTAATGATGATTACTTATCAAGGTTCTATGCTTCTGAGTGCAATTTCCCCCTTTTTACAGGAAAGGATAATGGAGAGTTGGCTCAAACAACACACTAATAGAAACAGCTCTTCATAATGTCAACAGCGTAGATCAGGGATAATATTCAGGCAGGTTTACTCTGTGTTTTTCTGCCTCTGGCAAATAATTTTGCTCTGTGTAGGCACATACGAGAAGCTGTTTTCTGGAAAAGAGAAGCCCACTGCTCTGTCAGGAGCTTCTGCTTTAGCTCAAGTCGTTCTGCTCGGTGTTGAACATCTCAAACTAGTGGTTTTCTAGCTCTGATTGTTATACGTGTTGGTTCTATATAATGAAATTGTTTGTTCACTTAGAAGTTAACAAAACCAAAAATTTAAAGTTTTAATGAAAACAACGTTTCAATGTCCATATGTAGGATTGTCCATGTGATCTTCATACAACTCCTCCCCATATTCTGTGTGTACTTGTAATACAAGTATTGCAGTGTATTTTATTATTTACTCTGCAGGAATGTGTTCTGGTACGTAGAGTGGGTGGTGAATAGGGGAGCAAGTGGCGGGGGAAATGTTTTTATCTGGAGTCATGATTTTGTCTTAAACAGTTGAATTTTGCTCTAGCTTTCGTATGAGTTTTGTATATAATAATTTTTTTTCTTGCTTAATTAAATACATATTATCAGGAGTGTAGATGGCTCTGTGTTTTCACCCATGAAATGCTATGAAATCAGCAGGCCCTGCTTAACCTGAAATGAATTGTTAAGAAGTATTTTCATTTGTCTTTCACTCACATGCTTAGGATTAATCTTCTAAAGAAGATTTTCCAATTCATATCAGTGTCAGTAAGTGCTTTTTTCTTTTGTACTAACGGTGCAAAAAATGTAGCTTTTAAAACGTGGCTATTTCTTATGTCCCTTGCAGGTTGCACAGAAAGTTTTGAAGAATGCTAAGCAGGCATGCCAGAGATTAGGTCAATATAGAATGCCTTTTGCATGGGCAGCTAGGTAAGGACAGATCTTGTCAATCTGTATTTTTTCCTAACTTTTCTTTAACATTATTTTCTGCATCTCACTTCTTGTAAAACTTAATGTGCTATTTAAATTATTTCTTGTTTTACTTTCAATTAACCAAAAATTTCTGGCAAACTTACACTTCAGCTCTGTAGTAGGAAAAAAAGTTATAAACATTCAATATATTATTATTCAAACCACTGAATACTGCCAACTTTTTTCTATTGTCAATATTTTTTATTTTACTAAGAATTAAATGGTTCACACTTGATTTGTTAGACTCAGCTATTTATATGTTAAAACTCACCTGCAATGACAAGAGTATTAAATGCTTAATGTGAAGGATGGTGCAGTATGTTCTAATTTGTAGTAAAGAAATTTCCTGAAGTGAATTTCAACACTTTCATAAACTCAGCTGAAAGCTAGATTTTGACTTTCAGGACGCTGTTTAAAGATGCCTCAGGAACCCTGGACAAAAATGCAAGATTTTCTCCTCTCTTCAGACAAGACAGTAATAAACTTTCGAATGAAGACATGCTGAAATTGTTAGCAGATTTCAGGAAGTAAGTCCAATTTCCCCACTTTAAAAAAACAAAACCAAACAAACCAACCATACCCTAACACCCAACCGCACCCCACCCCACCCCTCCCCAAGCCCCACCATTTTTTGTTATGGTCTTGAACTGGAGCATCTAATCTTTTGATGTATGTATTTATATGTTTTTCACTTCAAATACAGAAGTTGTATAAATATAATCAAGGCCTTCATACAAGCTACAGATCTTCCCTTTGCAGTGTCTGGGGGCTATAAGCAGGACTGAAATATTATGCCATGTCTTACATGCAGTGAGCATCATATCCTGAAGTAGCTCTGTGTTAGGAGTTATGCTTGCACAATACACTCTTCTGGTTCTCAAAGGAAAACAAGTATGAGCATAAATCATATGTTCACTGACCTTGGACAGAGAATGCTAGCTCTCAGGGAAAGGGATTCAAGCCAGTATCCAGTCCACCTTCCTTGGGAGTGCATGTGGCTCAGGATGCCTAAATAACAGAACATTGGTCATCCTTTTTTATTCCTAAAGACTGCATCAGTTTGTGTGCAAGGCTTAAAAATCTCCTACTGACGGATGACCCTATTAGTAAACTGGTTTTAATCCCCTTTCTTATTAAATAGGATGTAAAATAATAGAGCAATCTTTGCTGCTTTGCAGAGGCATTTCCACTTCTGTTATGGTACAGTTAGCTGGAGTTGTATTAATTTGAACAACCGCTAATCACAAAAGGCTTGGGCTATAGTTTCTTTATTTTATTCTTGCTTACCAAATCTGATAAGGAGATGAGGTGTGTAATAGATATTTTAATTCCATTTTAGCAAGCTGCTTAAAGTTTCATTGAAGTTTACATAGCATTGAAATTGCTGTGTACTGATACTCCTTGCCATAAACAATATTATTAAAACTGAAACTAATACAGTAAATTASCCTGCCACATCACTTTGTGAATTAAGGAAATGCTTTTGGTTATTTCAGCATCCTGTTTGAGGAATCGTGTATGGTATTTCACAGGAATTCTAATAAGAAAGAGATTGTAATGTCTAAGGCTTAGCTATTGGAATTAGACTCCAGACTCCAACCAGAAAAAGTTGTTTGCTTCACAGCGTGGGATTGCATTTTGGGAAAATTTTGCATCTGCTTCCTCTGCAATAATTTTAAAAAATCATGCTGCTGACTATCTTTACTAATAAAGGGTTCTGCACTGGTGTTTTAACATGGAAAATACTCCTACTTCAAATCGTATTTCTGAATTAGCTACATGGTAACATCTAAGAAATTTCATAGTAGGCTAGTTAATAGTAAATATTTTGCAGGGTGAGTTATTACTCTAGAAAAAGGAGGAGGTAGGAAAAAAATTACTGAGTAGAAGGCACATTTTGTTAACTTACTGATTTCTCTCCCCCTTTGCTCTTACCCCATTACCATAAATGCTTATCACTGGCCTTTGAGATTTAAAAAGCTTACTGATAGGTCCCATCTTTGCTGCAAATGATAGTGAGTTATTACATGGCAAACAAAACCTATCTCTAACAAAGTTTTTCGTTTTGATTTAAAGAAAGAAAAACGTCATGCTTTTTCTTAACCTTTTTCACATTTGTGAATAAAGCTGCCTGGTTTTTTTTTTGTTTGTTTGTTTTTGGGTTTGGTTTTTTTTTTTTTTTTTTTTGGAGAATTTAAAGGAGGAGAAAACTGAATCTAGGCAAAAAGCAAGACCAGATCAGTCATCCACCCCCAAACCGCCTTTCCTCTCATACTCGTATTTCAGGATATTACTTTTGCCTCTGTTTCCTATTATCTCTCTTTGCTGGCATCTGATAGTTTTGCATAGTTTTGCATTTAGCCTGACTTTGAGGTTTTTTTCCTTCCTATAGACCTGAGAAGATGGCCAAACTTCCTGTTATTTTAGGAAATCTGGATGTTACCATTGATAATGTGTCACCAGATTTTTCAAGTAAGTATAATAAACACTGTTAAATGGACATTCAGGCTTTTTCTGTTCAGTTTTTTATTGTTTTTTAATGTATTTTCAGATTATGTTAACTCATCATACATTCCCATGAAACAGTTTGAAAACAGTACCAAGACACTAATAACGTTTGAAATAGAGGAATTTGTTCCCTGTATACCAAAACACACTCAGCCTTTCACCGTCTACAACAATCATCTTTATGTTTATCCAAAGCACTTGAAATATGACAGTCAAAAGTCTTTTGCAAAGGTGAGTACAGGAAAACTATACATTCTTCTTTCTCAGATTTCATTAAGAATGTTTACGTATTATATTTCTGTGATGGTACTTATGATTAAGTGTTTGGGTTTTTGTTTTTAAATACTGCTTTAGGCTAGAAATATTGCAGTATGCATTGAGTTCAAGGATTCTGATGAAGAGGATTCTTTGCCTTTAAAGGTTAGTCTTTTGGTTTTTGTGACTGATAAAAGAAAATAGTGAACAGTTAGCTAAATAACATGGTAGTACTGGATTAATTTATCTAGTTTGGGATGGCGGCTTTCTGTCCTCCTTTTGCATTTGGCATAAGAGTAACTACTAGATGACTTGCTTGTTTTTGATATAAAAGATTACTAAAGAACCCTCAGAGCATTTCATTTCTTTATATCAACAAAAATTCCAAGAATAAAACTTGTTGCAAACAAGGGTGGCTTATGCCAGCTCCACAGGAGGAATTCTTTAAGTTAAAACAGTAAACCTTTAGATCAACTGCAGAGCCAAGCTCTGTGTTTATGAGCTACCACAGTGTATAAGAGGTGCCTGGAAGAAAAGAAGTAGAAAAATGTATAGGAATCCTGAGGTGAAATCACAGTCTCAGCTGTACTGCACAGCAGGCAGACTACAGATCATGTAATCCCCTGTCTGTGCAAAGGAAGCAAGTTAAACACAAGTTAAAATATTTCAAATTCTAGGTGAAACAGATTCTAAGCTGAGAGTGAAAAAGGATCATGGGGGTTTTTTGTTCTTTTTTCCTTTTTTCTATTTTTAGTGTATCTATGGTAGGCCAGGTGGACCGGTATTTACTAGAAGTGCATTTGCTGCTGTTCTGCATCACCATCAAAATCCAGAGTTTTATGATGAGGTAAGCTACCTTTCTGAGGTAACTTTTATGGGTTTAGGTATTACGTAAGTTTCAAAAATACAAGAAAAGCTTTGAGGATTGCAAAGTTCTTGGTAATGATTTCAGTTAAATCAGACCCCCCCTTTTCACTGTAAGTAAATTTTTGTAAGTTTTGTGTGTGTGATTCTTGATCTTGCTTCAAATAACATATAAACTGGATTTGCTTTTTAAGTGTGCAACCAGTGAGGCATGTCACTGCTCTAGCTGAAGACTTCTACAAAGGTTGTGATTCTTTGCCTTTCAGATTAAAATAGAATTGCCCACTCAGTTACATGAAAAGCACCATTTGTTGTTCACTTTCTACCATGTCAGCTGTGATAACTCAAGCAAAGGGAGTACAAAGAAGAAAGATGTTGTTGAAACACAAGGTTTGTATGCTAGTGCTTTACTTTCAGTAACTACTGGGGAGATTTTATGAAATACGCTTATCTGGTAACCTGTGATTTTTGTGATCCATATAATGCTTTCTAATTACATTACACTGACTGAAGGATTTCATTAAGTATTTCTTTTAATTTTTCAAATGTTGTTTTAGAATGTCTATCAGATGTATGTTTTTTTCAAACTCAGTGACAATTTATTTGCTTTTTAATTATTTCTAATCGTTTGAGTTCAAATCATTCGGCCCTTACAGTAACATTTTCTCGTTTATGAATTACATATCAGAAGTGTACAGTAAGACTTTTGTAAGGGTTTATGTAAAGATTCATAACATATTTAAAATTACTTGCCTTTCATGTTCCATAGTTGGGTATTCTTGGCTTCCTCTAATAAAAGATGGAAGAGTGGTGACCAATGAGCAACAGATCGCAGTGTCAGCAAATCTTCCGTCAGGCTATCTTAGTTATCAAGAAGTGGGGGTTGGAAAGGTATGTTATATAAAATTGCTCTAATCTTTCAAAAAAATATGTGGAGAGAAGGTTTGGTTGTAATTCCCCAGTCTGATAAGATTAAAGTCATTTTCTAGTAGAAATTTTTTTCTTTTATAGTTGAAATGGAGTGCTTTGCAAAAGTTAGACATCTGATTTAGAGGAAACAAACAAACCCAAACAGAAATAGGAGACAAAACTTATGACTGAATTCTGACTTTTATGAGAATTTGAATCAACCTGCCCTAATATAGTTTTTTGTTTAAATTGTTAAGCACTTATTTCTGTTATTATTTAGCTGATGTACTGGGAAATGTTTAAGTTTCATTTTTTACAGTAATCATTAACTAGAAGTTACAGTAATTTTTAAATATATTAAAGTATTTTGAGTTTATGAAGATATGCAAATAATCTGAAGTCCTTTACTAAATTTTTTTTAGCATTTCATGCTGTCTTCTTTCAGTAAGTCTTTTATTCCTGAAAAAGTCTTATTCTCACATCTTGATTTTTGTGATCTTTATACTTCACTAGTAAAATTTATGGTTGTATTTTTCAAAGCAGAAAGCTTGCAAAATTGTAGTAATAAAAATGATACTGAGGAGGATACAAAATGTAAAATGTGATAGGGGATTTGACTAAGAGAATGAAATGCAGAGACAAAATTGACTCATTTTGGAGGAAGAGGCCTAAAATCAACAGCAAGAGGTGCTGCTCTCCTCCTATTCTATCACCTTTTCTTTTCTAAATTCTGCTGTAAGCTTTCCAACCGTTGTCTCCTTCACATCTTTCATCTTTTCACATTGTAGGTGTATTCTTTATGCCTCTGCTGTTCGTCTCTGCTCACGCCCATGGGTAGAAGGTTAGGACCGATATGACTAGTTGTAGATCTAGCAGTAAAATCTCTCCCTAACTGGTTGTTAGGGTAGACAGCTGAGCATTCCCATTCTCAGTTCTTTGGAAATGGGATGGGAAGGGACCACTGGCTGTTACCTACTGGTGACCTATGTTAAGGTTTAAACTGTGCCAGTATCTGTGGCATTTCTTGTGTTATTTTTCTCAGAAAACTAGTAGATATTTCTCTCTAGTCAGAAGTTTCTTTGCAGAGTTGTAGGGGAAACATGAAATAAGTGACTTATAGAAAAGCAATTTTGTTAGCCAGTGAGGAAACTACCGTGGGACTTTTAAAATACATTTTAAGCTTCATAAATGCTTTTGGTAATATTGCCTGCATAATTTTCCTTTTTTTATGACTTTATTCATTGCACACATTTCTTCAACCTGTTTTTAAAAAAAAAAAGTGTTGTTTGTGGTACTATAAACAAATTGTTTTACTCTAGTGTACTGCTACATTATTTTACTTTTCCTCTGCATGTATGCGTGCAGCACTCTGGTCCTGAAATTAAGTGGGTAGATGGAGGCAAACAACTGTTAAAAATATCCACTCATCTGGTGTCAACTGTGTATACGCAGGTGAGTTATAAAACAAACTAAATTAGACACAGTTTTAGGAATAATGTATGTTTGTCATACGTATATACAATATTTGGGAAAATTCTTAAACTCAGTATGCTGATCTCTTACTTTTTTGTCTCTTGGACACTCTGCATAGTATCTCTTTCATATCAGCTGTGAAAAACGGCAGATCTTAAATGGAAGCTATTCAAAATGTGAGCCTTTTGTCTAACATTGTCATCCATTCCAGTCTGAATTTTCCTGTTAGATGAGAGGTCATAGTTGTCTGAAGGGTGTTTACTGGCATGTCTACAAAGCAATGCATCCTCTTATAGCTCCTCATAAAATACATATTATGATAGGTTGGGATAACTAACATTAAGAATGCTATTTTCTGCATGTCAGTTGATTTGAAGCAAATATAGGTGGTGTTCTGTATAACGGGTATTCAAAAATCACTAGAAATTTCTTATGTGGGTTAAAAAAAAAAATCAATGTTACATGTAGAGTAAATTAGTCTTCGGAGGAATGTTCTTCAGTTATTTTTGAAAATTGAATCTATGGATACGTATATGGATTTCTATATATAAATATTTTTAATGTGTTCCGTTTTGGATTATGGATAGTAATGTTAGATATTGTTTAATTTGTTGTTCTTTTTGTCTTTGACAGGACCAGCACTTGCATAATTTTTTTCAGTACTGTCAGAAAACAGAGTCTGGAGCTCGTGCACTAGGAACTGATCTTGTAAAATATCTTAAGGTATAAAATGGCAGTGAATAACAGATTATGTTATTTATTTATACTTTTGCAAAACCTAGGAGCTTCAGACGTTTTCTAGGTCTCATTAATGGAATATGCAGTATAAAAAGAACAAAAAGATACTTCCTGCCCTAGATAAATTTACAATTGCAATATAAGAGGAAACCACGAGGAAATTATGAGACAGTATTGGTCAACCTTATGAGTAATAACTTCAAAACACTAATGGCTTAATTTGTCAAAATAATCAAATTGAACTGTACATGGGAATGGTAAGGAATGATGACTCTTGATTTTCTAAGATTTTGCTTAGGAGGTCATCATTGTCATGTCTACAGTTCTCTTTCAGGATTAGATCAATAGAGTGCATGGTTTCCACAGCAATTTTGTCTTAACCAAGTAGGCCGGATTTTTAATATGAAGCCCAAAATTAAAATCTACGTAGGGTATCACAAGTAACTCCTGATTTTCTTAGGCACAACAGAGTTTATTGTTGTAATTGAATACCATCAATTAATAAAACTGGACTGTCTACTCAGGACAGTTAAGTAATAACTTAACTATTGAATGTGGCACGCTTCTGAATGGGACTTGCTTTGTGTCCTTGGTTATGTCAAAACCATGGCTCTGAGTCATCTTCCTTGCCCCAAGACTTCTGTGATCAACTTTGGTACAAAACAGGACACAGTACATTAACAGTAGGAAGATGGAATAAGTCTATTTGGAAATAGTTTTTTTTTTTTATTATTACCATTTATTGCTGACAGACCTGTTTCTCAGTCTTCTATTTGTCCTTATCATTCTGAAATTTTGCAATCCCAAAACGTGCTGGCAAAGCATGTGACAATAATACAACCCCTTAGAAGGGATTCTGGCCATGGTAGCTTCACATCAAAAGGATAAAGCAAAGAATGAATAGTCTTGTAGCTGAACTTCATTGTCCCCCATGGTTACTTAGAATGAGTCACTAGAGATGCCTCTCACTTGGGTTTCTGCTACTGACATTCTTGTTTTGCTATAAGATGTCATTTCTCTGTGTTTCTCTCACTTAAAGTATCTGTTTTGAGTTCCTTGATAATTTTAGATCTGGAGCCATCCTTATGTCCACTGCTTCCTGCTGCAGTAGTTGTACCAAATAGTCCCCGGTTAGATGGCACTAGCACTAAGCCTGGTAGTGTTTTGGCTTTAAAAGTCAGCACTCTGCCTTATCAAGGGGCCTTACTGGAGTTAGAGACAGCTTATGTGCAGAATCCCTCCCTGATACCACACTTGCAAATCCTCTGTCATCGTGACACTTTTCAAAATACAGAGTCTTTCTAACTGTGTATAGGTGGTTTGTGCCCTGAAGAAATCTCTCCAATAGAGACAGGAGAAGAACCACTGCTGCAGAGTGTTTCATCTTGCCTTGAGGCCAAGGGAATTATTCCATCTTTCCCCAAGTAATCCTCCTGGGAGATTGTGGTCCTGCTATCTGAGATTTCTGTTTGAAGAAGGGAACCTCTTTACCTCTCACTTCCTACTGTTTGTACTTTTTTGCAAGGGATTTAAAGTTACTGGTATTCAATTTACCCCCCGTGTTCTATCAAAATACAAACAAAGGAATCATCCGGGTTTCTAGAAGTCCTAGTCATAAAAGACGTCTTTCTCATTGGTGCAGCTTTGCCTTCTTGTCCTCTGGTTGTGGTTTTGAGATCAGTTGGGACACTGAACCTTTATCATTGGACTCAACCTCTCTTTGTTTCTCTCCGTATAATAAAGATGGTATGTTCTGAGTACCTGTCATCATGAATTAGAGGTCTTAGAGTCTGACCTGTGGCTCATTGAAGCTCTTTTAAAATTGTCAGTATCATTTCCATCACTTTTTTTCAGGGGGTGTAGCCTTCCTGCTACTTGCGGTGCCAGAGAAAATGGCAGATGTTTTCTGGTTTCAAGAAGGGAAGGATTGTTGCCCATACTGGACCTCAGGGAACTGAATGTCTTTATTGATAAGTTCAGGTGAAAAAACAGAATTTGCTCTTTCTGGTGCTGTAATATAAAGCAGTTAGTCTGGGAAACAGTCAGATGGTACATGGAAAGAATCATTATTACTAAAATCTCTGCATACACGACATGTCTGAATCACTACTATTAAAAAATCAGTTTGCACACCATGGAGAGCCTCTTTACCAGGGTCCTGGCAGCAGTGACTGTTCATGTTATGAGGAATGGAACGACCCTGTACTTTGTGGGCAGTCGGTGGATTCTTAACTCAGGAGCTGAAGTTGTAAACAACCCTCAGTCAGTTTCTGACCTGTTTGATTCATCGGGATTCAGAGTACTTCAAGAAATCCCGCTGTTTCTTAAGTTTACCAGAGCTCTACTTGAATCTGATGTAATCAAAATCTCTTCCAGGGACTAGCATGGCAATTTCAGATTTATCTTGCTACCCGCTGACCGTCCAAAATGGCAGCTGGCTGGAATCAAAGGCTTGATTCTCTTCTTGATGTTCACAACTCATGTTAGTCTGGTAGAACAACGTGATCATCAGATATTGAAGTATCATTTTAGGGAAAGCTCAAAAGAACACTTCCTCAGATCACTCCGAAATCACATCATTTACTTCAGTCGTGTATGATCACATATACTGTAATATATTTGGGTAGCTTATTCCTTTGCTTAAACACTTAATTTATTTATATTTGTATTAACTCCACATTAGCAGAATCTTTAGGTTCATGTCTTGCCAAAATCCCTGGAACAGAATAATGCAACTGCAGAGCTTTTTTATAACTCTTGCTTGTTGTCAAACACCAGAGCACTCTCAGCACACAGTATGAACATGTTCCACACCACTAGATTAACACATCATATTGACTTTATTGCCTCGCTTCATGGTAACAGAAAAAAAATGCTATCTTCTGTGTCAACTACAAATTACAGCTATTCTCAATTCCATTGGGCCAAATTCCTGTCTAGCTAGGCCTCACAAATACTTTTTACTTCTCCTGTGTATTGAAAGCTTGCCTTCTGTGTGCCAGCCTATACCTACCTGTGCCAGACTTGGCCAGCCTTAGTACTAAATGTTCTTTAAAGATCAATGTTTCAGTTCGCTGCTGATAGTTTCCTGCAGGCAATGTCTATGCTATAATGGCAATGACACATTTAAATACTTAGGATTTACTTTACTCCATGAAGTCAGTGTGCTACTGACAGAGTAGCTTGGATTACCGAACCTGACAAGTGTTCTCCAATTCTCTCTTCTTTCTGCTCTTGCCCTCCCTAACAGGATTTTGTGTAAGCACCATCTGACACTTCTAATTAAAGGTTTTCTGAGACTCACCTGTTTCAAGATGTTTGTATGCTCTCCTTCATATTTCATGAGCCCAAACATCACTTAGCATCTTATAAATTGAGGTATCTGCTTGTTAGTTACCTCCATTGTTGCCTGAGAGATCAAACGGCACAGCTACTTCTGGCAGTCTAAGTGTAATTGAATACTCAAAGGCATCAGAAGTTGGATTATGAGTCCACTTCAGAGTCCTACTTAAAACAGCACCTTTACAAAAAAATGTCTGCATCCTGGACAGAAGTGTGAGCTGAAGTTCCATTTGCATATTTACCCAATGCTCTGATATTCAAGGCTTATAGAAAAGATGCTGTAGGGTATGACTGCTGTTTCCAAGAAAAAACACAGATCACATAGGAAGGAAGACTGTTTTGAGTCCTGAATAGTGTGAACGTGCATACAGGCAAACATTCAAAGAAGACAGCTGCTTAAAGCTGAATGGAAATGTTTGAAATGTGTTGTCTGTATGCATGTTCAGCAAATATAATCTTTTTTTGTCAAACTCCCTTTAACTCCAGGGAATTTTGTGGCATAAACCAATGTAGGATGAAATGCCATACACTGCCTTTTATGTCAAGGCGGTTATGTCTATAATATCTTTTGCATGTGATAGAATGCAAAGGCATGTCACGAAGAAGTTGAGTGGTTAGTAATTCACTGTCTCCAATTTCCAGCATTAGGTAGTTAGGGATGTTTTTTAACATACTAGTTTATTGTTTTGCAGTAACTAGTATAACTAGTATTGCACTTATCACAGGTAAGCAATCTGTATGTTCTTGTGGAACTTCTGTTTGCGTTGGTGGATGAAATAGCGAAGTATACCAGAGTGTCAGTGTCAGCTTGCTGTGGTGTACACAGGTAGTCATTTCATTGAAACATTACCTAGTATGCATTTCAATGGAAAAGTACAAATAACTACTTCTAAAATGCTTTTAATAAAACTTAATTTTTATCCCTAATTTACCTTAATGTAGAAAATATTTACCAAATATTTATGTTGGAAACTATTCTCAATTGCTTTCTGTGCAGTATTTCAGGTTATTAACACCAAATAGTGCAAGCAGTGTGTATTTTTGGAAAAAGACTTGCAGTAAATTTTATCATTTCAGAACTTGTGATTTAAATGCCATTGTTTCAAGGGAGTGACAGTACTACTGCTTTCTTTTAGAGCCTTCATGCTATGGAAGGCCATGTGATGATAGCTTTCCTGCCAACTATTCTAAACCAGTTGTTTAGAGTTCTCACTAGAGCAACTCAAGAGGAAGTTGCAGTCAATGTGACAAGGTAAAGAATTTTAAGTGCTTCATAGAGTTTAAGTGATGACTGGGTTATCACATAAATCTGTGACCGAGTAGCATTCTTGCTATTGCAATCATAGCTTTCTTTGTAGGCTTACTTGGTTTCTGACTTCTGTTTAGGGTTATTATCCATATTGTTGCTCAGTGTCATGAAGAAGGCTTGGATAGCTACCTGAGATCTTATGTCAAGGTAGGTAGAAGTAAATTAAATGTTTCCTTTTTTTATTTCTCTAAAAAGAGTATATTTAAATTCAGTTGCATCTGTTTAATTTCAATTGTTTCATATTATGTCATAGTTTCATATTATATTCTGGTTTTCCTTCCCAAGTATGCTTATAAAGCTGAACCCTATGTTGCTTCTGAATATAAGACAGTACATGAAGAATTGACAAAGTCCATGACAACAATTTTAAAGCCATCTGCTGACTTTCTTACAAGCAACAAGCTACTTAAGGTATATATTGAACTATACTTTTTACTGTATGTTCTTATCTGGTCATAACTGAAGAATAGGAACTAATTGTATTTAAATAGTTGTTGAATGCATGTGGCAATTTTACAGAACGTTTTCTTTTCTCTGCAGTATTCATGGTTTTTCTTTGAAGTTCTGATAAAATCAATGGCTCAGCATTTGATAGAAAACTCTAAAGTGAAGGTATGTCAACTTTTGCAAAAAAAATGTTATTCTAAAGAGAATTTGTATAGTCTCTTCTTTCTCCAATCAATCAAAACATATTTTTATTGCATATTTTAGAATGCAAATATATGCACAAAGGGTTTGCTGTGCATGTAGTGCAGTGCATCCTTTTGCATTTAAGATGTCAAACTTCTTGCTTGTTTTAACTGATCTGTTCCAGCTGTTTGGGAATTCCTCAAAATTTCTAGCAAAAAGAAAAGGCTTACAACTTTTTCTACCACTAATCAATAGAAATACTCTTAATTCAAACCAAAGTAAGAAAAATATTCAGAGGGACTTTTTTCTGTTCTTTACTTTTTTTTCTGTTTCGTAGTATCTGTTCAAATAATTCAGAATCTTTAAACTTAAATTTCCATTATTGATTTGATGTTCCTCGAGGAAGGAGTTTGTGCTTCTGTTCACTCTGTGAATGGAGTATTTCTTACTTCACCCCACTATTTTGAGCTTATTATAATTATTTAAATTAATTATGTTAATTTAATTAATCAAGTCAACTGAAATGAAAGTATAATCTTATAAAGCAGAAAACACTGCTTCTTATTTAAAGCTGAAATTTTCTGGAGACTTCTGGAATTGAATTAAAATTTTATAATTTAAAAATGATATTGAAAAAAACCTGAAAGAATTTTTTTTGTTTCAGTACTTACCTGACAGTACTGGCAGTACTTTTTATTTTACAGTATTCAGCTCTGTGAAAAGGATACAGTTTTTCTAATTACAGAATGTGGTCCATCTGGGCAAGGTTTTCAAAACATGGTGTGTGTGAAACTTGTATAGCTTGAGGAAGTTTTTCTATTGGATTTGGTAGGTGATACTCTGAAAAACAATAACATGCTGGTTTTGCTTGGCTAAACAACATTTATATAATTTTTCCTGATTTTAACAAACCTACAGAAGTCCTCACAAGTTTGGAAACAGCATATTGGTTTAAAAAAAACTTCAAAGAAACCACTAACTTGCTGTCATGCAAACCCATTTCCTCAATTTAATTATAACTTCCTTACAATAGGGATTACATTTTTAAATTGAGATCAGATGTTGGATAAAATAAGTACAGTATAATAAAATCTTTTTTATAGCAAGAATCTGTGTAAACAAACAAAAACTAAATGCAATTTACTTTTCAGAATGACTCCGCCAGTGTTTTTAGTATCCTCTCCCATATAATCTGCATCTCTTGTATAGTATGGTATACCATTACCATTGATAAGCATTCACGTTAGTACTAGTTCTTGATTTTTTTTTTTTTTTAATTTTTTATTATTATTTCTTTCCTCTGCAAGTGCTATACTGACTCATTTGCTCAAAGCTAATGTGTCTTTATTGACCCATGTAATCCTAATGATAAATTGTATTTGGAGAGCACCAGCACGTACATCTGAGGAACAAATTCAATTTAACAAGACTTTCATTTTAGGGGAAACAAAGTTGGTAAAGGAACAGTGTGTCAGTTACAGATACCTGAGACTGATTTGATTACCTGGTGTTATGGAAATACGGTGTGAATTGGGGTAGGCATAACCATTACTATTACTCAGAAAGACCTCCATCTCTTTGGTGTCTAAGTGACCTAAGTAACTATAAGAGAAGGCACTGATTATTTTCTTTTTTTAGTAGTAACAACCAGTAGCTGAGACCTAATGGCCTCAGGTTTGCTGTACTTGAAAGACTGAGCAGTTCATTTTGTGATTTACCATATGCTATAAATTGCATGCTGTACAAACTGTGGTCTTCTGAGATCGAATTCTAAGGGTTGTTATAAGTAAGCTTAGGATTTTCATTAAAATGCACTAAAAGATGTAGGCAGGAGACAATTCAGTGTATGTTTATATTTCTGAAGATTGGTCTAGGAATTATGACCTTTCTTTAACTGATATTTTACATCAACTTGTTGCATCAAATTTTGTCTATTACATGGGGTTATATAATCATATAAATTCTGAAAGTCTTGTTCATTTTAAGTAAACTTTCTGCCCTACAAAATTCTTTAGGTAGGCTAAAAATTTAGATAATTTCATTTTAGTGAATGATTGCTCTACCTCTTAACAGCATAATTGTAAACACGCATTTTGTAGAAGGTAGGCTGAGAAAATACTGAGCATGGAAAGAGCATGACTCTTTTCAAAGAAAGTACTAATTGCTAGTTGTATTTTATTTATGATTCCAAGTTGCCAGAAAAAGGTAGATAAACCACAAAAATGTAATCTAAATACTGATGGCACTTTTAACTCTATAAGAGACCCCATTTTATTTCAGAAAATACGCATGCAGAGGGTTTTTTATAGATTTAGTAGGTTCTGTAGCCATAAATCTTTCTAAGATGATAACAGTTCATGCAGAGATTTTCTTATGCAGCATTGAAACTACCAAAATGTTGCCACATTTTTTGTTAAGACTTACAGGTATAGAGGCATGGTAATTCTACCTGAAGAGGAAAAAAACCCCAAACCAGACAAAAAACCCCGCCCCCAAAACACTAAGCTTGATGCTGGAAAATACCTGTCTCATTTCTATTGATGTCCCACTCAACAGAGTGTTCTGCGTGCTAGGTGTACTTGTTGTATAGGAACCCCATTCATTTCAGGTTAATATTTTGTTTGTTTTTAATAGTATCTTCAAAAGCAACCCCCAAATATGAACTGTTCAATTGTACAAAGGAGAAACAAATTCTTTTAACACGCGCCTTTAGATTCTAGTACTTTGCTGTGTATCACCTTGAACTGCTGTTCTTTCTCATTCTTCCCCTGCAATAGCATGAAGTAAGGTTCATAACTTATAAACTACTGGAGTGACTTTTTATGACAGATTTTTGTTGTTGTCTCCACATTTCATGTTAAAAAAGACATTTCCACTTCTAGAACTAACCTCATTGTCATCTTCCCTGTGACATGAAAGAAAAAGGAGCAGAACTCACCTCTTGTTTGCATGTATCCTCATTCCTGAACATTGCGTCTTGATTTGCAAGCTCCTTAAATATCAAATAAATTATTTTGCTAGCTTTTTGCTGTCTTACTGGGTAAAGTAATAAATGGAACATGCATTCACATATCTCCTACTTATGAGATCTGATAAAAAGTTGCATTTCTGGGTGCAGCAAAATTATTTCTATAGCAAGAATTTTGTAGTATTTTTAAAAATATTTAATTACTGTCCAACTGGAACTGAGTTACAAGAATATCGTAGGACACTGACTGGCATACCCACCAACAGAATTTTTAATTTATAATTGTTATTTCATTAATGAGTACTGTTGATATTTATACAGGGATCTTTTTCAACCTTAATATCTACTTTTTAAAATATTTTTTTAAAAAATAGAACTAGAGACTTTGGAGCACAGTTCAAACACAAAGGGAGCAAATTGTGTAATCATTGATTTATGCCTTGACAATGACTTGTTCTGCCTAGGAATGTTGCATTCAATATAGTTCAAAAAACTATTTAAATAACAAAGTATTCAGAGCACTTGGATGTTTTGATTTCAGTTTTCAGAAAGAAAAGACATAATGACTGTACAGTTGAAACAGTTTTTGTCAATGTCAACTTCTTCAGCCTCACACCACCTGTCAGACAAAAGACAGAATCTTTATTAAAGATTGTAAGACGTAGAGAAATGAAAGAGGCTCTGCAGTGCCAAAAAGCTGAAGAGAACTTACTGACCAATACTGGTCAGAACGTACAAAATCATTGATGAAGATAATATAGATGGTGAGTGAAAAGGAGGAAATTGTGAACGTAGAGGAAATCTTTTAAGCTAATTGGCAACCTACCTAAAAGCAAGGGAAAACAGTTCTGATTGTGGAAACTTAAAAACGTGGAGAGTAAGATTCTGAAGCCTGGAATAGCTGAGATTTAAAGTCGCTGATGAGCAAGAGGAAGAAAAAAGCATGGATGAGAATTTCCACAATGGCAAAAGGCAAAGGAGTGATGAAAAAGATAGTTGCAGAACAGAAAAAGCTGTTTTGTTTTGTTTTGTTTTGTTTTTCAAGACAGAAAAGAGAGTCTGATAATGCAGTTACTATATGTGAACCAGCTGGTGTCTGCTTTGGAAAGGAAGATAGGTAAAATTAAAGGATTCCCTTTTATTCTTAGCTTCTGTCATCAAGTTTATTGTAGTATAGAAAAATACTGATGCATTACACTTGCAAACTTTTATACATGTGTTTTTGTCATCAAAGACTGCCTTGCTTGAATTTTCATAACAGATGTTAGTGCATGTTGTAATATTTTCTTTTAACCAAATGCTCTTTTTTCCCTCTCAGTCTAGAAAGTTCAGGAAAATCTTGAATTTAAAGAAAATGTTACTTAAAATGACAAATGAGAAAATTTGAAAATTTTCCTTGTCTCCCCTCTCCCTGTCAGGTTATCTATATCTTATCTAAAGTAAATTTTCTGATATATTTTAGTGGTATAAACCATATTAAATATTGTATCTGAATTTGCTTCTAGCTGTTGCGAAACCAGAGATTTTCTGCTTCCTTTCATCATGCAGTTGAAACAGTTGTTAATATGCTAATGCCACACATCACTCAGAAGTACAGAGACAATCCAGAGGCTTCAAAAAATGCAAACCATAGCCTTGCTGCCTTTATAAAAGTAGGTACACAAGCAACTTGGGCTCTGTGGTTACTTTTTCAATAATGCTGCTTCTTCATGGATTTTAAAGAATCTTAAAGCCAACTCATATAAAACTGAATATGCATAATGCTTTTTAAATATAATTCTATGTAAGAGTTAAAATACATTGAAGTATAATTTGCATCTTCTGTAATCAAGAGAACATCTGTTCAAAAGTTTGATATTTTTTAAATGAATTTATATTTTATCCAAATGTGTTTTGATTTTTCTTTTTTTTTTTTTTTCTTTCTTTCTTTAAAAATATCATCTAGGTTACCTTTTAATACTACAAAAGCTTCATACGTTGGGTAGTGTTTTATTTGCATGCATTTTATGTAGACAGTCTTTCAGTGTCTTTCCTTTTTTAGCCAATAAGATCCAGTAGGGAGAAAAAAGGATGGGAAATAAAATGGTAGCTAAAGCTGCTAGTGGCATGTCATTTTTGTTTCTGTCAAGGTAGAGTTCTTCTCTTCGAACTGCTTTTTATTTGCAATTTGTTTACATTCTGCACTCTAAGGGAAAATTTGCTATTCATATATGTATACATATATTTAGTTTGCTTGTTTTATTGGTTTTTATATTCAAACTGAAATATCAACAATGTGTTTGGAAAATAAACTTATTAAATACAGAAATATAATTACTGAGCACTGAGACAGTACTAAATCAATTCTATCTTGGTTTTGCTTGTTCTCCCCAGAGGTGTTTTACTTTTATGGATAGAGGCTTTGTTTTCAAGCAAATCAATAACTACATCAGCTGCTTTGCCCCAGGAGATCCGAAGGTACTCAGTGTTTTTAAACAAACTATTTTTAGGAGTTGCCTCTTCTTGATGCATGTGGATAGAGTCCTGCATTAAGTCTTCCGACTTCTTCCCAGTTACATCAGAAGTCCCTGTGCTGTGCCTAGAGCATTTTTTTTTTTGCATCAAATCACTTTTCATGTTTTGATTCCCATCTTGAGGTACAACTTTACCACCCTAGAGCATGTGTATTGCCAAAGTGGTGGAGGGTGGGGGTGCAACACTAAGCAGAAATTTCAAGCATCAGTGTGAGAAAGGCTAAAGTTGGAAGAGTTGATGTCTGATAAGTTTCTGTACATTTACTGTAATGGTGAAAGCATGTACCAGATGTCCAAAGAATTTCTTCTGTGGGTCCAAACTTTTCTTACAACAATACATAATATGCTAGTAAACTTAAATAACTTTGGACAATGGGAACAGTAAATAGAACTATATCCAGTTGTCAAGTATGAATTATGCTGGAATTATTTTATACAGACATGTGGAACTTTGACAGATCTATATCCCTCATACTACAAGACTGAGAAAAATCATCCTTTTGTGTTAGAAAGCTGTTTTTAATGTGTTATTCAAATCACTGCATCAGTTGTTTAATTTATACTTTAAAATTATTTTTGCAGACTCTTTTTGAATTCAAATTTGAATTTCTCCGTGTAGTTTGTAATCACGAGCACTACATACCTTTGAATCTACCAATGCCATTTGGAAAAGGTAGAGTTCAGAGATACCAAGGTAAATTCTTCCAAAGAAGTGTATGGTATATTTCTTAGATGTCATCTTTTTATTATTAGATGTGTAGACTGTGTAACTTCAGATCTATGAGATGTTGGAAACCTCAGAATTGTTAAATGGAAGCCTAAAGTTGTAATCCTTTCATTTAAACTTAAAGGAATAGTTTAGGTAGCAGAGTAATCTATCCAAAGTATCTAGTCATTGAAAGATATGGTAAACCACATCCTTGACTCTGCCTCCCTTTCCTGCTATGATTATTAAGTTTGCTTTTAATTCACTAGCTGCAGAAGCCTGTAACACTCCTGTAGATAGGTGTGCAGTGTGAGGCTTGATGTACTTTTTACTTTTTTTCATATACCCATTCAGGTTAAAAGGGACTTCAGTAGGTCTGTAGTCCAACCTCCTGCTCAGGTCACCTCAGGCCTTCCCTTCTCCAGATGGAGCAAGCTCAGTTCCCTCAATTTCTCCTGAGACGGCATCTGCTCCAGCCCTCTACCTACCTTGGTGGTCCTTCGCTGAACTCATTCAAGTTAATATCCTTCTTGTACTAGAAGGCCCAAATACTACACACGGTATTACAGATATGTCTAACAAATGCCAAGTAAAGGGTCATAAACAATTCCCTTGATATACTGGCTATGATCCTGTTGATACAGCCCAGTATGCTGTTAGCCTTCATTGTTGCCAGGATGCCATGCTAATTCCTGTTGAAGCTACTGTCCACCTGGACCCCTAGGTGTTCTTCAGCAGAGCTGCTCCCAAGCTAGTCATTCCGCAGCTGGTACCGTTGCAGGTAGTTCATCCATCCCAGGTGCAGAATTTTGTATTTGTCGTTGTTGAATTTAATTGACGTTTCTGTTGACCCAGATTCCATTCCCCCTGATTCCATTCCTGTAGAATCTAGAGTCTTCTGAAATGCAGCCCTGCCCTTGAGCATATGGACTGTACCCCATCCACAAACTTGATGAGAGTGCACTCCGTCTCCTCTTTCAGGTCATTGATGAAATAGTACTAAATAGGATAGACCCTGGAAAACTCCTCTTGTAGCTGGTCTCCAAGTAGAATACAAACCATTAACCACCAACCTTTGAGCCCAATGATCCACCTAGTTCTTTTGCACATTTAGGTGTCTATTCACCTAGACTGTAATGTCCCAGTTTGGATACAATGACCACGTGGACCTCTGCTATTCTCCCCTTATCCACAGATCTAGTGAGTTTGTTGTAGAAGACAGGTTAGTCAAGCATGGTTTACACTGGGTAAATCTATCCTGGCCATTCCCAGTCACACTCTTCTCCTTCACTTACCAAAAAATGGCTTCCAAGAGGACTTGTTCCATGACTTTTCCAAGGACCAAAGTGAGGCCTGTAGTTCCCTGAATTTTTCTTGCCCTTTTTTGAAGATGTGTGCAATGCCTACCTTCAGTCATTGCAAGGTCCCAATTATGGGAGACCCCTGACCACCATGACTTAACAAAGGTGATAGTTAGTGGTCTTCCAATGATATCAGCTAACTCTCTCAGCATCTCATCTGGTGCTGTGGATTTACATGACTGGAGGTCTCTCGGGAGATCCTTGTCCTGATCCTCATCCGCTGCTGATAATTCTCTTTCTTGAAGCTAGTCTCTAGACTCTTAAGGCCTGGGAACCATGGCAGTGAAGGATAAGGTAACAAAGGTATGGATTACTTCAGCCTTACCCAAGTCCACTGTTTCTGAATCACAGTCCCCATTCAGCAAATATCCCACATTTTCCTTATTCAGGCTTTTAATGCTAATGTAGTGGTAGAAGCTGTTCTTGTGCCATTAATGTCTATTACCAGTTTCAGCTGTAGCTGAGCTTTGGCTTTCCTGCCACTGTCCCTGCATACTTGATCAATGCTTCTATATTCCTCTTTTGTAGCTTGTTGCTGCTTCCACCTCATGTGCATCTTCTGGGTTTTTTGTTTTGGTGGGTTTTTTTGGGGGTTGGTTTTTTTTTTCTCCTCCGTCCGTCCTTCCGTCCTTCCATCCGTCCTTCCGTCTGTCCTTCCATCCTTCCTTCTTCACTGTTGTTCAGTCATGAATGTTTAGCCCAGCTGGGCTCCTGGTACATCTAGCCTTGTGCCAAAACAAATCGTACGTTAGCTATTGCACTTGTGGCTGTGAGGACATTATTAATTTCTTCCAGGCATTGAACTATAGCAGACATCAATAAGCAGAGGTGAGGAAGGTGCTTTTACAAGTAACAAGTAAACCTGTGTAACGTTTATATTTTTGTAGATTAGGTTATTTTTTTCTGAAATATTTATTCAGTAGACTGCTGGCTTAGTAAAGTTGAGTATAACTAATTAACACTTTCATCAAGGTGGTAGAACAAGATTTGGGACTACGAGCTGGACAGCTGCATAGAACTTGTTTCTGTCTTTGGCTTTTTCAGCCTTCAGGAGTGTCTTGGATAATAAGACTGCATAAATATTTCCATAGGAAAGGGACTATGAGTTGTTGGTTTAGGGATCCTAAGAAAAGAGCAAAACTAGAGAAAAGAGTGTTTCTGATTACACAATAAAGAACAGTGTAAAATGCTGCTCACTGGTGAGCTAGGAGTTTGGCCAGGAAAGAAGACCTTTATCAGAAGTGTTTCTGGCTCTGTTTTGCTGTCTTAAGCAAAAGAGATCTTGGGTGATGCGGTTGGCTCTTAAGTGAGTTACAAGAAGGCCTGTAGAACGTCTGTGCTGTCTTACCTATGTTTCTTTCTGACTTAATGGATTCCCTTACCGGGACAGTCTTTTGAAAAATGAAAGTGCTTTGAGATTAGCATCTGTTTTTTTGATTACTGTATTGAACGATGACAGTGAATATGAGAAACTCTTCAACACCGCCTCAGCTGAAATTTTAAACATATATCTCTAATAAATAAGATCTTCAAGCTAAAGTTTCTCTTAAGCTGTCGTATACTCATTACATAAATGAATGGGATTATTTTATTACACAAAAAATACTTCTAAAGGGGAGCAGTTTGACTTTGCTGTGTCAGATGTGCTGGGTTTTTGTGTGTGTGTATGTATCTATATAATACCTATATATGGGGCTTAGTATAGATTTACAGTTAGTTGCTACTAGAAATACTTTATGAAATAAAATTACATTGCAGTGGTTTAAGCACAAATGTTCAAATAAAATGTTCTATAATTCCAATTCTGTTGCAATTAACACTGAATACATAAATATTTCTGGAAAATATAGTATTGTTTAATTGTAGCAGAAATATTGCCTACTGTATTACAATGCAGGTCTAATTTCCATAGATCCATTTAAGTTATCCTGTTTAAATATTATTGTGTCCTTTTGTGTTCTGATATATTGAGAAGAAATTGCTTAATTTGGATACGTGTGTTGCAAATGCAGTCTCTTCATTACACTTCTACTACACACTGCAAATTTTTGGGACCATTTTCTTAGAGAATATCAATTAACCAAGATCACAGTTGTTAGCAGGCTTTAAAGTCTATATTCATAATAGATACATGTGTAAGATAATGAAGAAGGAACTTAAAACTGCAGTACAGAAATCTAAAACTTCTTAATCCATGTTTTGCTTGCAGTCCTTCAAATTTACTAACCTGGGACTGAACCACAGACTAAAAATTAAATTCTACTTCTACCATACAACTAAATTCCTGAAAGGTAGAATGTGCACAACCTTTGTGTGTGTTTTCAGTGCCTGAATATAGATTTAAAATTTGAATTTGGAGCTATAAGGTGCTGGTCCAGGTAAATTTAATAGGAACACTTTTGAATATTGGACAGTATTTAAATTTTTTTTTTTTTTAAATAATGTATTTAGATTTCTCCAGCTTCTGTTGATTGAATGCACATCATCATTGTCTGTTTAATAAATGCATCATCATGCAGTGAATTGGGCTAAGGAACTATGATTATATATATTATGTATGAATAGATATGAATTTGTCAATAATGTTGGAAACACTTTAGTTCAGCCTTAAGTTAATTGATAAATTGATTTAAATAATACCTTACATAGAACTTGTACTTTACTTCCAGACCTTCACCTGGACTATTCATTAACCGATGAGTTCTGTAAAAATCATTTCTTAGTGGGACTGCTTCTAAGGGAGGTGGGCAATGCATTACAAGAGTTCAGAGACGTGCGGCAGATTGCTATTAGTGTGCTCAAGAATTTGATGATAAAGCATTCTTTTGATGATAGATATGCTTCCAGGGTAAGTGTATTGCTATGCTAGTAGTACAAAATAATAACGATTGAGTGTGTACACATACAGAAAGTTTTTTCTTTCACAAAAAACTTGTTAATTTGCAGCAGTGCTATTTCTGTTCAGACTGTGATGAAAATAATGTATGAGAATTGTATCAAAATCAATCTGCAAATCCCATATTTTTACAAAGCACCTTTTAACATAATGACATGTGTTTATTACATTTTAGCACAGTGTAATTTAACTGCTGTTCTTAAAGTAACCAGATTTTTACGAATGTTTTTAAAGCTCTTTCATTAAACATTAGCTCTTAATATTTGGCAGCTATTCTTCCATCATTTATTATTCGCAAAATGAGTATGAGAAAGCTACAAGTCATGGTAGTAAATTTTGAGTGATTTTTAATTTTCCTGACTTTTTTTAACATCAGCTGTGCTGTGTTAAAAAGCCATAAAATTTTAATAGAAGATAGCATTAATTTATCAAGCTAACATAATATTTACTTGGTTAGTCTTAGCTAAAATCACGTTAATTTAGGTTTTTTTCTGCATTATATTGGAACAGTAAATAAAATTTACTGACCTGTGCATTAGAATGAAATACAGTGATGATCACTGCTTTTGCCATTTATAAACTTATGAATGTGGGCTCTGGCTTGGCAAATATTTATTAAATGCTCTTTTTTGTAATTTAGGAGTGAATAGCTTAAAAAAAAAAAAGTGATTAAAAATTAAATCTGTATTTTGTTAATGAACTGTTAAACTCTATTTAGAGCCATCAAGCAAGAATAGCCACTATGTATTTGCCACTCTTTGGACTGCTCATAGAAAATGTTCAGCGAATCAATGTTAAAGATGTGTCTCCATTTCCTGTTAACCCTTCCAGCAATGTGAGTGACCATTTCTATTTGGTATTCTGAATTCTTTTTATCGTAATTGGTTGGTAATATGTATATGAAACACTGCATACTTCTGGCAAACAAAGGGTTTCGTAAGCTTCAGAATTCTGCAAGTTTGTTCTCCTTGCTTTTTCTGAGCTTAAAAGCTTAGTTAACCTTTATGGTTTTGGCTGCAATTTGTCTTGCCCAGCTAAGTTATGCCTAACGTGATAATTGGCTAGTTTGGTCCTACAAACAGGTTACAGTGCCCTTATTGATCTCTGCTTGAACCTCTGAAGATTTTTGGAGAATGCTAGGCCACGCAGATTGCCACAGCATCATTCTAATGCCATGTGATTATACTGCCATGTAGCATCTTGCTTTTTCTATGTCTGGTGCATGTGCCTATGTTTCAATACAAACTAGAGACCACACAGGACTGGACCTGCTGCATCTTTTTGAGTGTTCTAAGAAGAGCAGCCAAAGAAGCTGAAGGAACAGTGTATTTGAAATAAAAAATATCAGCTGTTCCTGAAATGTAATGGCCTTCTGTTTGTATCTATTATCCAGTTTTGATGCAATTTCTGTGAGAGGAGTTTTCATTAAATTGTCTCTGTTTTTTACTCAAAAATTACACTTCTCTTTAGTCTGCCTGCCAGTAGTTTTCCTCTGTTCTTGTAGATCCTGGTGTTGGAGGCACTTATACATACTTCATTTTTATGCAAGAGGATATTCCCCCGACATCTAAAGATTGTATATTGGTGGTAGATTTTTTTTTTTTTTAAATCTTATTTTTTCAATTCAGTCCAACACTGAAATAAATGGACCACCAAAAAAAAAGGTTAATTTTCTAGAAATTAGAGAAGAATTTTTAACATTAAAGGAGTGTGCTTTTGGAACAGCTGTAGTGTAAGAGGACTACATGAGAATGAATTCAAATGGAATTTGTGAAGGTGTATATTGATATATTATAGTTGCATACAATTATTGAATCTAAGATTTAATTATTGATGTATTTTATTTTTGCCTGTATCTTGCTGTGTTCCATTTGGTATTAAGAAAGAAATTCACAATACCCTTCCAACAAGAGAAATGTTTGGGTGTTTGAAATAAAAGTAACTTGGGTCTCTTGGAAATATCTGTTTTATAGTGTTTAAAATTCAATGGAATATTTATTTCTTCGATGTCTTCTGAGGTATCTTAAGTTTTAGGCTATCCCAAGCTTGTGCAAATACCTGAACATCTCATTCCATGCTTTTGAGCATATTTAATAGAAATTAAAATTTAAGAAAGAAATATATAACAAATACTGCTGTAGAAGATAAAGTATGTCATATTCACTAAGTCCATCATGTTGGAAAACAATAATCGCATTTGCCTCTCTTTTCCAAACAGAGTACAAAGGATGATGCACTTAATTTGCCAACTGCAAGTCAGCTAGTAACACCACAAAAATCAGGAAACACATTGGATAACAATCTTCCTAAAGATCTATTTGGTGTTATCTCTGGCATTGGTAAGCGCATAAAAAAGAAAATAAAATAATTAAAAAAGGAACCAGTTTCCTTTTTCATTTGTTACCAGAAATAATTGTTCTGTGTCCAACTTTGGTTGCATTCTGCATATATAGTTGCATGTTACTGCTGCTTTCATTAACAGAACCCTAATGCAATCAACTGTTCAGTGTGGGTCAGAATTCACAGTCTGTACAAAACACTGTCTGTGTTTTGGTTTTGCTTTTCTATTTGAAACTAAAGCTGTTTCCTGGAGAGAGCTGCTTTTTCCCCTGTCAAAGGTCATAGTTCTCGTCTTGCTGCAGAGAAGTAGGAGACAAGACTAGCCTTAGTCATGGCATGAGTGCCATAATCCATGATTTTGTACATGATGTTAGAGACCGCCTCTAAGAGCAGTACTGCTTGTGCACCTGTGGGCATCCTCCTGTCTGTCGTCTTAATGTGTTTTTCTATTTGCTGTAATTGGTTGTGTCACTTACTAGTCAATTAAAAAAAAAAAAAAAAAAAGAGATGAAAAATGGGTTTTTTTAAATATACATGCTTCTTCATGTAAGTGTGTATGTATTGCTACATGTTTCTTACGCATGTGTGTATGTAGTTGTACATAAGTCTGTGTATGTACATACATATATACTTTGCTGAAACTCCAGAATAAGTTTGTCTTCATTAAAAGTAACTAAATGGCATTAATTATTTGCCGCCTTAAAAAATATATACATATATGGTGGTTTTAGAAGTCTGACTAAACTACGGAGTGACTGTTTTTAGTATATGTATTGTTTGAGACTTTTATATTGTTTTGGGTTTTTTTAGCTTCCCCATACACCACGTCAACTCCAAATATTAATAGTGTGAGGAACGCTGACTCAAGAGGCTCTCTTATAAGTACAGACTCGGGAAACAGTCTCCCAGAAAGACACAGTGACAAGAGCAATTCTCTTGACAAGGTAAAAAAACCAAACCAAAATAAAAACCCAAAGTGTATTCCTAAAATTTCATCTTAATTCTTATAGGAGTTAATTTCTCTAATCTCCATTGGGAGTGGGCTTTCTAGAATAACTGTAGAGCAGTATTTTACATAAGTTTTTCTTTTGCAAAATAATTATCATATGAACTCTTTTTGCATTGCATTTATTAAGCTGTTTTGCAGAAAATACAAACAGATTTTCAATGTAGAGACGTAAACAAGCAGTTGTTGTTTCCTTTGCTAGGGAAAGGCACTAGATGAAGTGTACTGAATTTCGCTTGAGAGAACTGAATTCTAGTTAGGACAGCTTATTTGATTTTGTGGAGACCTTCACTCCATCCTGTTCTATACACAATATACGTAGCATTTTTAAAATGTTGAAAAACCAGTTGCTGTGCTTCCTCTAGGTGATTTCTTTTATATTAGTTTGACTTTTCTAAATCATTTCACTTTAAAGCTGTTACAAATTAGGAGCTCTGGATGGAGTAGCTATGAGGTATTCAGTCATGTCTTTCTAGAGCTTGTGTTGATACTGATCACATTTCATTTTCTTATATCTTGTTGTGCAAGTCACAACATGTTAATTTTTTCCCCTTGACTCTGACATGCCTTCGTGTGGCAGAGAGAGAAGCTTCTCAGAAGGCACTCTGCTCATGCTATGCGCCCTAATGGAGAAGAAGAAGAAAATTCTCACCCTGCAAAGAAAAACCGTGTTACTATGGATTTTTCACTTCTGACAATTCCAGCTTTGCCAGAGAATATTTTGCATGCTGCTTTCTCTCTTCAGTTACAAGAAGTATTTGGTTTTTGTGCTTGGTATAGTTAAGCTTCTAAGTGAAGTGTCTGATCAGTAGTTTTGCCACTTCTTTGCAACAGTTGAATCTCAAGCCAAATATGTACAGTGTAACCATGTAAAATACCTTTAAATGCCAAACCTGGAATAGTTCATGTACATGATTTAATTTAAGCATAAAAATCTAATCRGCTTAAATATAAGCAGAATTTGAGTCTTAGGGTCTTTAATATAAATAGAACTAAAAAATCTTCTTTGGCATTGGCCAAGTAAATAAAGAAATACCTTGTGCATACACTGTTGCTAAATGGCAATGCTGTCATCTATTACTTAGTTGTCATGTTGTTAATTACTAATGTGTAGTGTTTTTACCAACTGAAAGGGTTTTCAAAGGAGTCAACATCCTTTGAAAATTCTACTCTGGTCTGCCAATTTAGGTAATACAGGATTTATGTTTTGCATGCTGTTAATATTTTCCCCAAATAATACTTAATCCTGGCTTCTTATTCGTTGCTTTCCAAACTTTCTTTCTAGTAGAGCAGTTGTTCAGTGCACGTTATCTTCGAGTTTTTGCTCATTGCTTGATATCATTACTGAAGAGCCATGTTTTTGTTCTAATTTTCTTTCAGAATAACCTGTAGAACTATACTTGTGGAATCAGAATTGGCTGGAAGTATATCAGTTTCTATTTTAATATGCGCATACTTTATAGGTTATTGACATGATTTTAAATTAAGCTTGTGAGTAGCTATAGTCCTTGTTTTATCCATGTACATGTTCAAGTCTTTTAGAGGAATATTATCTAGTGCTCTGGACAGTATCCGAAAGTCTAGGAAACTCAAATTCCGTTTCTGCTCTGCRACCCATTAATTGCCTGCTCTATTTCAGTATCCATAAAGCTGTATAGTAGCACCTCCTTGTTCACCAGAGATATTTCAAAGATAAACAGTTTGTGAGGTCTTTAGAATCTGCAATAATTAGGCTTATATAGGTGTCCATTTCCTCCTACATTACAGTAACTTCTGACTAGTATTAATCATAGTTTCACATTCAGTTTCACTGCGCATCCATTCAATGGCTAGTATGTGACAGATTTACACAGATTGTTTTAGGACAGCAATTCTTTCCTTTTACACGGAATGCGTTAAAGGGCTCAGCAGCCAATTGATGTGTATGCTGTGAAATGTTCCCTTGTAGATTAGCATGTCTCCTGCATTCAGTGAGGAGTGTTCCTGGAAGGGTTGTTATACCCTCGAGGTATTGGGACTTCTCACTTTGTTTGTGAAACTGAGTGCTTTTCTCCCTTGAGTCTGTGTTTTTATTAAATTTTTTTTTTTCCCCTCCCCCCCCTCTAATTTTGATATGAAGGATTTCTTCCAACACTGGTATGTGACCTTAAAAAGGTCATGGAGCCAAGATGATCCAACTTTCTTGTAGAAACCAAAGAGTTGCACAGATCAGTTGTGCCAGACTGACTTTACAGAAAAATTATTAAATGTCTCGTTCATTTTCTGTTCACATCAGCGGCCTCATATTGGAAGTGAGAATAAGGCACTAAAAAGGGCATAATTTATCCTTTAAACGAACATTTATATAGTATATCTGTAAAAGCCTCAGACTGAGGATTTTGTAAAACTTGATTGTGTGGAAATTATTCTTTTACAGATAAGTCTTTGCCTAAAGTTCAGTTTATATATTCTCACATTTTTATTTTTTCCTTTTTTTGTGGTACACATTTTGAAAGACCAGTTACAGGGTTTTTTTCTTTTTGGGCAGACTTTAGTATTGAGCATTGCTGATTAACTTCCCACAAGTGTAGGAGTTGTACAAACAAATGAAGCAGGGAGAAAGATTGGTGTGGGTTTTTTTTTTTTTTGTTTGGTTGGTTGGGGTTTTTTTGGGTTGGTTTGTTTTGTTTTGTTTGGTTGAGTTTTTGAGGCAAGGGCAAGTTACTTACCAGTAGTTAATCTTCCAGAATGCATATTATTGCCATTCATGTATGTTTTCCTTGAGGTTCTTACATCTTTAAATGGAAAGAATTTTGAGAAGAGGCAGGTCTGTCTATAGTTCAGCATAAAGTCTGTTCAAAAGCAAAGGAGCATATATGTATCACCTAACACAGTAGCATTTATTTTTAAAGTATTTCATCTAAGCAGAAGGGGTATGCCCGATTCCTACAACGTGGGTATCTATGTATAATTAACTTGATTAATAATCACTGTTAGGTAACTTCTCCTCTTACTCCTCCCTCTGGGGGGAAAAAAATCGTACAAAGAAGGAAATAAAAATAAACAAAGGTAAAGAGGCTCAATTTGGTATACTTCATGTGTGTAATGTGTTTTCTAGTGACCTGTCTCTACATGAAACATTTTTGTCTCTGTTCTGAGATCCTTTTTCTGTTGCAGGAATTGATAAGGCAATTTAAAACATTTTAGTTTATTATCAGTTTAAGAACTCTTCAGCCAAAATATTTCTGGTTTTTTTCAGAACCAACAGAGCAGCACTTTGGGAAGTTCTGTAGTTCGATATGACAAACTTGACCAAGCAGAGATCAAAAGTCTGCTCATGTGTTTCCTTCATATTTTAAGAAGTATGTCAGAAGGTAGGTAATTCCACCTATTTTTCATAAATTCAAAATCATGTGTTGGATTTATGCCTGTGATTTTAATACCTTTTCAAAATCAGCAGAATATTTTAGGTGTAGGTACCATGTTGTGCTGCGTTTTACAAATATGTGTGATTGATCAAATTAAACTCTGACTGAAACCTTGTAAGCATTAAATACTCATTATTCCTTCAAAGTGTGAGGCTAACTAAAGGACTTGGTAAGAAAGTGAATATTTGTGTGTGATTGTACAGTCCAGTTTGGAAAATGGAGGTGAAGAATAGTTCATTATCAGTAGAAGAGTCTCGGACTAGTCCATTCCTCCATTCTGCAGAACTTCCTGTATGACAGGGAACCAAATGATTTGATTGCTGTGTGTATTTCCATTTCTGGAATGGGGATATTGGTGTTTCTTCATTCTCCTGGGATGTTTGTGAGGTGATCCACTGAATTTTTGGAAGAGTCATATTATCCTGGAGAAGGTTGCGGAGGTATAGAAATACTGCATGAATGGCAAATCTTGGTTTTTTACTGGGATCATACAACTCAGAATCATCCTTATCCTTGATCAATATTTAAAAAAGAGGGCAAGTCCCTTTTGGTAGAAACATTGAATTTTTGAGTTTGTGCTAAACATATCAAAAGTAGTTAATTTATTTTCTGTGCCTATTTTGATGTTGATTTCTAAAAATCAAGTTTATGTAGTACTTGAACTCTAATTTATTACACTGCTTAATCAAGAATGAGAATTGAAAGGTTAATAAGTATTCAATATCCAGTCACACCATTAGATTTTCATGTAATTACATTGATATTATTTTAAAATACTTAATTACAAAGAATAATTAAACTCAAAAATATCTTTTTCACTATTTTATACTTTGAAAAATGTAAAAATTAGTCAGAATTTCTAGGAAATTCAAGTTAAAATTTACATAAGCACAGTGGGGACATTTTGGTCTCAATTCTCCTAGAAAAGAACAAGAGTCAAATAAACTTTGCCACACATTTTTTGTAATAATTTTGAATTTGTTAGCTAATTTTGAACATTTTTGGCAAAAGACACCAGGTCTTGGCTATGTAACTACAGGTTTTGTAAGAAATATGTAGCCATTTTTGAAATCTGTGCAAATAAAGAAAATCTGAAACCTGTGCTGAAAAACAATCCATAGTAAAGCATTGTAAATTAAAAAAGAAGAAATCATAAATTTGAATTTAAAAAATGTGAGACCAATCTATAAAGAAGCAGGTTATAGGACTAACAGTCCAAAGTATTCTGAAGGCTTATATTTTTAGAACACTGTAGTCGCTGCTGACTACACAATTATTACTATTTAAAATATGAAATTGTATGGGAATATTATCAGTTAATTAAAAGCATATTGTAGAAACTCATTTGGAGAATTGTTATGTGCATTTGTATAATCAGCTTTAAGGAAAACTTTAAATAGTAATAGTTATCTGTACCCCGCAAGCCATTTTTAGATGCTCTGAATGCTCATTACCTGAAAACTAAGAACTGATGTTAACTCTTCTACGTAATATTTTTGTGTGTTTGATGCCTTTGTCTTGTTTTTAATATTTTTCATTTTCCTAGATGCATTGTTTACCTATTGGAACAAGGCTACAAAATCTGAACTCATGGACTTTTTCACGATTACTGAGTAAGATTTTTGTTGAGCTTGCCATAAAATCATATGTTTCGTTATGCTGTTAAAAACATGAGTGTGGATATAAGTGTGTATATATGTTTTTATTTATTTGTTTGAAAAAAACAATGCCATCTTGGTCTGTTTAGAAGTCCTTAACTTGATGTGCACAATTGCATGTCTGTCCAATTCCATGATAGTTTCTGCAATTAGGCTATACAGAAGTGATCTCAGGAAGTTCCTAAACAGCGAGTAGTGCTCAGAATATTGCTATGCTCACGGAAGAGGAACCAACTGTCTTGTTACCTGTCTGCATTAAAATGCATCTTGTAACATGAACTGCTGAAATCATATGGTTGCATATCAAAATTGATTGAATTGCATAACTTCAGAAACAAAGGGATATGAACTGTCCTCCTAGCATTCCTCTTGTGTCTTCTGCCATTCTGTAAGGGAAAAGATATAGGATGAATCCAGTATTTGTTGTCAATGGCTACACTCCATCCCTTTGCACACTTAGTGCATTTGTTCATGAGAATTGACTGATACATTAATAAAGTGAAGAAGGTGCTGTTTGCTTGAAGTGGTGTGCCACAGAAGCCTTTCTTCTTGCCTTGCTTGTTTCACTGGAATGCTTTCCTTTGTTTCTGTAGTAGAGGCTCATCAATGTAATATCAGTCGTTAATTGTGTTATGGAATGTGCTACTCAAGGTCTATTTTAGGAATATATTGTAGATAGTGTTTTAACTCATCATTTGAGTACATCTGGAATGATATTGATTGTACCAGAGATAGAACTGAACAAGCAAATGAGCCTACTTAGTAGACTAAATGAGCCTACTTAGTAGACTCTCTGAAGCCTGAGGTGTAAACTGTACAAAATCAGTGGTGAACAGTATTTTGACATTAGATGCTTCTTATTTAAGGGCTGGATAGGATTGGTTTGTGATCAAATCAGTAATCTCATATTACTAATTATCAAAGAAGATTTCCATCACAATAGCAGTATATGGAATACAGAATAAAATTTCCATCTCGTTAGTGCAGTGGATGATATCACAGTTCCTTAAACTAGAGCAGGAACAAGGCTCATAAAAGGCTACCTCTTCCACTAGGAGTATTTTGCCAATGAAAATAAGGTTTGTTTTGATGATGATCTTTACTAATACAGGTTATTACAGTAGTTTCTCATTACCTCAGTAAGACAGTGTTTCTGGTAGGTAGGTACTTGCCATGAAAAAAACTTTTTCTGAAAAACTTAGAATCTAAAAAAGACAAGAAGATATCAGAAAGGGAAACTGAGGTTAGTTTGCAAGTAGAGTGACAAGTTTTGGGGATGCAAACACCGTTCTGACTCTGCAGTTTGGAGACAGCTAATCTACTTAAGGTCTGAGTACAAAACAGAGCTGAGTTGAAGAGACTATTTGCCAGTTTTCTGCCTCAGTCACAACTGGCACATGGAAGAGAAAGCCTGAAAACTGGCTTTCAGTTTGCATTTACACTTTAAAGAAGAACTTTTAGAATATTCTTAACCGAGGGACAAGGGAAGTTGCATTAAGTGTTCTGAATTATCAGGATAATTATTTACAGTGGGGAAAAAAGTCAAATAGAATCATTATTACAGCCTCTATTCACACCATTTTTCTTGATTTGAAAGTGTGACTTCTAGTTTATCAGTCATCAGTGTTGTGTACTTACCAGTTGTGAAGACAGAGGCACCTAGCAAATTAGGTTATATTTTCAACTTTCTTGCTGGATCTGAACCAGTATGATTCTTTAAAATATAACATCATATTGAAGTATAGATTTTTTTAATGAAAAATTATTTTGGGGGATTTGCCTTTATCATCATCTTATTGTAAAAGCAGATTCCCTTTAGAAAATAGTTCTTTCAGAAACCCCGTTGTTGTTATCCTGGAATCTGGAGACCTTAAAAAAACAAACAAACAAACAAACAAAAACCCCCAAAACCAAACAAACAAAACAAAAACAAACAAACAAACAAAACCAAAAACAACCAACCCCAATCTGTAACCAAGAGAGTTTAGGCCAAGGGGAAAAAAAGCAAAATGTATCACCCTTATTTTGAACCCTTATACACATTTTGCCAAATATGTGTATGTATGTAATGTCTGGTTATCTCTTTGCTTCTGTCCTTCATGTTACTTGTCCTGGATTGCTGTTCATTTGTAAATAACTGTAACTGTGGGCCTCATTTCACATAATGAAATTTTGTCTGCGATAGTTGAGGCTAGATATTTCTTCTCTGTAGGTATTAAAAATCCATACAAGATGAAGCACTTGAACTCACTGTTTACAGTTTTCTAAGGTGTTTTGTTTTTTCACCATTTGGCCCTTCTACCTTGTCACTGTTAGACTCACACTAGCTGTTTTGATTCAGAGTGTTGAGATAGGTGTGCTCTGGAGGCAGCCTTATGTGCCTTTTGCTATTAATCTCAATTTGCCCAAAACAAAAACCATCTGTGACTGATTTCAGAAGAGTCATGTTTACCTTTTCTTGGCTTGGGGACTGGAAGGGAATTTTAAGGGCAGAAGTAGTAAAGACGTTTTATGATGTAAGAGATTAAAGTTAAACAAAAATAATAGTTGAATAATTCCAATATACATAAATCTAGAAGAGATTGTTTTAAGTGTTGCTTCTCTGACTTGTGTTCTCTGCAGAGTATGCTTACATCAGTTCCAGTACATGGGAAAACGATACATAGCCAGGTACTGTGTGGAATTTAAATTTTGCTGTCTTGTTCACTAAGAATAATAGTGTGTACAATATGCCTTGAATCTCTATTACAAATAAATTGCATGAGTAGAAGAGTTTTTGTGAAATGATACCTAACAGTTTGAAGTAAGTAACTGGTTACTATATTAACAAATCTGTAATTCTGTCTGAAAGTCTGGTATCTGTTTAAGAATGATGTGTGTGTGTTGTGTTTATTATCAATTACTCTAAAATCCACCCCTTAAATGCTATCTTTTACAGCATTTTTTTTCCTTGAAATACTGTCTTTGGGGAAGAAATGTTATGATTTAATTGTTTTGTTTATTCACTTGGCCATAAAACCATGTCTGTTGAAATGTTTTAGAAATTTTATATATAGTGTTTTTACTGAAAGGTGAGTAGTGAACATTCCAATGCAGCCGTTGTTCAATCTGAAGTCCAAAGTACCGTTAGATACTTGTACGTTCCCATTGAAGCTGTTTAGGAGAAAATCTGTTGGGAGTCAGAAACATGGGCTAAATTATTTGAATATCTTTGCATTAATGTGGTTTTTAATGTGAAGCAGTTTTTTAACAGAGGAAAACATAGCAACTTGTTTAGGCCTTACACTGTGGTTGACATGGTAATACTGTTATAATTAAACTTGTGGGGTTGAAATACTGGCTCTCTTGAACTCAGGGAGAAAGTTGTTGCTGACTTTGGGTGGTAAAGCATTCTAACTAAAACGTTAGCTTTTTTGTTTTTAATTTAGATTTAATGGTATGTGACTCTCTACAAACAACAAACTTGACTATCTCCTTGGAGTTTTTTCAGAAAAAATCTCACCTCTGTTCACATACCCTAAAAAATTCAAAGGCCAAAATAAATCTGGTTTTCTTAAGGTTTTGATTGTAACCTTTAGTGTTTAAATGTACTTCAAACTCTGGATTTACAGGAGTCTGTAATTTTCAGGCTTTTTGTAAAATTCTTCAAACTAATTTGTTTGACTAGTTTGTAGAGAAGACTACCACACTTCTTTTTGTTCACTGATCACCTAGTCTGTGTACTGCATGTTAACGCTAAAAACGTTAAGCTATAGAAATCATCTGGTGTTCTGCAGAGATAGTGAATTTTCCCAGTAAACGTAGCTTTCTAGTCTTTCACATTGCATTACACTGAAGTATATCACAATCAATGCACGTGCTCTTAAAATACACAAATGACAGAGAATGAAAGGGAACAGGGAATTCTGTAATTCAAGCACTGGTTTTCATTTTTCATCAGCTCTGGTGGTGGTACACAATAGGAAGTTAGCCTGTACTGATTGCTAACACAGATCACTTTTCTGTTTTCTTCACTTGATTGCTGCAAGTTTAACAAAGTATATGGCTCTTCTCCCTTCCTGCTTGGGTAAGATGTACATGATAATACCTCAGTTAATTCCTGCTCTCCTGTTGCATGCATGCTTTTTAATTTTACCACTGTGTGTCCTTCTAACTTTTTTCTAAAATTTTTACAATCAAAATAGAGAATTTGGTTTTGGGTTCTGAATATTTTCAGAATATTTATGTTCTCATATATTTATGTTTTCAAAAGCTCTGAAGTTAATCTAGCACTTCAAGAGCAACTGCTTGTGTGCTTTTGCTTTCATGCTTTGAGGTTTTAAGAAAGAGTTTGCTGTGATGCTTTTTTAAAGCTACCTATTTTTGTTTTATAAATAAAACAGTAAATAGGTTGCATTATAATTCTTTCTATAAAACTTCTTGTGCTTAACTAACACTTCCTGTCTTGCTGCAGTTTGACATGTCTAACTTTTGCTTCTATCCCATTTCACCCATCTTGCAGGAACCAGGAGGGGTTGGGATCCATAGTTCATGATCGAAAATCTCAGACATTGCCTGTTTCCCGTAACAGAACAGGAATGATGCATGCCAGATTGCAGCAGCTGAGCAGCCTGGATAACTCTCTCACTTTTAACCACAGTAAGTCTCATGACATGATAACATTCGTCATCCTCAACCAGTACCACAACACCAGGACAGGTCCCAGAGCCACACCAGTGCATTTCGGCGACTTTTATCGGTCTAGGTCAAACGAATAGCTGGAATCAGTCGATGGTCTGTTCCCTGCTTTATGATAGAACAATCAATGCTGGCTGATGCCATAACATGGAGCATGGTTAACTACAGTGTATTTTAAAATTTTTGTTTGTTTGTTTCTAACTTTTGTGCTGCACGTAGTTACAAAATTTACTTATTTTTTCTATTTGCTTTATTAAGCTTCTTTTTTTTTCCCCCACTTGGTCTTATAAATGATTAGTCTAAAAGTAAAAATATGCACTCTGACCATATCTCCATGTTTTGACATCCCCTAAGGAGAAATAAGTTTCTTAGAATTTCTACAGAGATTGTGAAGCCCATGATTTGGTTTGTCTGGAAGTGAAAAAGCGTCCAATAATGAAGTGATTTTTCTGTTTTCAGTGTGAGAAAGATATCAAGTATTCTTGGAATTTCTGTAGACAATGGTAAGATTTAATCAGGTTGAAGTCAGCTTGTATAAGACCGCTGTATTGAAAACTAAATCTGCTTGTGGCCTATCTTTTTAAACATGCTGCTCTTAAATTGCAAACTATACTGTATGTAAAGTATTCTGAAGCACCATTTTTCAATTTTCAGCTTCAAAAAACAATGAAACTGGTTGACTAATCCAGTAAAATACAACACTGGTACTGAAAAGAATTGTGTGCAGTAAAGAAATTATTTGAGTTAACTGTATGTTCACTGTGTTCATCCTTTTATTTCCCAAAGCATATCTAACTGTCTCTTAAAATCTTTTAGCTCATTATCTGTAATATAAAGCAAGTTAGCCTAATTGCACAAGACTTACCTCATAGTCTAGTGGAAAACTGGAAAAAAAAAAAAAATCTCACCAAACCTCTCTGTTTATATATGCATTCTCGTGCCTGTTTAAATACAAGAAATGTAATTCTTCGATTTTAAAAATGTCAGAAAACTATATAGCTGTGCAAATTAGGGGTTTTTTTTCTTGTAATCAGTCTGCTACTGCTGTATTATAATAATTTCTAGATGTTTTTTTGATAGACAAAAGCAAGAGCTTTTACACTATGTGACTACACATTCAGTAAGGTAAAATACCTTGTAGATAAAGACTGATTTTTTAAAAAAAAAAAAAAAAAAAATCTCTGGGAAATAAATAACACGGCTGTTTCTGGGCCTGTGCAAAGAGATTTCATACTTCCAGAACTTGGCAAAGTTTACTGATTTTTAGGAAACAATGAGCTGAAAGATTTTAATAAATGCATGCTTATGTAAAAAGAAACTTTCTGTTCTTTTCCATCTGAAGGATATTATGAAATATGTTGCTGTAAAAGCCACATCAAATGTGAATTTGATTTTTATATCTTTGGTCTTGTTGTTGTCTAATGTTTAGTTTAGTTGTCAGTCTGCCTGTATTGTGTATCCAAAGTAGTTTTCAGAACTTGAATAAATCTTGTASGTATCCTGTATGGGATACATACAGGAAGGATGTATCTGGTGGAAATAGTTGCTTTACTTGTTTCTAAAATCATGATTCTTTGGCAAGATAGTTGTCTGTAAATGTAAATTATAAACTTAATTTCTCTCTTTCTAATCATTTAAGCAAGGAATAGAACTGAAGTAATGGTGTAAGTGATATTTCACATTTCTGAGGAATTTCAGTATAGTTTTGTGCTTAAGTATGAAAAAAATTAGGCCCTTTGTTCAAATTTCTAAAGCATCTCAATACAAACTACAAGAATGTAGATTTATATGCGTATTGTCGGGGATGGAGGAAAGGAGGACGCTTAGTTAGAATAGTGACATGCAAATGTACTGAAATACAAGAGATATACCCTAATCTGTAATAGCAGTATATGATCATTGTCAAGCTCGTAGTCATTAGAGATTATCCCATTTTCAGTGTTCGTAGGTGGTTTTAAATCCAGTTACTCTGCAGTATTGTGAATGTATGGGTGCATGTTCATGTGCGTGTCCAGGCAGATGTCCATATTATATGTGGTAATTGTAGTTCCATAGTTTCTTTTTAAGTTACATGTGAAAAATAGAATCCAGTATGTTAGTTATACATGAAGAATACAATAATAGCTTCTCTAAAATAATAGCAAATTGAAACAAGGATAGTTTTTAGCATGTATATGGAAAAAGCACTGCGAAATCAGTCTTTTAACTCAACTGAATCAAGTGTTCCTTTAAGTTTACATCCTGCCCAAAACTTCTGTCTCGAGTAATAATGTGGAGTAATCAATCAATGACCTATTTATTTGTTTGTTCTAAATTATTTATGTGAAGAACAAAATTTGAACTGTTTGGAATCCTGTCCATTGACTACAGTTTTTACTTAGTATTTATAATAAACCTTGCACCTTTCTTTTTATCTGGACGAGCAAACAAATTATTTCTTTAAAGAATATTTCCCCTGACCTCAATGCAGTTCTCAAAATAGTTGCTATCTCTTGGTATATTCAACATTACCGAAACCACAGGCTAACTTAAGGATTTCTGGTCACCCAAAGGTGATTGCTATGAAAAAGGATTTTTCTTTGAATTTCTTTAAGGAAAATAACACTTTTAGTAAAAGAAAAATATTTGGCAAATGGCTGTTGTGTTAAAACTTGCTTCCAAATGCCAGTTGTTCCTTTCCTGTCATTACAGAGGTGAAGGATGTAGTTGGATTGAAACCACAAAGAAAATACATGGGAGGAGGAAGAGGTGGAGGCAGAGAGAATGCAAAAGATGATAGGAAAGAGGTGTATACTTCCTAACAGAAAGAATGTATAAATCCAAAGAAACTGGTGGTTATGGGTATGCATGCGTAGTTCAGCCAGGGAAGCAAGAAGGTGCAGAAAGAAGTGGCCAGGTGTCATTATAAAAGAGAATATGTCATTTCTTCTGCTCTTTTCTTGGTCTTAACAAGTTTGTTGTGCTTGCCGTTGATTTAGTGATGCTAAGTTGACTGTAAATCTAACATATAAACATGATCCAGACCAAATTTTTATAAAGCAACCAGGGCACATTTGTCAATCTGGTTCTTAAAGATTGATGTTAGGGAACATAAACAACATATTATAACCAGTGCTGAAGCAGGATATGTTTTCAAAATTATTTAAATACAGTATGTAGCTAGAAGCGATAAAATATTTTGATTAAATATGGAGTTATTGCATGGTATTGCTACAGAGCAGAATACTTGGGTCTTCAGCTGCATATAAGTACATGTTTGTATTCCTTCGACTTTTAGTGTTTGTATTTTTATAATGGTTGACTTATGATTGACTTTGAGATCATTATAACATTGCTAAGTTACCAATACATATTTTCAGCTGTAACTCCATCCTACTGCAATAGTTATTTTAAGAATATATATGTGTGTATATATAACTGTGTACATTTATATATATACACGTGTATACATACATACACATATATATGAAACATCAGACATCTATTGTTTTAACTGCTATTTAATGCTTTGATTATTGACATTTGTACTTAATATATTTTATGATCTTGTGCAAATTATGTTAAAATAATTATATGCACATATTTGAAAAATATTTGAATATATATGAATTATTTTTCTGTATTGAATACTAACTTCTGTCAGGCTTTTTACTTGTTAATCTTTTCCTAGTTCAGCAAGTCTTTTGGAAATAAGAAACATTTAAATGAGTATATCCAGCACTTACACTTCATTTGGAATTTCTGTAGGCTATGGCCATTCAGATGCAGATGTTCTTCACCAGTCTTTACTTGAAGCAAATATTGCCACTGAAGTTTGCCTTACAATTCTGGATACTCTATCGTTATTCACAATGGCTTTTAAGGTTTGTTCTTGACTTGGTGTTAACATCTCCCATAATTATCTTTCAGAAAAAATATATTTTTTAAAATATTTTTAAAATTATATTTGTATTTTATAGTCTAGTAATATAGCGTTGTAACTCTAGCATTTCTAGCATTGTATTTCATTGTAGCGTCATGTAAAAGCTGATAACCTCTTGCAGCAAATGCTTTGGCTTCAGTTACACATTGCACGCAGACTCCTTTCTGATCAGCAGTAATCTGTGGGAAAAGCTCCTTCCTCATCCTAACTTCCTAAAAATATTTCTAGAAACTTTAATGTCTACCTAATATTAGTGGTAAAACTGTCTTTTAAAGGCCTTGTGGTTTTGAAAGGTCTATTGCATGGCAAAATCATAATTCATAATTGCACACTGTCAGACTTTTGTATTGAATTTGGCTGCTGCTTATATAAAGTCACTCATTAATTAACAGTAATTTGTGTGTGTTCCTCTTCTGTAACTTTATTTCAATTTGTCCACTAATAAGACTTCTTTTTAGTTGTATCAGTTACTGTAGCTCTCCTGTGGAATCTTTTTATAGCACGCCCACTTGCATACTCCTCCTGTCTGTTTTTTTGAGCTTCTCCAAACATTAAAGGTGAAGCTATAAAAAGGAGACATGATAGCTCTAGCTTGTTTCTCCCCTAATTAGAGCAGTGTATCCAGATCCCTGCCTGAAGATTCAAATTTAGTGTCTTATCTTTAATCTAGTTATGAAAACATGAGCTTATTTATAATGAGATTCCTTTTATTAGTAATTTAATTAGATAGCGTTTAGAACCAGTTTTGTCCACAGACTTCATGACAGAATTGAAAATGAAGATACCTAATTTTAAAGATTTAAAGAAGAATGAACACTAATATTGTAGTTTTCAGCTGCCTATCATGCTTGGAATGACAGCCCTTCAAGGTTATCTGTATGTAGTATGTTGAGAAAGTAGGTAAGAGTATACCAGAATAGTCTACAAGATCCAAACAAAACAGGTAGGAGAATCAGGAGCTTCTATTCAATCAACTGCACTAAAATACATAAAATCATAGAATCATAGGATGGTTTGGGTTGGAAGGGACCGTGAAAGATCATCTGGTCTAACCCCCCTGCCATGGGCAGGGACACTTTTTAACCAGATCAGGTTGTTCAAAGCCCCGTCCAACCTGACCTTGAATGCTTCCAATGATGGGGCATGCACAACTTCCCTGGGCAACCTGTTCCAGTGTCTCGCCACCCTCATTGTAAAAAAAAAATGCCTCCTTATGTCTAATCTGAACCTACCCTCTTTCAGTTTAAAACTGTTGCCCCTTGTCCTGTCACTACAGGCCTTGGTAAAAAGTCTCTCTCCGTCTTTTGTGTAAGCACCCTTTATATCTTGAAAGGCCGCAATGACGTCTCCCCAGAGCCTTCTCTTCTCCAGGCTGAACAACCCCAACTCTCTCAGCCTTTCTTCACAGGAGAAGTGTGCCAGCCTTCTGACCACTTTCGTAGCTCTCCTGTGGACCCACTCTAACATGTCCGTGTCTTTCATGTGCTGGGGGCCACAGAGCTGGACGCAGTACACCAGGTGGGGTCTCATGAGAGCTGAGTAGAGGAGGAGAATCACCTCCCTCGACCTGCTGGCCATGCTTCTTGTTTTACAGTCCAGGATACAATTGGCTTTCTGGGCTGCAAGCACACATTGCTGGCTCATGTCCAATTTTTCATCCACCAGTACCCCCAAGTCCTTCTCCACAGGGCTGCTCTCAATCCATTCATCCCCCAGTCTATATTGATACTGGAGGTTCCCCCAATCCAGGTGCAGGACCTTGCACTTGGCCTTGTTGAACTTCATGAGGTTCACACAGGCCCACTTCTCAAGCCTGTCAAGGTCCCTCTGGATGGCATGCTACAGGGAAGCCTCTAGCAAATCAACTGCACCACTCAGCTTGGTATCGTCTGCAAACTTGCTGAGCGTGCACTCGATCCCACTGTCTATGTCATTGATGAAAATATTAAATAGCACTGGTCCCAATACGGACCCTTGAAGGACACCACTTGTTACTGGTTTCCACTTGGACATTGAGCCATTGATTGTAACTCTTTGGACACAGCCATCCGGCCAATTCCTTATCCTTCTAACAGTCTGTCCGTCAAACCCATATGTTTCTAATTTAGTGGCAAGAATGTTGTGGGGAACCATATCAAAGGCCTTACAGAAGTCCAGATAGGTGACATCCATAGCTCTTCCCTTGTCCGATGATGCAGTCACTCCATCATAGAAGGCCACTAGATTAGTAGTACCAATCTTTTGGGAATAATTAGCATATTATATAGAAGGCCAGACAACTTTTTTCCTCAAGATCATCTTTCACTACTGGGGATCCAGATCTCTGTTATCTATTACAGCAAGGAAATCACAAGTTATGTCTGCTTTTTGGTAGAATTTTAACTGATCCTGTGTGAATTCCTACTATTCCTAGGTGGTTTCAGTGAACTACCGACATCTGAAGAAAGAATATTATATCAATTTCCTCATAAGGATAGGGGTTTGTAAGACAACATTTCATTATTTTGCTATAAATCTGGAAGCAGTAAGCCTTACCATCTTTTAGAACTTGCAGTTAGGTGTTTAGGTTTGGGTCATCTACAGAGATCTGTACATTGTTCAGAGAGATAAAACTTTTTCCTATGACCAAATAGGCTGACTGGCTTATATCCAACCATTTATGTCTAGCCTCCTCTAAAATGGCCTGCCTGTGGCTTCACTGCATAGCATTTGGAGATCTTTGGTCTCCTGCAAGCATTTGTATCTATTCATCCACAAAGCCTGAAACCACACTGAGTTGTTCTGGTCTGCAAGTCACATTATCAGAATGGCTTTTAATGGAGGACTGACTCCTTCAATTTTTTAATATTGAGGAACACCCAAAATGCCTAGGGCTATGCTGAAATCCTTTAGCCTGAAGAATTTCTTCTGYGTCTCCATGAATAGAAAAGGAGACATCTGCAGTTAGACATCTCTTCCATGTTTGAGAGAGCTTAAGGCATGCTAAAAGAGCCCAGGTCTATACTGGGCCTCAAGAATATTTTTTAAAAAAATTTGTTAAACTAGATTCTTTGAGTTACTACTACCTTAAAACTTACTTGAGATAGCAATGGAGCTGCCTTGCAGCGTACCGTTTGGATGCCTGTATTGTAGGAATGACAAGGAAGAGTGGTGTGTGCAGAGGGGAGTTGTAGAAGATGCAAGACCTAGTAGAATCATGTTGGAGGGCCAGTGGAGTCAGAGGGAGCAATACTTAACATGGTTCTCTCAGTTCTGGACTCCCTGGACTGTATTGAGCAGTCCCAGAATCGATTAACCTATTTTGGTGTTTCGTAAGAGGAGAGACCTCGTTGTTTCGTCCTAGAGTCCCATTGGAACCTAGTGCATATGCTCAGTGGACAAAGGGAGAAAACAGGTCCCCAGAGCAAAACAGAAGCAATATGAACTGTTAAAAGCAGATGCACAGCCAGTACCTGTGCTAGAGATATTGGAGGAGACCAGATTTAAAAAAAAAAAGTTTGGATGGAAGGCAGCTGTTGATGATACAGAAATCAAGAGTAACTCTGTGTATTGCATGCCTCAGAATGAGCTTTGGAATATTGATGCTGGTAAAACTCTGAAAAGTAATTAACATCTTCATCCTTAAGAGCCCTTTCAGTTTCAGTTCTAGGACAGTAATGAAAGATGGTGAGTGGGTGGGGGTTTGGTTTGGGAACAGTTTTTTTGAGAGCATTGTAGTAGGAGGTACTGCTATGAGAAAATTCCACTGTCTGAGCTGCTAAAGCCAATATAACCAAAGTGTGTTAATACTTTGAGTATGCCTCTCAAAGAACTGTTAATAGTAGTTGATTTAATTAACAGCTGTTAAAAATAATTTTGTTCTATAAGTCTATTCAGAAGCCAACACTTCCTTTATAAGCAAGATTAATGAAGTGTTAGAAATATCTAATTAAAATTCAGATATGTTTGTATTATTAAACATTTTGGTAATACTATGCAGATTATATTTTTTTTAATTTCATGCTTTTGGATGATCTGTGTATGTTCTTAGAATAGGATAAATGTATCACTGTACAAAACTAAATTCTCACTATCAATTTAAAGAATCAACTACTGACTGATCACGGGCATAATCCACTGATGAAGAAAGTATTTGATGTATACCTCTGCTTCCTTCAAAAGAATCAGTCTGAAACAGCATTGAAAAATGTCTTCATTGCTTTAAGGGCACTTATTTTTAAGGTAAGAAGTTTAAAAATAATTAATCTTCGAGTACTTGTCCAATTCTTCAGTTAACAATAGACTATGTAAAAATTTAAGAACTAAAATCCCAAATTAAAATTGGTGAATAAGGACTGATCTGATCCCAGCAGTGTGGAATACTTGTCGTTTGAATTGCTGTAAAAATCATTTTGTGTCATGAACTACTATAACTGTCTATTTTTTCCACAGTTTGGGAATATTAATATATTTGTATTTTTCTTGACATGCTTATTTTATCAAGAACTGAAGCTAGTTTTAATGAATAACTTCTTTCTTTTCTACTTTTTCCTCAGTTTCCTTCTACATTTTATGAAGGTAGAGCTGATATGTGTTCTGCACTGTGCTATGAAATTCTGAAGTATTGTAATTCCAAACTGAGTTCAATTCGTACCGAAGCTTCACAGTTACTGTACTTCTTAATGAGAAATAATTTTGATTACACAGGGAAGAAGTCTTTTGTTAGGACACATCTGCAAGTTAGTATACACTCTTTATTTTTCGTTTTTTAAAATACTGTATTTGTAGATGCACAGTTGCATACCAGTGTGCAAAGCCCTGTCAGATAAAGACATAAAAGAAATTATTTTGGGTTCAAGCAAGGCTGGTACTACTCTAAGAGTAAGAAGATGGCAATAAAAGTGTGTTCAGTACAAGGAAATACTTAGAAACAATTGGATGGCCCTCTGTTTCGTAGGAAATAGTTTTTATTTGTCAGTAGCAAATGTTCTGTTTTGTAGATGTTATTTTGATTGTTAAATGGCATACCCTGTTGTGTCTGGAGAAGAAAAGAATGCAGCAACAAACACGTAAAAGTCTAAAATAAAACAAATACATAGAAAGTTGTGTGTTCTGACAAAGCTGGGAACAATAGTGTACTACTTTTATGACCTCTGGCTAGTTCACCTAGCAGTCAGTCTTTAGAGCAGAGAATGCACATGCATTAAATTTACACAAGCCTGGTTTTTCTTGCCTGTTATTGTACAAGTAAATTTGAAAAAAAAAGTCAAATATCATTTTACTTAAGGGAATAATTTTTCAATTAAAAAGAACAAAACTTCCTTTGTAATTGCTTCATAGGTACATCTCAAGAGTATTTCATGAAATATGCACTAACAAGACATTTGTTTCTGTCAAGGTTATTATTTCAGTAAGCCAGTTAATTGCTGATGTTGTTGGAATTGGAGGAACTAGATTTCAGCAGTCTCTTTCCATCATCAATAATTGTGCCAATAATGACAGAATTATAAAGGTCTGTTTTTATTCTTCTTTCATACTGTAGAAGGATGCTTGAAAACTCTTTCATAGCATCTTTTGCAATTATGTTTCAGCTTTTTATTATGCAAACAATAGAAAAAGATAGTAGTTAACCTAACTTTTCCATGTTTTAGCACACTACATTCCCTTCTGATGTTAAGGATTTAACAAAACGGATTCGTACAGTACTGATGGCTACAGCTCAGATGAAGGAGCATGAGAATGATCCAGAAATGCTTGTAGACCTCCAGTACAGTTTGGCAAAGTCTTATGCTAGTACACCTGAACTAAGGAAGACGTGGTTAGACAGCATGGCAAGGATCCATGTTAAAAATGGAGATCTTTCAGAGGTAAGAGAAAAAAATCAACTAGTTTCAGCTTTGTAATAAGCTTAAGCTTATCTTTCTTGAGATGGAATGTACTATATGTAGTTGTTGGTGTGTAATATAATAAGCATTTTTAATAAATTTTGAATTGTTAGTAGATTAGTTTCAATGACTGATAAGTTTTTGTCCTACCCAGGTACATCTGTAAGTCATTTCTGACTACTAATGTAAGGTATATGTTTAACTACTGTAGCTGACACGCTACTAAGCCAGGAATGCTCAATGTGAACCATGGAAGACACAGACCTTATACTTAAAAATATCTTTGTTATCAGTTGTTAAAACACTTAAAGCCACTCCTTGAGGTCATGCTCAGTATATAATTAGGAGGCGTGGTCCAGAAAGGGGGGCTCTTGCCTCTTGTGACGGCCTGGGCGTCGGTCGGCACATGGTGAGCAGTTGCATTGTGCATCACCTGTTTTGTATATTCTATTATTGTTGTTGTTACCATTGTTATTATTACTGTTCTACTTTGTTTTATTTCAATTATTAAGCTGTTTTTATCTCAACCTGCGAGTTTTCCTACTTGCGCCCTCCCGATTCTCTGCCCTGTCCTACCGGAGGCAGCGGGTGAGCAAGTGGCTGCGTGGTGTTTGGTTGCTGGCTAGGGTTAAACCACGACAGTTACCAGTTGCTAAAACACTTAAAGCCACTCCTTGAATTCTTCTCCAGTTGCCTTTACAGAATTAGCTTGATTCTACTCCAGACGGTTTACTAAAAAACTCCTAATGTTCTTAAAATTGACAAATTGCAATTTTTTTTGTTTGAAAAAAGAAAGCTATCTGATTTCACTGTGCTGTTAAAATATTTAATTCTAGCAAAAAGGAGAGTTGGGAGTGGGGATTTTTATATGTCTTGATGTAAGTATTTTATCAGTGTACAGAATGAATTTCTCTTTCTGGAAGTTTGTTCCAACTGAAAGTAAATCACATTGCATGACATCACTGAATTTCATAAACATGTCTGTTAAACTTAGCATCATGTAAGCAAGTAAATATCTCCAAGAAATAGTAGCTGCTATCTTACTTACTCATGTCTTAGTACTAGAATTCTTTTCTTCTATATGGTAGCAACACAAAAGGCATATACAATATTCTGTTATTAGCTTGTATTTTGAAGGAAACAACTTTCAGCTCTCTCAGAAGACAAGCTCTTTTACTCCTTTTCAGGTCTGTTTTTAATTTTTTGATTAAAAACTGTACGACTAGATGGGGACCTCTGTAGATCACCAAGCCCCACCCCATACAAAGTATGAATTAGAGAGAATTTCTGACCTATACTTACCTTTTTCCTTCATCTCCAGTGTCTGAGATTCTGCAGCCTCCATATGTAAACTGTTCAATTGAGAATTACAGTTAGAATAGCACTTTGCTGTAAGCCTAAACCTTTTTAGTAAAAGAAGAATCTTGAATCTTTTTTTTTGTCCTTTTTGTGGAGAAAAGTGATCAGTGTCAACTTCAGAAAACATCTCAAATATTTGAAGACTACTCTGTCCCTCTTCTTTTTCTTCTGTTTTCCAGACTACACCAACCAAATTCCTTCAAATTCCATTCATGGGTCAGATCTCTTCTCTTTTTCTTTTGCTGCTTTCAAACGGTCTGTCACCATTTTTTTTCTACATTTTTCTTGGTCTGGAGCCAAAAGGCAGGCAAAACAGGTTAGCAGAAGAACCGTCAAATGTTGAGTAGAATAAGTAATAGCTCTTTTGTTTCACATAACGCTTAAAATACATCCCAAAAAGAGATTTGCCTGTTTTTATTATAGCATGATGTTCCTACCTTGTAATTTGTGATCCGTGGTCACTCTCAGATTGTGTACTGCTGTCCATGCTACTCAATGCTCTGGTAAAGGAGTGAGTGCTCTTGCACAGTTATTGTTTTGCATAAATGAGGTGGTGAATTCTTACACCAGTCATAGGACATCTCCTGCAAAGCAGCAAAAAGGAAAACCAAAGAAATTRTCTCAGTCTAGGGCTCTTCTTATATACCTTGTTTTCAGTAGTTATATTATAAATGTAATTTATAAGACTGTTACTATGTCTGTTTTAGGCGGCAATGTGCTATGTCCATGTAGCAGCACTGGTTGCAGAATATCTCACACGAAAAGGTATGATTTTGAAATCTTACTTTAATGTTTATATTTTTTCATTATAGTTTAGGAAAAGCAATAGTTTCCCTGAGGAGGTTGTAGGCATTTCAGTGTTCACCAAGGAAAAAATTCTGACCTAACCGGATAGCATACTCACATATTTAAGAGTATGCTTGCATATCTAAGGGGCAGCATCTCAGATGAAGATAAAGTAAAATTTTTAGGAAAGTAAAAATTTTAATTTTACACCAGAGCTGCTAATAGCTGAAGTCAGACCCTTTCTAAAGCAAACTTATCAGAGAATATTCTTGTTCAACAAGTAGTTTCTCACTGCATATAGGGAAACCTGGCATTGCCAGAGAAGTCAAAATAAATTCCTATGAACTTTCAGATGCTGAGTCAGTGATAATAGTGCTCAGAATGCTTCACCTGTCTTGGTGTTCTGTGCTAGCAGCTGTCTGTAAAAGCAGGTTTCTGATGACCCTTAAGATAGGGTAGAAAACTATCTTTCATCTGTAGGATCAGAAGAGTTCTCAGTTGGGGATTTGAGAAAATAGAAGATTATATGTCTTTTATTAAGAAAAATAGATTTCTAGAAGAAAATTTCAGAAATCTGTTAAGACTGATTATGATGTTGAGCTAGTGTTTTGTTTTTGTAGGCAGACAAATTAATGTTCGCAGCTTTTTAGCTTTGCCTTTGCATGACAGTTCAAAATGAAGAAAAGTCATGGGTCTACAAGATGCCTTTTCTCTGTTCCTTTTGTGCCTCTTGCCCAGATACTTGTGTAGTGTATAGGCTATCCCCTCTGCCCCAATGATTTCAGAAGCTTCTCTGAGACCAAATCTGAAACTAAGTTGCTTGTCAAAGTTACTATGTCCTCTTGGAAGCCTGATAACAACTAACTGGTAACTAGTGATAATCTGTATTAGTGATTCCTTTGGGTGATCTGCTATTTCTGTCTACTGTCATATAAAAGTTGTTTCCCCTCAGTAATATAGAGGGTCGAACTTCTACCTGTGGTATTTCCAGGAGCAAACCAAAACTGTGCATTTGAGGCAATCATTCAATAAAACCTCTGGTGGTCAGGCTCCCACCTGAGCAGAAAGAATCTTTGTAGGAATGAGCTGTGAAATAAATACATGCAAGTCCTTGTGCTTCTGTAGTATTTACTGATGGCTGTTGAGGCTTTAATTAATACAGTTTTTGGCCAAAAATACCGATTTCTTAATTCAGCAATCTGATATAATAAAAAAAGAGCTAAACAGAATGGGTAAAAGAGGTAGGTTTCATGTTAGAACATTCTAAAACCTATTTTTGCTAAATACTTATTTCAGTAAAGGAAGTTAGATTGCTGGGGTTTTTTTCTTGCTTGTAGACTGACTTTCTGTATCTACAGCTGAATAATCTGGTTTGCCATCCTTTGATCATTTTGTATGGTTGATGTCAGTCCATTCATATTGTTCAGACTGGGGAAGCTGATATGCCAGGGCCTGTTCGTGTACACAGTTCTAGCGTGACTTCACGCTAGTTTAATTAAATACTGTAAAAGTTACCTTGATTACTTTAGACTTAGGGTGGGGTAGATTAGACACAGGTTTAAGGTAAAATAGGAAAATTCAGACACTATTTATTTTGGTAGGTAAGAGTCCAGATATTAACATTTGTGGTTTTCAAAAACCTATTTATACTTACACAGTAATGTGAGGTCTAGTATTTTAATCATGCAGTGGAAGGCTGGATTTTTTTTTTTTTTTTTTTTTTTATTAATTTGGTGCTAAGTATATTTAAATATCGCTTCTGCCTTATCCAGCATCACAAAATGGCCTAACATTATGCTGGTGGAGAAAAGTAAATTCGTCTATTTTTCTTTTTCAATGACAGGGATGTTTAGGCAAGGTTGTACTGCTTTCAGAGTAATCACACCTAATATAGATGAAGAGGCTTCAATGATGGAGGATGTTGGAATGCAAGATGTTCACTTCAATGAAGTAAGTAAACATAAGAGTGTTAGAATTGATGCACATTGAAGTGCTGTTTGTTTTTTTAAGTTTTATGTTTCAATCCAGAGGCTGACTAATATGATGGATATTATAATTGTTTTCTTAGCCGCTATTCTTATCCTAAAACTGAAATAAAAAAATCTCTGAAGCTGGGACAGCTCACAGAAAATTTAGTATATACATATATTTTAAATAAAGCACTAGCACATCAACTCAACACCACTATTGGAATAAAAGTAAGCAAAATGGATTTTTAAGCTAGTTGACAGGATGAACACTAATGTGGCTTATTTATTAGAGTTAACAAGATATGTTTTTCTTAAAACTGACTTTGATTTAGATTGTTACTGCGCCAGCAATCATGAAAATCTATTCACTGGGTTTTGCTGGTTTACAGTTTCCCTAAGCAAATATGCCATAACAATGAAAGTGGTTTTACCAGACTTGTGTCAATTTTTTTTTTCTGGCTTAAGTTTCACTCCCTGTGTCTTCACTGATCCATCTGTGCTGGCTTTACAGCAAATTTTACTATTAAGAAGCCTATATGAAAAGATTATGAATAATCTTGCTCGTGAAGAGCTACGTCTACACTATGTATTTGCCAGTATAGGTGGGGGAGGGAGGGACAGACCACTACTTGCAGTAGCTGTGTTGGAAAAATCCCTGGTGTGGATATTTTTCTTTTGTGTTTTAGTTTGTATATGGCAAAGGTGTATGACAAAATTATTTGACAGTGCAAATTGTGGCTATACTAACAGATTTAGGAGGAACAGATGAAAGACTTAGTGGTTTAAGCCTGGGTTTAGGCCTAGGGTACCTGTGTTTTACTCCTAAGTTCTGGTACTGCTTTGCTCTATAGTTTTAGGACAAAAATTGTTGACTTGCCTTTTTCTGGGAAGGCAGAAGTTGGAATTACTTGAAATGAGAAATTTAGTGCTTTTTCTTTCCAAAGACATCCAATAGCAGATTGCTTTCTTTGAATTTATGTGCTGAATTCTTTAAATCACTGATTCTCCTGATCCAGCATGGAATTTAGCATGTTACTCAAAGCAAAATGTAAGCTGCTCTAAGTGAGCCAAGAGTTGGGTTTTTAGTGACTACTGCTGATGGAAACTTTTGTTAGAAATTCTTTTCAGCGTCCACCTGACAAACCATTTGTCAGAGCTAAATTCTTTTGTATTTTTTAAATTGGAATGTCTTTATTCTTTTCCTCATTAGTCAGTCCCTGCAAAAAGAATATACTGCTTTTTCTGGTTCATTGAACCCTACGCAAATTTATTTCCATCTCTCAGTATTTCCATGGAACAGAAGTAAGCCAAGAGTGAAATTATAAGCCTGTGGAGCTTGCAAAAGGATCAAACCTTGCCAAATTTCATTTTTCAACCGTTTTTAAACTTAACCATATAGTACTCTAACTGATTAAATATTGAAAAAAAAAATTACTATTTTTCAGATAACTTCACCCCAGGAAGAGTAATAATAGGGAAGAACTGTTTGGGTTTTAGTAGACTAAAAATCACGGATAAATTAAGATGACTAGTATTTTACAGTAGTACTTCAAAACAAGTAGTCTAGTTGCTTCATGAATAGGAACATATTCATATATGGATTGTTTCCTCAGTATGTTCTTATGTAAGCAAAACTGTATTAGTCTAAGGAAAAAAATCATGACAGATCAATTGGGTACAGAAATCAGAAAGCAGAAACATATCTTTCAAGCTGTACTTTACTGCTACTGCTGAGAAAAATGATGCTCTGATGGGAGTTCTTCCTATACGTGGTAACAAGAGTCATGTGGAATTTCTTTCCTAAAACTTGGGATTTCCCTGGATGCTAGTTACTTTAGAGTTAAATCTCCAAAAGAGTAATTACAAGTATGGGGGGTCAGGAGGGATCCCTCCATGTTTCTAAAAGGGGCAAAACGTCTTTTATATTCTCCAGTTTGTATAAAGTCTTCCTAATTAAGTGAAATTTGTCTTAAGACTTTATGTAGTTTCTCAATTAAAAAATTGAAATTTTTAAAATTCTCAATTTAATTCTCATTTTAAAAGAATTCTCTCTCAGGCCAGGGTTACCCTGACTTATTTCCTAAACTAGCCAGTTGAAAAAAACAAAATTTCCGGGTTGTTTTTTTTTTGTTTTAACAAAGTTACTATGTGCATTTCATTAAAACAGTTGTTTACCCAGACAGCCTATTCAGCAGCACAAGTCAAATTCTCCTTGCAGAACTAAAAATCTTCTGGGTGTCAGAAATAGGAAGGTAAAAGCCTGGAACCTGATATCCTTTCCATGCTAGGCTTTGCTGTAAGCAGTCCATCTGTGACAGATCTGAGCTATGGCTAACAGGTGGCAGGTGCAAGATTCCATGCAGATTAAAGTTGGAAACAATTTCATTCAGATTTGTTGGGTTTTTTTCCAAAATAAACTCTGCCAGAATACAGCTCCACCACAGATACTAAGTCAATCTCTACCCTCCTATTTGTTTTTTCTGGACTCTTGTTAGCTATGACTTTCCATGAGAGGAATTATTCTAACTTGCAGATTGGTAAATGAAAAAGCCTCACAGCTCAGATGGTATTATAGCTTTTGTAAGTGATCAACACGCAGTGTAATTCAATATATTAAAGCACTTTATGAAAAACAGAAATAGGTACTTACCCAAACATACAAGATACTTTAAGTATGGTGGTGAAGGCTGGTATTCTTCAGGGATACTCAGGCTGATATTGTTTAACATCTTCATTAGCAATCTAGGTCATGGGATACGCTGTATCATCAAGTTTGTGGATGAAACTAAATGGAGGGGGGAGTGACTGATATGCCGGGGGGCAGGGCTGCCATTTAGAGAGGCTCTCAAAGTTCTACAAAGACAAGCACAAAGCCTTGCATCTGCAAAAAAATCACCCCATGTCTTAGTATGGGCTGGGGATGGAGTGACAGGGCAGCACCTCTGCAGAAAGACCTGGGAGTTCTAGTGGACAAGAGGTTGAATGGGAATCAGCAGTGTAGCCTTGTGGCAACAAAGGCCAACTGCATGCTGGGTTGTATTAGAAAGAGCATAGAGCCAAGAAGTGGAGGGAAGTGGGTTTTCCCCCTTCTACTTGGCATTTGTGGTACCCCATCTGTAATCTTGTGCCCAGTGCTGCCCCCACCCAAAGTCAAGAGAGATATCAACAAACTGGAAAAAGTCCAGCTCCTAAGGTGGTTAGTGGAAGAATCAGACTCTTCTAAGAGGTGTGCCATAAAAGAGTAAGAGGCCGTTCTCACAGGTTACAAGGGAAACTCTGATAGGATACATGGAAAAAAACTCTTCCTATGAGGGTGGATAAGCACTGAGACAGGTAGCCCAGAAATGTTGTGTTCTTTTCCTCCCTCCTAACAGCTCTCCCACATGAAGCTTTTGCTCTTTATATTTTTTTCGTGTGTGCAAACAAAATTTTACAGCTTTGCTGCGTTTGGATGCCCTCTGGTGTCTGAGTTAAGACTCTTGTCATAAAACAGTGTTTGTGGACAGCCCTTGTGGTCCAGCAGTGACATTGGTCTTTTGGTTCTCACCACCTGGTTGCTGAGGATGGAGATATTGGGGAGTCTATACAACCCCATAATGATTGGGGGAAAGGAGGAGATGTTTTAGGGACCGTTGCAGCACGCAGATAAGGGTAGCATTTTTCAGTCTTTTTTTGCTCTCAGTATTAAAGTTGGCCTGCCTTAGTGATGTCTTTATGCTGTCTTAGTCCCCTACCAAAGGGAGGAGGGGAATAGAGTAGCATTGGATCCCTTCTAAGGATAAAAGGAGTTATTTCCAGCTTCTGGCTTCACCACTACAATGCAAGAGTGATACCACAAGGTCTCAAGAAGTAGATATGTCATGTCTTCTGACACCTCTTAGTCTCAGACTTGGATTCTCGTGGAGGTTCTTGGAGCTCCAGACATGTTTGAAGAGGACTGAGATCTGTTAGGGTATGTGGATGCAAATGGTCATCTTCACCGTGGTTCTGTCACGCTCAAGCCATGACCAAGTATATCACAACTTCGTCACAGGAGCTATAAGCTGTTCCATTAATATCTGTAAAATTGTTTGCTATAACTGAGTTAATGGAGTTAGCCAGGCAATTTTAAATTTATGAAAACTAGAGCAAAGTAATAGTGTTATCTTAGTTTTGTTACACTTACTGAAGTAGAAGAAATTAAATGCATGGAAAATAAAGAATTATGACCAACTGAAGGAAGGGACTTTATAATTATGATGTAACGGCTCTAATGCAAAATGTATGTTTCCGTTCTAACGTACAGGTAAGCACAGTTCTTATTCAACCTTAAATAACTATCTTTTTGCTACGAGGATATTGGGACGAAACCCAACAAAGCCAAGATATTTTCTTGCTTGTGACTCTGTTTTGACCCTTCAGGATTTCTCAGCTTCTCTAACTGTTGTTACATGTTTTTTCATTCTGGGCCAAGTATACCAAATTCCGCTGTTATACCTTGATAATTACTTCTGAGTACAGATTTTGGTATTGTATCTTTTTGTTTTATTGTTGATGTAACTTGTTTGATAGTTTCCTTCAGAACCATTGCAGTCAAGTGTTTATATAGCTGCCTTTTTAAAATAATGTTCTTTGTGCAAAACCAAAAAACCCCAAGGAAACAACATTTTGAAAAACATTTTACAAGGCAAGACAAGTTTGGGTTCTCATACAGGTGTCATTTGTAGACTTAAGAGGTCAGGAGTACCTAAAAGAAAAATGCTGTTCCTGGTAAATACAAAGAGTACACGTGTACACTCCGACCATTCTGTTTTGGTTTGTTTCCTTTTAGCAATTTTTGATTGCCACAATAATTTAAATTACTATGTGTAGATAATTTCGTTTTGAGGCAGGATCTCCCTTTTCATTGGGAAGAACTTTGGTATAATTATTTGCCATGCTTTTAATGAGTACTGAATTGTTTTACTTTTTCAAATGTGTATCCAAATCTAGGATGTGCTGATGGAATTGTTGGAGCAATGTGCTGATGGACTCTGGAAGGCAGAACGCTATGAACTCATTGCTGACATATATAAACTTATAATTCCCATTTATGAAAAACGGAGAGATTTTGAGGTACTAAATTCATCATAAGTAAATTCGAACAAGAAAAAAAAATCCTAATTTTTCTAGTCTAATTGCATGACACGTTGCACTTCACAGAACAAGAGTATTACAATTGTAACTGAAATATCAATGTGTTGAAATTTTTGTCTTAATTTTAAATAATTTAAAATGTTTTTCTTTAAAGAATTAAAAATTAATCTTACATATTGTCATTCTGATAAAAGTGCTAAACCTATTACTACTGTTCAGTAAAACAATGTTTTTAGTTATTAACCACAAGGACATCATTCATTGTTGTTTTACGATAGGAAAGTTCTGCGTTATTTTTTTTACCGCATGATTGTTTTCTTTTATTTTTAGAGGCTTGCTCATTTATATGACACTCTTCATCGAGCATACAGTAAAGTAACAGAAGTTATGCATACAGGCAAGAGACTGCTGGGAACTTATTTCAGGGTAGCGTTCTTTGGACAGGTGAGTATTATTTAACTTTTATTTGTCTGCTCTATGCAGTAAGAAAAACCTGAATTTATTTTACAAGGTATACTATTTCATCATCTATATTGATACCGTGACATAAAAAGCACAAGAAATATGGTCTGTAAGAAATAAACACCATCAATAATTTAGTTTTAAACATTTATCAATTCCAATACAATCCTTCCTTATTTTCCTCAGTAAATTTTTTGCTTTTTTTTCTTTTTCTTCTTTTATTTACTACCTTAAGGCAGCGGTAAGTTTTCTGTAATGTCAGTTCTTAGCAATGTATTGACTTAATGTCTGTAGTGCTACAGTGTGGTTTGCAAGGCTGCTTCTTAGATTGGTATGCATTAATAGCCATTGCAATTAAAAAAATAGCATTAAGTTCCATTTAGAGAACAAATCACTCTTTTCAATGCATCAATATTGCATGCTTCAAACAAAAGTTCTGGCTGTGTATTGGACAGCTTCACATCCTCTAATATATGTCTAGAATGCATATGTATCAGTATGGTATCACACAGTATCAAGTAATACACTTTCTACATGCATAGCCCAGTTGCTAATTGTTCAGCTGAGCATGGAGAATTGTAAAATACTCTGAGCAGTATAACTTTACATGTATTCTGTTGTCTTTTATAACTTTATAGCAATACCAGTTTACAGACAGTGAAACAGATGTTGAGGTAATTACAGTAACTGCTTACAAAGCAAGCAATGCAGTAAAAACTACTGCATTTCACCTTAGTTTGATGTGGGTATTTTTGTCAATCTAGCCTGTGTTTATACATGATATGTTGTGCTTTTCTATTTTGTCTGTTTCGTTTATGACAAAAATATTTATTTTCTGATTTCAAACATGAACTCAGATGTGGCTTGTGGTTTTAAACCAATGACCTGTTTCACTTTCCATGTACTCTATATTGCATTTAGTTACGGTTTTAAAACAAATGCTTTATGTAATAAAAATAAAGAAGTATATGCCAATATAGTACAACATAAAATTAAGATTTTTACATAAATTAAATTTCAATTTCTGGAATTAATTTTTTATTACTACATAAAGAAATTTTTCAGATTCTTTTTATGTAAACCATTGCCAAAATACTCACTTGTGAATCAGATAGTCCTGTTGGGCAACAAGATTTCTGTTTTGGCAAGTGAAACAGTGCTGAAATTTCACTTTTAAAAAAAAAAGTGAAGAAAAGTTATCTCAAAGGCTTGGCATACCATAAAATTACAACAAACCTTTAAAATTTTAACTGTGTGTTTCCATTATCTTTCACTCATTCTGTAGTAGATAATTACATTTTTCTTTTTTTTTTTATTCTCTGAGGAAACCTCTGCTACTTAGATTTTAATTTCTCTATATTTACGTTTGCTTGAATCCTGATGTTAAATGTTTATATTTGCGTTGAACCACACACATTATGTTCATCTTAATCATTGCCCTATGTGGTTTTTTTCCCAAGATTTTGATTACTTCATTTTTTTACAGGGATTCTTTGAGGATGAAGATGGAAAGGAATATATCTATAAAGAGCCTAAACTCACACCTCTCTCAGAAATTTCCCAAAGACTCCAAAAACTCTACTCTGACAAATTTGGATCTGAAAATGTCAAAATGATTCAGGATTCTGGCAAAGTATGATCTTTATTCTCTCTAAAAAATTCTAATACATTACTTCCACTAATCCACTTGAAATGCTGTGGGATCACTGTCCATTACTCATTTGGTACCCAAATATATGTGTCTAAAAACTCTGTTGGTTGAAGGGCATGAGAGAAATATCATCTCCTATTAAGTTTACCTTTAAGAACAACCAAAAAGCTTAATTTCCATAGTGTTACCTCTCAAAACAGTAATTGTATCTTAAAACAAATTTGGATTATGATAATATCCTGTGTTATCTTTAGCTATATTTCTTGCCAGTTCATGCACAGTCATTCTTTGGAAGTTTTTCCCTTTTCTGCACCTTGAGAGCAGAGTCCAAACTTTCTTCTGAAGTAAGAAACAGACCCCTCTTCTGAGAAAAGAACGTAAATGTAAACAACATTTTAACTCTGTATCAGTTGTTCTTGTTATCCTTTGCCGATGTCTCTGACCCTGTTCAATTTTATAAACGCTTAAACTGTAGAAAAAAAATGCTCACACAAAGTCACCTGGTTAAATCTAGATTTGTCATAGGAAATGCTTCCTTTGTAATTGAAGGCTCTAGAACTGGTGAACTAAGAGGGCTACAGTATCCCATACACTGAGAAGAACACGTACTGCACAAGATGCCTCTCTGCATTCCTTTTGTTCCCTTTCTCAGCCAATTTTTAACTTTTGTTTGGATTCAGACTTTATGGTGATTTTCTCTTATTATAATTTCCTGTCTCTTCTGTTCCTTGATTCTACCAGTCAGATCACAATGTTCTGTGCTTCTCGGCCTGAAAGTGCAGCAATGGTGGGCTTTTCAATATTGGAACTTTAAAAGGAGAGGAGGACTTACGCAAGGGCTAGATTTCATGCCATGGAAGGCAAGAGATTTATATTGTAGTCTCAATTTTTCACAGCTCTTCCAGTATACTCTCCTGAATTCTTTACAATGAGTTATAATGCCTGTGTTTGTCAGCATTTGTAGGGAACACTTTCTATCAGCTGTATCAGAATGAGTACATAAATTACCACTTAAGTTCCAGTCCAATAATCTTGAAAACATTGCAGATTTAGAGAAAAAAATTAATCAAGCAGCATGTTCCAATAAAAATGGATAACAGCAGGGAGACCTTAGCTCTGTTCCCAGTTTGCTCAGGACCTACCTGGTGACTTCGTGTGTGTATTTGCATTGTTGTTTTTCCCACTTAGTTTATAGAAGTAAAATGGCTCAGAGTCAGGCAGAGATAATATGAATATTTGACATGGGACTAAAATGGTAGGCAACAACTTTTAGAAAGATGCACAGGTTTAGGGTGCCCTCTTTATCCTGTGGTTGGGGGAAATTAAAAAAAAAAAAAAAAATCCTTAGTCCATTTAGGGACCCTGTTGGGCAAAGACCTAGGAGGCCTTATCTATTGGTACTGGAGACTAGTAGCTGCTTTTACCAAATTAAAGATCTGCCAGTCCATGAGGCTCTTACTCATCCAGTTCTAGAAACAAAATGAACTGAATAGTGAAGCCTTCAATTTGCCCTGCTCCCACCAGTATATTCTTTGGGACCCTCATAGGGTGTCAGAGTTGAGACAGACAGGTTGGGAGGAGTGCCTTCTGAAGGTGAGATCTGAACTATTTACAATGTAGGGGTTTATTTTTAATTATTAACTTTTTTTATCACTAGCAACTTTTGGTCTCCAATCTACTGTTGTATCAGTTGTCATGGAGGACAAGTATTTGTTTCTGGGTTTTCTGAATTTGTGCCTTCCAGTGTTAACCATGGGTATAACCCTGTATTATGTTTTTGTTTGCAGTTCTGCATATAGCAATTATGGATAATGAATGCATAAAAAACAAAAACAAAACAAAAAAAAACCCCACAACATGTTGTAATGCATCTAGCTGTGTTGTCTTCCTAATAGTTAGAAACTGAATGCAGAGAAGCCCCGTGAGAGCATTAACGTTTCTGGTGTTTTCAGTAATTTACAGGTTAAGAGACCAAATTTAATTTCTGAAAGTTGTGTGACCACAATTAAATCCACTTTATTCACAATGTAGCTATTTGATTTTTTTTTTTTTTTYTTTTGGTCATGTTTTTAAGGTAAATCCTAAGGATTTAGATTCAAAATATGCATATATTCAAGTTACACATGTAATCCCGTACTTTGAAGAAAAAGAGTTGCAAGAAAGAAAAACAGATTTTGAAAGGACTCATAACATTCGTCGCTTTATGTTTGAGATGCCTTTTACTCAAGCTGGTAAAAGACAAGGAGGAGTAGAAGAACAGTGTAAGCGACGGACTATTTTGACAGGTACTGATTGAATGGAAATTTTCTTTAAAAGAAAACTACTCTTTTATTTTGTTTTTTATACTTAATTCTTGATACTAGGTTTTTCTATATGTTATGTATTTTGTCAGGGAAAAAAATCCTTTAGAAGATTTCACACATGACTGTTGGAGGTCACAAGAATTGCAAAGTATACCAAAATACTGTTAGACAAAACAACCTTTCACAATTAGTACATCCTTGAAAATAAATGATATGCAAACACTTAGAAATGACCATCTGAGAATATGTATATCATTGTGTGATTTCTTAATGCCTAAGCATTGGAAAAAGAGAGTAAAATCTCGTATTTGTCTACGTTCTAACTACCCTTCACTTTTAAATAATTTTGTTTTTTTTTAATAATGGAATGTCTGCATCTCTCCCTTCGCTCTTCCCTGTGCCCACCTCTCTTTGCTATAAAACATTGAAGAACGGTGGTATTATGCTTGCTGGTTTGAGTATGGGTTTTTTCAGCATTCTTTCTGTCTGTGGACCTGTTAAATACAGCATTGGTTCTTTTGTCTAAAAGCAGCTAAAAGAACCTGAAGGCAGGTTCTGGTTTGATTTCCAGCCTCTGTTCAATTGTGACTTTGGACTAATCACTGAGCTTTAGTTTCTCATTTGTTAGCTTTAGAAGGGAGAGAGAGTGCCCATCTATCTCCCCATAGGCTCAAACTTTAGAGATGTTTAGCTCAGCGATACATAACATTTTATTATACTTTTAAGGGAGATAATTAAAAGTTATGGTGCGTTTGGCGATGTTTCTGTATAATGTGTAAATCTGAATTTGTGAAATAACAAGTTGTGCTTTGACTGGAAGCATTAATTCAAATGGTCTAACTCTGTTCTGTATGGGTTTTTCCATTTCACTTAAAGTCCTTCATAGCTATCAGCTAAAATACTTTTCATATTTTTTCGCCAAAACTAGGTTTTCAGATTGGTTTATTCAAGGGATAATCCTCAAATATTTTTTTTTTGTTTTTTTTCCTTAAGCTTCAAGAATTGTGAATCTGGAGTGTAGCTTTCCTTGTTCTTAGAAAAAGACTATTTTATGTTTTGTATCTGTTAAGTGTGAGCTTCTGTATCACTGTCTTAATACAGTGATAAAAGCAACTTAAATAAATGACTTCATAATGTCAGCTGTCCATAGCTATTACTTGTGAGGAAATAGAAAATACAGCTTTGCTGTTTTTGATTCTTCTCCTCTTTGAGATATGTGGATGATAAGCAATTCTTTTTACAGTTCTCAGATGTATTAAGTTCCAATGGCTTATTTCTTGGTTATTATTAGTAGCAGTAATGACAATGATCTTTCTTTGCTCTAATACATGCACATTTACATTTTCAATGTTTTGTTTCCCTGTACATTTGGTAGGATTTCTAATTATATAATATGTTATTAAATTGGGCAACTAATTACATCAAAATGAGATTTTAGTATAAAATTCTATCCAAACACACCTTATTCAGAAACCTTTTTCTAACTATATTAAACTTGTTTCCATCCATAGCTATACATTGTTTCCCATACGTGAAAAAGCGCATTCCAGTAATGTACCAGCACCATACTGATTTAAACCCAATTGAAGTAGCCATTGATGAAATGAGTAAAAAAGTTGCAGAGCTTAGGCAGCTTTGCTCTTCAGCTGAAGTAGATATGATCAAATTGCAGCTGAAGCTACAAGGAAGTGTCAGTGTTCAGGTAAGACCATATACTTTGCCACGCAGCTATTTTGCTTGCTTCTGTCCCTGAAAAATTATATAAGTAGCATTTTATCATTAGTTTCTATTCTGTATATTCAAGAATGTCCTAAATTAGAAATATGCTCACTGTTTGCAGTTATTTCCAGAATAGAAAAGGCAATAAAAGTATTTCATATAAACACTCATCATGGACAGTTACATGAAAGGATTAAGATTCATCTCTGGACTCAGTGGTGGTYTGAGCCCCACCAGGTTTCGGTGTGAAGCCAAAGCTACCATAAAATAGTGACTTCCCATATGAGGATGAATGAACATATCTTGCCTAGATGTAGGTCTGCTCACAGTAGGTTCAACATGGTCTTTATTGCTTTTGTATTTTGGTCAGATCCCTATGGAGATGAAGAGGGAGTGCCAAAATATAGGAGGAGGGTAATAGTAGAAAATCTCACTGTGCAACATTTTATTTTGCCTAAGGGAAGCAAGAACTGAATGTACACAGAAACCATCAGATTCACCAAAATAGGATACATAAAGCAGTTGTAGCATGCACAAATCAATATGGTAAGGGTCTTAAGAATGCAATGACAAAAGTGCTGCTCTATTATTTTTAACTGATTCAAATCAAAGGAACAGTAAACACAGTTATCTGAAATGAACTGCTGTCATGTTGAAGAGAAAACAAAAAAAAAAMCAAACCAAGGTTCCAGAATCAGGAAGTTGTCAAGCTAGCGTTTGGGATGAGAAGGGAGGGGCTCTTACTGCTAATATAAAAGAATAGGGATGAGTCAGAAATAGTTGAATCCACTTTTCATGTAGGTGACATAATAGCGCAATTAAATTTCTGCTAATTATTGCAGAATTTTCAGCTTGGAAGAGTGTTTTCAATAGATAAGCAGACCAAACAGTAGTAGATTTAGCTCATTTTCCTTGTTTTCCCAGCCTAATTTCATAAACAGAGATGACAAATTGGAACTATCAGCAATTACTTTGCCACATCATCGAAGTGGTTTCTTTGTGCCAGGACAGGTTCATACAGGGTGCTGTAGAGACCTCTCCTGCTTTTATGTTCCAACTCCAGCAGTCTTCTTATTTCATAGGTCCAGCTTTTTTGAAATCAATGTGTTCTCCTAAGGAAAGCAAATCAGACAGACACCTGTAGTATCTGTTATTGCTAAGACAATATGTCAGAGAACTGACTTTATTTTGTAATTCTCGTTCTTTTTAGGTTAATGCTGGTCCGTTAGCATATGCAAGAGCTTTCTTAGATGACACAAACACCAAAAGATATCCAGACAATAAAGTAAAGCTACTAAAAGAAGTTTTTAGGTATGTTTTTTTTTTGGGGGGGGGGAAACCAAAAACAAAGATTGACTTATTTTCAAGACTGATATCATAAGAATTTTTTTTAAACTTTTAAATTTTACAGTGTTCTGACTGCATTAAAAACATACTTTAAGCTGGTATTTTGAATTAATCTTTTGGATTTTGTATTCCTGATTGAGATCTTTTTTTATTATTTTATCTGAATCAGGCAATTTGTTGAAGCTTGTGGGCATGCTCTGGGTGTAAATGAACGACTTATAAAGGAAGATCAGTTGGAATATCAAGAAGAAATGAAGGCCAACTACAGAGAAATGGCAAAAGAGCTTTCTGAAATAATGCATGAACAAGTATGTGCTGAAATTAAATTATACATACCAGCATTCAGAATGTAGCTGTAATGTGAACCCACTAGGAAAAGTGTATGTAATGCTTTACATAAAAGGATTGTTTCTTTTTTTTTTTTTTTTTCCGTCTCTATTGGAGTATAAGCACTGTGGAACTTCCTCTTTTTTTTTCTCTTTATGAATTTTCTGCAGATGCTTTCTTGATCTTCAGAATTAAGTCTTCCTCATTAAGAAAGTAAATCTGGTTGGCACCAGCCTATTTTTTTGTAGGAGAGGAAGACTACGGTAAAGATAAAACAAATTTAATGACATGAATAATGTCATTCATATGTGTAATAGTTACAGGGGTCTCTATTCAGTGACCCAAAAAGTTCATTTTAGTCTATACTTCCTGGTAACCATAGGGGGATTTGATCTTAGCCCTTTTTCTTCAGATTTTGGAGGTGTAAGCATTTACTTTTGCAACAAAGAGTTAAACATCTTTCAAGAGGTATTCCAACACATTTTCTTGAGGGGAATCCATACAGACAAGCTGGAGATACGAGAAAAGGAAAACCAGAACTCTCGTGGAGTGAAATGTAGGACCTTGCACCTGGGATCTATGGTAGAAATGTCTCCTGACTTCAGAGGCAAGGATATTATTTCCAGGACAGTAAGGGCTGAAGATTCACGCTTGATCCCTGCCTTCTTGACATTTTTATTCATCATATTCATCACTTCAGGTTCCTTTTCTTTCATCCGCTGTTATTTGTATAATCTTTTCCCAGAGCCATAGAGTAGCTCATAGTTCTTAACACTCAAGACTTGTATTTCTGGCCCACAAGAAATACCTGTGTTTTCTGATAATATTTTACCTTACAAATACACATGTCTATGAGACTTCCTTAGATGTATGACCATAATAGCAACTTTTCTTAGTCTAGGAACCAATGCATCCTAGTCTGGATAACCAATTGATACAAAGAGGAGCTCTGAGTTTCTCTTGTCTGTACAAAAACTATAGGCTTTACTCAGAAATCAAATTGTACAGGAAAAATCAAACTTGAGACCTACCTGAGGCATTCAGTCTAGCTGACATTTAAATACTCTGTTAATCTTGCAGCTTTTTTTCAGGATTGCATCCTTTAGATGTACAATGACTTTACCCATTTACTATTTTTTGACATCTCTAAATTACTCTATTATTATCCAAGAAATACTTGCTCAAAAAGCTAGTCAGTTTGCCGGTATAACAGCTTATCCGTAGGCTTATCTAAGAAAGATTTGCCTTTATTCTACCCTTGCTTAGATGGTATCCAAAACTTTTACGGAGATGCTTTTCTGTTCAAAAATGTGTCAAGTGTCTAAAGTTCACTTCACACGCTTTCTTGCTCTCCATTATTTCCTGATGTGGTTTTCTCAGGTACTGTGCTATGAGTAGCTCTGTGCTATGATATAGTTATGGCGAAGCACAAGAATACAGCAAGCACATAGGCTTTATTTTCGTTCTCTTATTCTTTTGTTATACTATCACAGGGAAAAGCTTACCACAAAACTAACTTCTTTTAACCACCAATGACTAAGAATATTGTGAAACAAGGTTTGTAGGGAGTGATGCCATTTTGTCAGAATCCATGTGTTGTTTTTTTTTAAAATCAACAGCGTCTTTCAGATATGCATATGGAGGAAAATAGTTTTGAAAGATCCCTGGAAGAGGAAAAGAGATTGCTTAGCTGACAAAAACAAGACAGTTTGACTGTATTTCAATGTGATGTATTGAAAAGCAAAAAGCAGTGGAGGGTTTTAGAAAGGTCGATAACTGATTGGACAGCTGATTAAGATGAACGAGGTATATGGGAGAATTCGACAGCTGTACAGAAGACCCCTTCAGAAAAGAGAGGAAAATGTTTTGGTGGAATAATTTAATGATAAGGATAATAAATGAAAGATTAATATTCCCCTGGCGTAGGAAAAAGTAAAAGGATATAATGACAGTTTGTACACAAGAAAAAATACTTTGAACTCAATGCAAAATATATGTTTAAAAAATGCTCAGGTGTTTGAGTTTCCAAAGACTGATGATAAGAAAAAGCATGTGAGGCCTGAAACTTCAAGAGTAAATCACATTGTCTAAAAGTAAACAAAGAGAAGAAGGGGCAAACAACTTACACCTATAAGATAGTGTGAACAGAACATGAAAGTACAGCACTGACTGCAGTAATGTGTACTATTAGCCTACCACTGTGTTCTTTTTATATATATTTAATTAGTTGTAAATAATTAAAACATACTATGTTGTTGGGTTGTTTGTTTTTTTTTTTAAATTAGATTGATCACTCCCCTGAAGGCTTAGAATCATAAGGCTCTTCACTGAAATCTTTAAAAATGTAACCTTTGTGTGCCTGCCTATTGCTGTATTTGGAAAAAGAGCTTCTCACAATGTTTGTTCTAATGTCATTGAAAAAAAAACCTATTAGCTGTTGTATAATAGTGTGGATTTTAAACAATTGCAAAAATTTTGTTATGAAAAATATAGAAAAGATTCTTAATGGATTTTCCTTTTTTCTCCTCTGCTGCTTGCCAATATGATCAGATGGGATGGTAATTAGTTTTCTTTACTTCTGCTCTTAGTTTGTCTAATCTTTATATAATTCCTTTCTTYCCAATATTTCTAATCTTAGCATTAGTAAATTTATAGCTGTTAAGAATGAAGTCTTTTTGGTGCTTCAATGGCTTTTGATAAGAAATGCTTAAATCATACCTCTAAGTCAAAAAAAAAAAAAAAGACAACAAACAAAAAAGGGCAAAAAGCAAGCCTGTTGTCCTTGTGAAACTCCTTTTGAAAGTTAACGAGAGAAATGAGAGAAGCTATTCAAGCTTCCTCTAGAGAGGACAGTGTAATACCTGAATTAGGAGAACCGGTGATGGAGAAATAGCTACTGCCCTCCTAAATCTAGTAGAGGATGGCTGAAAAGAGTAACCATCCCCAAAGAGAATTTCTGTGCAATTGAGAAAGTACTAAAAAGTTGAGTTGATAAGCAGCACGTTATGAAATTGGTTAGCTGTTTTATAAATGCTTGTGTCATTTTGTAACATTTTGGTAAATACATGTTTTCCATTTTAAGATTACTCCGGTTGAAGAAAAGGCCAGTGTTATGCCTAATTCGCTACACATTTTCAACGCCATAAGTGGAACTCCAACAAGCACAACGGTTCATGGGATGCCCAGTTCTTCTTCAGTTGCATGATTGTTTTGTAAAGGAAAGTATGTTTGTTCTTTTTAAAGTATGTGGATTTGCTTCATTGTGTGCAAACTCAGGATGATTTTGAAGCTAAATGTTGGGCACGTGCAAGCTGCATAATTCATACGAATGTCTGAGCACACTTAGCAAATAGCAGTTACTGGTAATAGTCTTTTAGAGTAAGGGAGGCACACATATTTTTTTAATCTTGCTGGTAACATCTAAAAGTATTCACAATGTCATTGCAGAGGTGCGTGTTGGAAAATTATAAAGTTGAAGTTAATTTCTCTTTTTCATTAGAAAGTATTATTAAAATTAATTGCACATTACAAAAAAGTGTTGTGGGATGTAATTTTGCAGATATGTAACATTCAGGTGTTCTTTTTGTGTATGGCACATAGAGATTGATTCCAAGTACAAGAACTATTTTGGGGCTAGACAGAGACACTAGTTTTTTGGGTTTAATGGAACTGACAATAGTAGTTTTTGTACCATTTGGCAATTTGTTGTGCTTTATTTTATACCTTGTTGCATTTTGGAGGTATGTGAGCTTAGATCTACTAAACAACTAAACACAACCAAAGGTCTGTATTAATGAACACTGAGTTATACTAAAATATCAATAGTAGTAAATTGTTATGTACATATTGTTTGTTAATACAGTCCATACAGTCTGTACATAAATGTATTACATTTCTAAGCATTTTTTAATATTCATACCAGCTCTTATCCTTCTGCTTTCGGTTTATTGTGAAAATTTGCTCATTCCAAGTATATGCAGACTTTACAGTTCATTTATTCCTGTATATAAATAAGTGCAATATAAAGATGTATACAGTCTTTGCTATGTTAGGTTTATATGCAGTTATTAAAAGAAAAAAACTTTTTTGCCAAAGCAATGGAGTATGTAATTGGTGATCATGGTTACTGTGGTAATGGTGGTATAATTTAAAGCTTTTTCCATATTCTTATTCTTTTAAGACATTAATTTAGTAATTTTATATTTGGGGAAAATAAAGGTTTTTAATTTTATTTAACTGGAAGCATTGTCCTGCTGTAATTAAACATTCTGTACTACATCTATATTAAAAGGAAAAAAGTAGTTACTTTTCTCACTGTGTGCTCTGGTTTTTATTTCAGATTTGTCCCTGAGACTGGGGAAAGATGAAAGCTTGATCAAAAAAAATGGCTTTTTGCAGCCTAAGTATGAGATGAGATGCAGACATTTCAAGGGTGTGTTTCATATTCCTTGTCAATAAAGGGAATTTAGGTTATTAGTTAAGACATCACTATGGATTTTGTGGTCCATCATGTTTGACTCAAGTAGCATGTTGTAGTAACTAAAGGTTGTTACTCACCAGTACAGATAATATTAAGAAGTCTTCAAAACTTTTCATCAAATGACAGTAGAAATCCTGTTTTCCTTATGACATAAGGTTTACTGTCATTTTCTGTAGTGTAGCATGAAACTCATATGTTGCCATTACTCATCAAAGATTTTTCCAAAACAGCTCATCCTGGTGGTGAAATGCTGGATAACTCTGCTTTTTCCAATTATGTTTCTGAAACAAAATTACTGTTTGTTTAAAATTCCTTTCCTTAAAAAAAAAAAAAAGGGGGGGGGGGGAGAAACCCCCCAGATAAATCCTTCTAGACAGTGAACCTGTAATGCTGTGATRAGAGACAGTCCAACAGTCACCTTTCTCCCCTTCCACCCTACATGCTTTCACTTTTTTGTTCGTTTGTGGACAGAGGTATAGGAATACTTTGTTAAGTATCAATGTAGTTAGTCTCAAAAGGTATTTCATTATTACGAGAAAATACCCTGTAATGTTGTTTTGCCATTCAGGAAGACTTCTATATCAATATATTGATAGAAATTTTGTACATTTTGGTGGCTTCTTGTAATTACCCCACTTTTTCTAACTTCCCTTTTGCCCTGGGAGCAGAACTGACAGTTTCCTACAGTTGTACAACACCTTTTGCACTGAGACCTCAATTTGACAGAGTTGTGTCTGCTAACCAACCTATAAATGTTGTATGTATTCATAATTGAATATATATCTTTATTTATATACATCTAAACATATGTGTAACTGTTCCTTACTTGCTGAAAGTTGGCCTATGAAAAACAGTGAAATGTAGTTGACAAAAGGTTGACGTAGTTTTACATAGGGTAGCATTAACGATTAGCACGTGTTCAACTCCAAGTCTACAGACATTTTGTTTATAATCTTACATGATGCATTTATATGAGAGAACACACCCTCTAATGTATTGTTTTGGGTTTAGATATGCTAACGTTATAATTGTTGGGTTTTGCCTCCTGAATAATTCATTCTGTACCAACCTCCCTTTTCTGCTGTTACTTCCACAACATGCAAATTAATTATCTAATATGGGTTAGTCTTTGTTTATACAGACTTGGGCTCTGTACTGGTTTTGGCTGGGATAGAGTTAATTTTCTTCACAGTAGCTAGTACAGTGCTATGTTTTGGATTTGATGAAAACAGAGTTGATAACACAGGGATGTTTTAGCTATTGCTGAGCAGTGCTTGCACAATGTCAAGGCCTTTTCTGCTTCTCACACTGCCATGCCAGCAAGTAGGCTGGGGGTGCACGCAATAAGCTGGGAGGGGACACAGGCGGGACAGCTGACCCCAACTGACCCAGAGGGATATCCCACACCATGTGACAACGTGCTCAGCAATAAAAACTGTGGAGAAAGTTTGCCAGAGCAGTGGTTGCTCAGGGACTGGCTGGGCACTGCTTGGCTGCTGGTGAGCAATCAGGTTTTTTTGCATAATTTGTTTTTCTTGGGTTTGTTTTTCTTTGTTTTGTTTGGGGTTTTTATGTATTAAACTGTCTTTATTTCAACCCACAAGTTTTCTCACTTTTACTCTTCAGATTCTCTCCCCTATCCCACTGCAGGGGAGTGAGCGAGTGGCTGTGTGAAGTTAAACCACAAAAGTCCTTTTTGGCACCCAGTGTGGGGCTTGAAGGGTTTGAGATAACAGATTTGACCACAGTGTGTTAGAGGAAATGTATAGTTATTATCTGTTTAACAGTTGCTGGTCACAATGTTGATTTACTTGTTCTTGGCATTGGTTTATCTGATCAATGCCGTAGTCCCTTTTTTTTGCTGTACATCAAATTTGAGAGCTTGTTAAAGTCTGTATTTGACTTCTGCCATTTGCTATGCAGTGTAGCACTTGGTTGTGTTTTGCCTGGGAGAACTATGATAAAAACATTGGCCTTGAGCCTGATCTGGTATTTGGGCCCTGCATTGTTGCCTTCCCTTTACTTCAGGAACCATCTCATGAAGACAATTAACAATTACGCTTTTTCCCTTTTCTCCTTCAAGAACCAATTGGTGGAGGGAATGAAGAATGGCACCTTCACCTTCTTTTCCTGCGGGGTGGATGTTTTCTCCCATTTTACAATAACTCTTTGGTATCTTGAACATCCTTGGGTAACCAAAATATTTCTATGAGCATGTTTCAAGAATATGTTTCCGGTTTTTCCTAAGATTAACCAACTATTTAGGAATATCACATAGGGATATGTCCCAAGGCAGTATGGTTATCGGTAGCAAGGCATGTGCGAGAGTATGGGCAGGTACCTAGAAGGGTTGTCATTTCTGATGGTCTGGGACTTCACCCCCGAACAAGTGCAGGATCTTGATGAAGTGATAGAATGTTTGAAAAAAGGATGCCTTGGCTATGCCAGAGGCACAACTTATCACCCTGTGCCGAGGCCTGGCATATGCCTACCAAGCACTATTCAGCACCCTCAAGGGGACTAGGAGGGTCTCTGGATCTGAAGACATACAAACAGCCCTGGCTAAACTAGAGACCCAACCCTGAACTGTATCAGTTGCCCCGATAGTCAAGAAGAAACAATGGAAGCGGAAGTTAACTCATTTAGTAAGGGAGGAAGAAGCTTCTCCTGAGAGCAGGAGAGAGAATCAAAAGTGGCAGCCTGTTCTGCAGCAGAGCAGTCACAAGAACAGGAGGGGGAAGAGACAGAAATCGTAAACCAGTCAGATACCAGCTGATCACTAAGTGAGCTGTGAGATAAGCAAAAAGATTCTAGCCATCATCCAGGCGAGCAAATTATCAGCTGGTTTTTCCAATGGTGGGATACTGGGGCCATTAGTCAGGAATTAGACGGTCCTGAGTCACCACCATAACCAGATGGAGCCCAAAGTCATGGGCTAAATGAACTCAATGGACATTTTATGGACATCTTACAGGGGTGGTCCATAGGTCAAGGGAATGATATCTGTGTATATATCTGTAACACACATTTGTAGTGTCTTATACATGAAAGGGTGTAGATATTAATTAGCTAAAGCCAAGCTGTCTAAATACAATTGCTTGTCTAGCTTGCCTTGGTTTCTTGTATTTTTTTCTGTCTATACTGTATAATAATTGTATAGTTTTCTTCTTTACATATCACAGTATTATAATCCATTTCTCCATTATTTCTTATTAAAAATATTTAGGCTGCTCTGGGTGACCGTAATGCATTAGTTCTTGAAGTTTTAAAAATTTCAACATGTATTAAACATTTGCACAGGCAAGATGTTTAATATGGGTACAGTTTCAGAAAATTTGGGGAGAACAACTTTCTTGCATACTTCACCAGCAGATACTATGATGTTTTGTTTAATTTTTCAGGTCATTATTATGATACAGGTTTTTAACCTACCCATGAGATGTGGGAATATTTTTAATTCTTCTTCCTTTTTAGGCTGATTCCTTAAGAAAATTCCACTTATGCAATTCACTCTATTCTTCCAACAATTTGGTGTTCTCCCTAGTAACTTTTGAAGCTGTTGACCAGTCTTGATCTTTGCCAAATTTGGCTGAAGAGTTTCTACATGCTTAATGAAAAAATTGGCTGGCAGAGGTGATAGATTTAAATTGATAGTGTTGCTTATGGAAGCACTGCAATGTGAACATGACTTGCTCTCCGGCTGGCCAATCAGTATGCACAGGGTGGCCAATAAATTAGCATCAGTTTAACTCAAAATAAGTGATAATATGGCTTCCTTCCCCAGATGATAGTGTACTCCATAGTGTGCTGTGGGTAGGTAGCGTACTGTGGAAAGAAAACTACACGTACTGCAGAGGAGAGGAGGTAAAGTCACAGGAATGAGGAGGTAAGCTGGGCATAAGGCAAGTAGAGATGAGGGGGTGTACGGACAAATCAGGAAACCGGGCCTCTCTGATACATGTGCTACAAAAATCTTTTTTCAAGATGCTGAGCATACTCTATTTTACTGTTGCCACAGTTACATACACGATAGCAACTTGTAATGTGGTCTTGGGGGTCTTTGCAGTTAGGACTCAGGCTGGACATGGTGAACATAATGTTAAACCTAACCATAATGTTATAAATATTTTTAAAATAGTATTTAATTAAATGGAATGATTTCAAATAACACAGTGTATTTAGACGAACCTGGTTCTTAATGAAAACACCTAGTCTAGTAAGTCAGGAATGCTTTTTTCTGATACCCAGTTTCTTTTATCTTTATTTTMTTTGTGAGAAGACTTATTTTCAGTAAATAGAAGACATGTAAGTCACTGTCATGAAGGCCATCTGGTGAAGTTTGGGAAAACTAGTGTTCTGTGTTTTTCGTGAGCTGAAAAACTCTGYATTTAACTGTACTCAGACTAGGGGCCCTGGGGCTTCTTGGACAAAGGGCAGAAAAAAAAGAAACATTAGGCAGATAATGACTAACTTCAATTGTCTCTATGATATTTGTAGAAGTGACCATTTTAACACCTCTGAAACATTTTGATGGTGGCTTTTTCCTTTCTGAAGTATTATATTGAATGTCTAATGAGTTATTTAAAAGCCATTTAGACTAAATATCTTTTGGTCTTGACACAATTAATTAATTTAAATTATATCTAGTGATTAGGCAGTATTTCCCTTTCAAGTTAACTGTAGTAGATATTAGGTTTTTTGCTGGTATTTTCTGCTTAAGGAGGAGTTTTATAATTTCTTCTCTATGCAAAACTTGTAATTGTTTTTTCTGCAAGAACAAGGTGTAATTGATATTAGTAAAGTACGTTGSGAATGCTACACCTTGTTTAATTGATACATGTTGTGAATGATGAAAAAGCACCTAGAGCTTTGCTAGCTGCATGATTCTGTTTTGCTGTTTTGATTATGCTGTAAAAGATTAGCTAGCTGGAAAGACAGAAAAGAGGAGGTCGAAGGGATTTAGGTAAATAATCTCTCACGGTGAATCCTTAGAGCATCTTTCTTTTTGTATGCATGGGCTGATGCAACTGCTACTTTGATCAAGCTTGAGGGCTTGGATGACTTTAAATGCCATGCAGTTGTGGCTAAAGGGATACCATACCTTTTAAAGCCAACATCTGGGTGGAGAATCTTCCCTTCTATCTTGGGTTGACATGTCTGTTATTTCTTCCCCCAAATACTGGATAATGCAGCCACAGACTGCAGGTTTGCTGCACAGTTTAATACAATACTGCATGTGCATGCTTGGTTTTAAATTCCCTTTTTTTTTTTTTTTTTCTTCAAAAAAAAAACCTTTGTGTCTCTCTGTCCTGTAAGATTCATTGACACTGGATACCTGAACATCTTCTTAGGATGGTGGCTTTTGTAGCTAGTGCTATATAATCTTTTTGTTTGTCTCTGTGATATCAGACTGTCAAAAATGTGAATGTTTGACTTGACAAATTAAGATGGGGGGACATGAAAATTGTGAACAAAATTGACAGAACTGCAGCTGAGATCTTTAATACAGACTCATGTCCCAAAATAAATATTCTTTTAGGTTAGTTTAGTTTYCATTTAATATTTTATATTCTTTTAGGTTAGTTTAGTTTCCATTTAATATTTTAAGAATTGGTATAAGGTTTAACCAGCTTTACACAGACATAATTTTCAAATTAATGAAAGTGAGACATCAGATTTTTTTCAAGCGTATGAGGAAAAACAGATGTCTACCTGTCTAGGAAAGTTATCAGACTATATACAAGAAAATGCTGGTAACTGCTGAATAAGTAAGTTGGAGTTTGAAAAAATGGAATCTGAAGCCTGGAAGAAATCTGAACGGAAATTGGCTGCATCATTTTGCACTGGTCAACATTATTAGCATGACTACCAAGAGAGCTGAAACTTCTGATAGACCTGTTAAGTAATGTGATTTTTTTCAATGGCATGAACTGTAAATGGAAGAGATAAGAAGCTCCCAAGGATGTACAGATAGCTGTAAGAAAAAAACCTTAGTTAAGCAAAACTGTTCAATCCATTGCTCATTCTGTAACTCTGAGAACTCTGTGAACGTTGCTTGAGGAGAGGCGAGTCCAGAGCTGTATTTGATTTAGCGAAGCTTTAGTAACCGCCTTAACCATAGTAATCAATAACAAGGCATGTAAGGCGACAAACACCTTTTATAATTGGTCTAATAAAATGGAAGAATTGTCAGCATAACTATTTAGACTTTTAAAAGGCCTGTGGCAAAAAAGAAAATTTCTGTTCATCCATCAGCAGCCTGTTGAGGGGTTTGGGTTTTTTTTTCAGATTGCTTAGAACTTTTTTCTCTCATCATCACCAGTGATGGATCCTTGTTCTGCATCCATAATTTGAAACAGCTGAATATTTTCTCATCACAGTGTGCTAGCAGACTGTAAAAATACATAATAAAGCCTTGAAACAACTTATTTAAATGTGCCTAGAGTAATTATGTGACTGGGATTTTTTTTTTTTTATCACTTATTTACTTGAGAAAGGTAAAATAGGGGAGGTGACACTCCACACTAAGATTGATTGTTGACTCTTTTGGAGATACTGATAACTCCATAGGAACTGAAATAGAAATGAAGGGATGCACCGGCTGGTAAAGCATGAGGCAGCAATGTGTTGGCGAAGAGCTGTGGTGTTAAAGCTCAGAACTGGATGATTAACTAGCCGTGCACGTCTGCGGGGGAAGTTGACTCACAGGCAATAGTAAAATATGCTTATTACAATATGCTTGTAGAAAACCTTTGTATCTAACAATACACGGCCAGTATGGATTATAGATTATTATAACTAAATAATTACCATACTGGATTTTGGTGCATGTCTAGGAACCAGTGATCAAAACTTGACAATATTTGTTACCAACTGGCAGAGATAACCCTAAAATGAAATTTACATTTTATTCCAAAAAAAGTAAATCTGTTCAGCTTGTTAATTAAATAAATCAGTAAAAACTAGAAGCTTTAAAAGAAAGTTGACCAGATGGATGCAAAGCTATGACAGCAAGAGAGGAAATGCTTTTGCTTTTTGGTAAACTGAGGATAGTGATGAAATACTGACACTTTAAAAAAATCAAATATTTAAGTGGAAAGAAGAGGAAATAGAGATTAAAGGACAGAAAATTGCTGAGGAATTTAAGATGTTGATTGGAAAAATCTACCTTACACAGATGAAGAGATTAAGGCATTTTGCTGAAATACTTGCTAGCTTCATTACCAGGCAGGTGGTCAAAGGTCAAATTGTTAAGTGTGGAGATATGTTCAAAGTGGTTATGTTCTATCTTTAGAAACAGTGACAAAAACGTTTTTGCATGAAGRTAATGATATATTTCATAGCTCCCTTATAATCCAACAGGAAGTTTATTTCTATCAGGTATTCAATATCTACAGGCCTAAAAACTGAAGCCAGGCGTAGCAGGAGTTGACCGAAAGGCGCTGGCCTCCTAATGTTCCTTCAAAAGAGATCTCTGAGCACAGAAATTTTGGAATAATGTTCACGTTGTCCCAATATTCAGAGAAGGTGTGTGGGATGATGATATGCTTGTTGCCATGGTGCTGGTGTGAAACACCACACTGGGAGGTCTATTATGAGATTAAAATAACAAAGAACTAAAATAGGCTTATACAGAAAACAGGTCTGGTCAAACAGCTATCCTTCTTTGTAGAGACTGTAAATGAAGGGACTACTTTGTAGTTCATTGACTGTGTGCAGTAGGAAATTAATGTGACAAAATTCAACTCAAGACCAGAAGGAAAGGGAAGGCGGTGGTTTTTTTTTTAAACAAAACCGATCTCAGTCCCTCACGTTGACTCTCTCATACATTTCACCCAGTCATATTCTCATACCCACATGCTCATGAGCACCAAGAAGCTCACGTCCAAGCAGCCAGGTGAGGCAGGCTGGAGACCCCCATGGAAGACAAGGAATGGTGGCTTTTGAGTAAATGCCATGTCACTGGGGATATTCCTTGGTAGTGGAAAACTTTTTCAGTGTGCTGGTTTGGGCTGGGATAGAGTTAAATTTCTTCATAGTAGCTGGTATGGTGCTGTGTTTTGGATTTGTGATGAAAACAGAGTTGATGATACAGGGATGTTTTAGCTATTGCTGAGCAGCGCTTACACAGAGCCACGGCCTTTTCTGCTTCTCACCCCACCCCACCAGCGAGGAGGCTGGGGGGGGCACAAGGAGTTGGGAGGGGACACAGGCAGGACAGCTGACTCCAACTGACCAGAGGGACATCCCAGGCCATATGACGTCATGATCAGCGATAACACTGGGGGTGAGGGAGGTTGGCCAGGGCAGCAGTTGCTTGGGGACTGGCTGGGCATCAGTCGGTTGGTGGTGAGCAATTAGGCTTTTGGCAGCACTTGTTTTTCGTGGGTTTGGGGTTTTTTTTTATCTTTGTTTTATTTTTCTTTTCTTTTTTGGGTTGTTGTTTTTTTTGGGGGGTGGGTTGTTTTGTTTTGTTTTAATTACTAAACTGTCTTTATCTCAACCCACAAGTTACCGCACTTTTACCCTTCTGATTCTCTCCCCCATCCCACTGGGTGGGGGATGGGCAAGCGGCTGTGTGGGGCTGAGCTGCTGGCTGGGGTTAAACCACAACAATCATCCAGGTATTTATATCCTTCAGCTATTACAGTGTGATTTTCTGTCATAATCTTGCTTACCTCATCGCCCCTAAACCRTAGGGAAGGTTGCTACCTGTTGTTTGTGTTCCATCATTTGGGTATCTTTATGGCTACAGCCTTTCTTCCTGCTGGGATAACAAGCAGCGGACCGGCACAGAGGGTGTGCTGCAACCCTGCTGCCATCCTCCTGTTATCGGACCTCAGGTCTTCTGCTGACAAGCCATCCTGCTGCRGCCTTATCTGAGCTCAGGCCTCCTGGTCTTGATGTAAACAGCACATTCCTCAGTGTTTACCAGTTTAATTGCGGTTAATCACGTCCTTGGTTATCAATTCATGCTGTTCCTTCAACCCGTGCTGCTGCTCGTGCTTTCGCTCATACTTCATTCAAACCAATCTTAATGTTCCTGTTTCAGCTCCCCGCAGCACCACACAATGGTTCGATATGAGTGGGCCATTATAATAGAGCATGTGTCCAGATGCTGAAGTGCAGCCTGGCAAACGCTTTTAGAGATCATTGATGGAAAATCCAATGGAGATGCTTTCTAGAAGACTTCCCAAAAGTATTGGTGTCATAGTGGTACTATTCAACATTTTCGCTGGTATTGCAGAAAAATTTAAAAAAACCCTGCCAATTTAAATTGCAGGAGAACAAAGGTCAATCTCTCCGATTTGAATTGCTCCAAACTAGGACCTTTAAACATAGCATGCTAGTGTTATCACCTATAAAGTCATACTTCTAGGAACAAGAAATGAAAATTAAATGTACACGTTGTCTGTTGGAAAATAGCACCAGTGAAAAGGAGTTAAGGATTGTTCTGAACACAGAGCTTCTCATAAGCAAACTCCTAATGTAATTCTGTGTAAAGAGGACTAATGCAGCAAGTGGATGTAAACAGAATGTATCATTAGACTGCACGGTGAGCACAAGGCTCCGTTAATTGGAAGAGGATCTTGCACTAATCCAGCCGTATTTCCTCTGCCCAGCCAGGCACATGCATCTATTTTCACTATGATTCTATGGTGGTTTTACCCCCTGCCCTACAGCACCTGTAAAACCACTATGAAACCACTCTGCTACTGGGCGGACACCGGGGCTAAGGTTTTAAAATGTCGAGCTGAAGAATTCATACGAGAGTCACAAAACACCAAGTTCAAGGAACAGAGGGAAATCTTGTATGGCAGGAGATCTGGGGGAGAGTGTTTCGACTTGCCAAGTAGAAAATCGAGAAGGGGTGTACAATACAAAAGCAATCTTGCTAAAGAGCATAGTGGATGCTGCGAGGCTTTTTTAATGTGGTTAAGGAAGACCTAACAGAGATTGAATGCTGAAGCCAGGCAAATGCAGATTAGAAATTCAGTCAGGCTCTTAATCCCCATTAACCGCTACATTGAACACTACCGATGGTGCTGAATTCCAAAGGTCTGGGCGTCTTCTGCCAGATATTCTTTACAGTAAGGGGATGTTATTTATTTAATTACTTCTTTATTTCAGGTATAGGTAACCTGTGGTACAAAGCTCAGGCTGTGTGCATTAGTTCAGAGCTAAGGGTCTCTCTTAGGTCTAAATGCTGAAGCCAAAATTCGAAAAATAGTATGAAATCATTAGCTGTCTTAAGCTAATGTTAGTTACGATCAACTTGTTCTGTTTCACGGCTATTTTATAACAACATGCTGGAAAAACAGATGCATGCGGTCTCTAACACGATAGTTTTAGGAAGTGGTCTTATTGTTGACTGGGTCTTCGTTCAGGACAGCGTGTTGTTACGTATCAAGAGACTCGTGTTCAGCTGCCAGATTTCAGCCAGTTGTTGGCCACAGCAGAAGCCTGAACTGCAAGCACTAGTGAAGCAGTTGGCAAGCAATTGTATGCTAGTATTTCTAGTGTTTGAAGTGATTTGAAATGCTTGTAAGTGAAGAAATGCCTGGGATGCTTGTTTGAGGGAACAGTGTCTTGTATGAATGACCTAGAACTTCAGTCTCGTTCCTTTCCTCTGCCTCCACCTCTCAGGTAGCAGTGAGAAAGTTACTTTATCTCAGTTTTGGGTGGCACGTATCAGCTTCTACAAGACAGTTAAACCGCTTGGTCCATGCAGCATGAAAGCTGGATTTTGTCTAATCCTGTTAAGAGAAACAAGGCCCTGGGCTGAAATTCTGAGAAGCTGGAATTCCTCAATCCAATTTCATACACGAGGTGTCTTCTGTCCTAATTGTCATTTTTAAACTGTTCTAACTTCATATAGCCRTTTGATGATGCACTGGGAGCGGCTACAGGCTTAAACCTTTTCCTGTTTCTTGGCTGACAGCTGTTCTTGCTCAAGTTGCAGATATCTGACTGGGGCTCTGCTGAAAACTGAGTTAACTGAAATTAATAAGCATGTGAAAAATTCCACAATATACTTCGTTGTCCTCTTCAAATGTAAAAGTCATTTATTGAGCTGTGGTCCTCCTGGAGCTCGAAGGTCTTTCATTTTGGCTTTTTTTTTCCCTTTTCCTTTTACCAATTTGCAAGTCACCTACGCATGATTAAATTACACTGGAGTTACTGGTCAAACAGTTAAATATTTGATAGCATTTCAATTCAACCTGTTTCAACCCCCTTTTCTTAATCTGCTTGTCTTGTTTGTCTATTTTAATCCATTTTGATTCCTTTCAATTAAGACATTAATACACATCAGCTTGACTCTATCCTTAGCTAATTATATCACTATAGGGAAATTAAGACGTGAACAGATCTCCCTCTTTTCCTAGCAGGATGTGTTATATTGCCATTGAAGCTTACGCATTCGTGCGCAAAACCTGCCCTAAATTGTCCTTTCCCTTTTTGTATGTATTGTATGCAATTTATATGCACAGTTGTCATCAGAACCATTTTTCAGATCCTGTATTTAACAATAACCGATATATATTTTATTTATTTATTGGTGATATAAGAGGGGAAAATCTTGGGTTAAGTTACAGTGTCATCCAGCTTCCCGACCTTGCCTCAGGCCTAGCTTCTCCCTTACTGAAACCTTGATTCTTGAGAACCTCTTCACTAGGAGAACTGAGCCACTAAATAAAAAATTGCCTGTATTTTATCATCTCTAGTCCTTCTGTCTGCCCCATTACAAAATATGTCAGACTGCTATAAAAAAAAAAAAAATTTAAAAAATAGTTACTACAGTGAAAGTTAAATAGCAAGTTAAATAGCACCTCTCTATCCCAAATAACTTAAAAACCAATTCATACGATTCCAGCTTCACCCCGATACAAAATGCGGCAACACCTGTTAGGAGGATGTGGCAACGGTTTCATAACGTATAACTGCATTGCATAACAGCAGGAGTGAAAAATACATGTTTGATCGTGAGAAGGGAGAAGGTAAGTCAGGTGCAGTGTATCCCTTCTGCCAGGACTGACCTTTCAACCTGACTTTTGTGCCAGTTAATTTTCAGCTTTTGACTGCCGAGATACTGTTGGTGCTTGGTTCTGTCTGTACCATAGCTTCCTCTAGATAAGGTCTACCTTTCCGGGAGACTGCTCACTGGTCTTTCTCATCACCAGTCCATCTGCAAGGCCYGGTCTCTGAACACTCTTCTTTGGCCGTTCTCCATTCTCTTCAGGTCTGGTGGCCTTGTTCTAGCCAAAAAAACCAGTCGTCTTCCCTGCAAATAAGCCATTTAGCCAAAGTCCTTCACTGTGTTCAGCTCCTCTTTCATAGCACGTGTCAGCAGCGTTCAGGCTCAGAAAATAGTCATGGTAAGCATCAGACAGAACATCTTCTTGACCATCGTTCCCATGTCATGGTTCAGCCCATCATGTTTAAGGTGAGCCAGACACAAATATTTTGAACTGTGCACATGTACTACAATGGTGTCCCAAATCTCATCTCAATCCATCCTTACCAGGGTCGTCTTGCACCAGAGATCTGTCTTCCTGCTCGTTAATGACCCCACGCAACAAGGTGGGGTGTCATTGAGGATCTTTGGTGGGGCAGCATCCGCCTCTGTACAAGCTTTCGGAAGATACTGGATTTCTTCTGTAGTAGGCAATGTTTGCCCTATGGAAAATCTGTGGTCTCAGCTGAGTGCAATTAGACCCCTTTTCTGGAAGGTTTTGCAGGGCTCCAGAGACGCTCGTCAAGGGTTACTGGTTGGAGTATTTCAAGTCTCAGGCAGATACCCAGCATCAACTGTTCCCAAGTGAACCATAAAGGAAAGTTCAGTGTGAATATTAACGAAACCAGCTATAGCCGAGAGGCCTCATTAGGAGTTCGTGTTATCTGATAACAGAAAGAAAAGGACGTCATTTTAGTAGGACACAAAACCACGAACTGCTCGTTGTCTTCAGAAACTGTAAGTGAATGGATGTGGGAGCAAGAGGATCATACCTTGTTCTTTGATCATGTCTTCCCTGCAAATAAGCCATTTAGCCAAAGTTCTTCACTGTGTTCAGCTCCTCTTTCATAGCAYGTGTCATGTTTTCTCATCCGYTTTTAGAAAATGTTCTCAAAAYGAGAATAAAATCAATCTTTTTTCAATACGAAGATGAATGTATCTGTGGATACCTCTTATTGGGACACACCAATAAGTATTAGAGAGGTGGTAATAAATAAGCAACTTGATTTTATTAGAAAGGAGGTCACAAAGTACACAGCTCTTCGATATGTACACCATAATGAAACGGCTGTTCCTGTTTCTTGTGGAGAGGATGYAGATGTTCTGCTTGGACAGACTTGATTTTTTTACCATAAGCAAAAGACGGGTATTACTGCAGCAGTAGCAGGACTTGGTAAAGAAAGCATTTCTGATCAATACTACATTTGTAAAAAGGAAGGTAATAACATACTAGAAACTGATATTAATAAAGAACTGCTTTCTAATAACAGTATACAAGCTTAACTTATATACATAACTGAAAAGTATATAAGTTTAACTCCAGTATTGAAACAGATAAATGTGGGCTCTGTTTGAGTACTTGCTTCATCYGAAGCATCTGCAGTTCTGGAGGGATAAGCCTGGGTCAACTTCTGATACACAAACTGATTCACAACCACTGATTTGTGTAGCTTATGTTATTTTTGTTCTTCTGGAAGATGATTTTATAGCTTGTTACTAAAATGCTCAAGTCTCTTAAGGCCTTTCCATAATAACGAGCCCTTCCATTTTAGGCTACTTTTTTTTAGAGCTTTTACCTATAACTAGCTAGGAGTGTTTTAAAGAGCTTTGCTCTCGGCCAGATAGTTGTTTGTTTATGTAAGAAAGCACCACATTGCAGGCTAATCTGTTCCGTATCCATTTCCAAAGGAACAAAAAAATAGAGCAATTTATTCTGCTTGCATGCCCTTTCCCTTTTTTTTTTTTTTTTTTTTTTTTTTTTTTTTTTTTTTTTTTTTTTTTTTTGCTTTTCAGCATAGATTGTAGGGAAATTTTGCTCTGCAGTGGTTGTGCATCATGAGGGACTGTTTCCATCATAGAAAAGGTTTCCTGTGTATGTAGTGTATCTGTTGTATAGGTTGAGCAATTTGAAATCTTTTAAAAGAAAGATTTTCGTGTAGCATGTGTGTGGGATCTCAAGACTTCCAATGTGCTAACTCCGTGATCTCATTATAAGAAGACTTAGACAATTTTGAATGCAAGGTATCATCATATTACATAGCATTTTTAGGGTAAAGAAGTAGAAAATTTTCTGTGTGAGAATTTGATTAATATTACAAAGGTTCATAACTGTTATGTTGTTACAGACGGAAGAACACGTGGGAAGTTTAGATTATTCACTGAAGCCTCAGTGGGTCAATAGCAAAGAAAGAATTCAAGCTGTGAATTCTGAATCCCTGTTTTCAACCCATTAGGCCTGTTACCCTCTGATTAATAACAGCTCTTTCTGTAAAACTCGCTCATTTATAAAGATTTGCAGTAGAAAAATAACTACAAACTCTGCAAACTTTGACAGTTAAGAGAGCAGTGAAAATTAAGCATTGATCAATATATTGGGCGAGCTATAACCTTTGATTAGACAGCATACTATTTTTAAACAATTTCATTTTTTGTATAGCTAACTGCAGGTGTTTGAATAACTCCCAAAGTCTCCTGAAACTTCAGCTATAYCTTCAAATGTCTTTTTTAGCACTGGATAATCAGAATTCTCAAAATGTGACATCTGTGACAACAAAAAAAATTATACACTGCTGCCGTGGTTATATTCGGTGTTTACATTTGATTTAATTGGACACTTCTTCCACCACAAGACAGTAAGTGAATTATGAGCGGCAAAACTTGATTTACTTTTCAGTATCACGTTTATCAGGGTTTTTTTAAACAACTATAAACATAAGACGTAGGGTTTGTGATCCTTACCTTTTCCATACACAACAGCCATACTTACCAGAAGAACTGGAGACTGCAAGAGCTCAATCCCACGTTATACCCTTAATTTTTCCTCCCATCGCAACCTTCCCTCAACAACAGGGTTTCGGGCAGGGGGTTGAGAGACGGCGATTTGATTCCCAGTCTCGTGAGAGGAGGAGGGAGCAGAGACGAAGCAGAAGGTAAAACGTCCCACTGGAGGAAAAGGACTCGCCTCCCCGCATTACTGTTCTTTAAAACATTAGCTCAGATGTAGATGTCAAAGATGTTTTCTGTTTAGAGCTGCTAAAAAGCGAGTCTTTTCGTTCGCTCTTTGCAGGATAGCTTTCAGTGCTAAAATTGCAGGCAATTTAAGTACGGAATTAAAATCTCTGCATTACTGATGCTACTTCTCTGATGGGGACAGTGCTAGAAGGCCACACGCAATCTTTTTTGTGAGGAGATTCTCAATTTTCTTTCATTCGGTTGTTGGGATCTCCAGGAGCCGCTTCTGACAAATGGGCTATGTTTCAACCCATAAGAAAAACGCGCACTTAAAAGACAGACAGGGCCGGGTGTATTCCAACGACGAGTCTATCCAGAGCGGGAAGAAGTCCTACCATTCTGAGCTGCGCTTGTCAAGCTCCCAGGCTTTGCTTTTGGCCTGACCTGAGAATATGGGAATGTGCTTCTTGTTTTCTGCTTCTCTCCCTGGTCCTTCTCAGAAGACTGCATCAACTCCTGTTTCTTGGAAAACTCATTGTGGTGAGGGAAGCAGCGAGTAACTCAGCAACACGTTCCGCTGACATGCGGGACTAGGTTATTTACGTGCTGCAGTTTCAGTTTATGAAATATATGATGTAATTTCAGGTGGTTTATGTGCTGTTGTATCGTAACCTTACCTTCGTACTGAATGCATTTTACCCAGAAGCCTTTGCAAGAAGCAAAAAGCTGTTGCTGGTTGGGCTTTTGTTGTTTGGGGGTGTTTTATTTTTTTTCCTTCCTTTCTTTTCAAAATCTCCCCCTCCTTTAAGGGGAAAATGGGCTGAGCTATTAGCGGGGAGTGTAAACAAATCCAAGTAATAGCAAATCCCGGGCTTTCCAAGCCTGAGAAGGTAAGGGGACATCCCTGTTTTAAAAGCTGAAAGAACAAAGTAGTTGAATGGTGTTGTGCTGCCTGCTGGGAGTCAGTTGCTCAGGAGAGCGCCAAGAACAAGGAAAATAAGAATATAACTGCATAGGTCAATAGTAACGCATTGTTTTCTAATTTGGACAAGTATTAAAAAAATAAGGAGGCCAGCTAGAGAAGGTTAGAGGTGCTACCAGAAAAGACCAAAGAGAAGTAGAGAGGCGGGGAAGCCCTCGGAGATACCGCAGTGTGCAGGTGATGCTTTTGTTGCTTCACGGGCAAATCCATATTGTCCAGCGCCATCTCGGTATTTCTTGCTGCCGTGGACCAAACTCCATTTTGCAGGAGCGGGGGTCCGGGTGAGGGCCTGAGAGTGCAAAAGGGGGAGCGGGAGGGGTGAAAGGGGTTTGGAGGCTGGGAGATGCTTCACAAGGGAAGATGACGGGGAGGGTTTGGGATGGGCGTTCACAGCCGATGAAGGACCCGGGAGGTCTCAAACGAATTTCATTCAGGCTGTGGGCAACGAGAGCTTCTCTCTTTCTAAGCACCTCATTGACCACCTACCCAGGTTAGCGAGCTACAGCTGTTCCTGCCCCTCTCTTCAGACCCTACTCCCCTTCAGTGTGGGACCCCCACCATGGAAACCTCTTCTAGCCCTTTCCGCCACCGCACTGTCCCTTCTGCCCCACCTCTCCTCCCACCGACCCCTCAAAACACAGTGGGACAAATCAATCCAGTTGAGCCCTGGATGCTTGGATCTTTCAGTAGCAACAAAACTGAGCAAGATTTCTAAGATGAAATATGAAAATTGACTTTATAGCCACTTCACAAGAGAGCTGAGATAAATGAATCCACTGAAATTTAACTACGTATTAAATTCTGTCAGATACTGCTGCTCAAGTTTTTATTTAAATCTCAGTGAGATACAGTAGAGCTATAGGTAATGGAAAGAAGGACGCTTTGTATCCTATGGTGAAAATGTGTAAATAACATGAAAATGCATTTCAGGAGGGATGAGCCCATCTGCAAACTTCGACCAGGGCTGCAACAGCTAGACGGTGTCAGCTCTTGGTCTCCAGGTGCAGAATTTCAACAGCAGAAAATGCATCTCTAGAAAATGATCTGATCTTGTCCTATTACCTGAACTCAAAATATGTTATTTCCACCGTGGACATTGATGTCATCTGAAGTCACGTATGTTTTGCATAGCAGCACTGCCTCTCCCAACCCAAAAATGATGTACAAAGTCAAAGGATGTTTTCCCTTGAAAATGTGAGCATCCAATCTTGTAAGAAGATTTCTTTGAGGGCAGAAAAAAAAGTGTGCATCACTTATAAAGAATCATCTAAGTATCTCCACACGTTAAATACAAATCACGCTTCAGTTCCTAAATATTGGGTCAGTTTAACTCCAGTCTTTTAACACGCGCTTGAGTCAAAACACAGATTGGTCAAGAGCCGACACCTGTGCTTGCATTGTCCAGTCAACAACATGATTCATTTTGTAGGGCTGGTTGCGTAAGCCGCCTAGATAATCCAGCCAGCCCTAGCAGCTGCTGCGCTGCTGACACGCTGATGTGCTGTCCTTAAGAAAAAAGCTAAGGACGGTTTGGCTGAAAACATGCTAGTGATGAAACTTCAGCAGACGCAATGCAATGAAAAGCTGAAAAGTTCCCTTGAAAATGTCAATCCGAAGTTTCCGAAGAAGAATATCAATGTGGAAGTAGAAAGAAAACAATCGAAGAGATGGTCGGGTGGTTTCAGTATGCTTTGAACAACATTCAGCAAACTTGCATTGCCTTAGGTGAGAGAGGATGATGCTGTGTGTCAGGCAAATTCAAATCTAATATGAAGAAAGGCAGAGGTACGTAATTCAGAATTAAAAAAGCTTTCACTACCCAATGAAARAGTTGAATCCTACCTGGGTGCAGGATACTTACACCTGCGTTGTTATCTTTTTTCTTAACTGTGGTTACATGCTTCACAGGTACGTGTTTCTCTGTAGTAGAAAGGAATACATAAAGGCTTTGAATCAGGAACTCTCTTGTTCTGCCCTACTTCCCTTACCAGCTGCCCTTAATACTTAGGCTAACACTCCTATTTGCCTAGCCCACGTATCTGCTGGGAGTGCCCTCGCTTGGCAGGCGAGAATCTCCCAGCCTCAGAGAGGGATTGCATAAGGTCTGACGGTAAGTCAGCATCAAAACTGGGATTACCATGCGTGTTTCTGTTCTCCCAGTCTCACGCCTGATGTATTGCGCAGGCGCAACATGATGTGTGCTCTCTGTATTTACTGACTGCGACACGTGGTACAAAGGTTAAGGCTGAAGGCTGGACCCACAAAGGCGTTTCAAGGCTGGAAGGCATGGTCACATCTCTAAGTCCAAAATCAAGATTTTTAACACCTCCTTGCAGCTGTCAGCTAATGCTGGTTTCCATACAGACCTGCACTTCCAGAACTGAAGTTCCCTATTAAATCCAGGCTTTGCACAAAACACCGTCCCTTCAGATTCCCTGAGGGAAAAACTGTGGAGGAGAAAAGCAGCAAAGGTGTTGCCGTGATGGAGGTGGATAGAAAGAGGAAGCGGACGAGGGGTAAATCCYGGCTCAGCGGGGACACCCCTTGCTCCTCGCGGTGGATTGCGTCTACTTTTGACAGGTGTCTGCGTGGGGCTTCTTTTCCTTCCTGGCAATCCATCCTGTGCTCTCCTCACCGATAAAAATACAAGTGAATGTAACTGGCTCTACAGAGAAGACAATGTTATCAAACAGAGTAAACAAACTGGAAATAAAACACACTGAGATACTGACCTCAAGTTATGTTTTCAGCAAAAATAAAAAAACCAAACCCACTTTTTGGCAGAAGTGACTTCACAACGTATCATGTACCATTAATTCACTAGGTTTGCATCTGCTATGTTAACTTTGCATGTTGCCACAGGCACTGCTAATAGGCAAAGGTTTTTGGCATCAGTCTGGGGCAGCTCCAGGTAAATAAAGTTTACTTAGTTACTTTACTTATGTACAGGTCTCCGCTCTCGTTCCTGCTCCCCCGTTTCCCCTTCTACCCACACGTTCACCGTGTGTACAGATAGACTTGACAGAGAAGCCAAGTCCCTCCTGGGCCACAGAGCATGAACTCTTTTCCTTTTTCTGGGGAGGAATACCCACCAAATGCTGCTGAGCTGGGCTGGCAGGCTGGGTTCGTAGAAAACTTCTCTTTCTCTGCATGTCCCTGGTCTGGTTTAGCAAACTTCTGGAGCAGCGAGTCCGTATGTTTTGGGGCCAAAGTTGATTTTTGCATGGAAATTAAGTGAGCATCTCAAATACCAAACCTAGCGTCACTTATGGAAGTGCACAGCACCTGGCAGCTGTATTGCCGGTGGCTGAATGCAGCTGAACTGCTGCAGACCCCTTCTCAGAGACCCCTGGTGCCCTCCTTCCCTGCGGTCCCCATCTCCTCCAGACCATCCCACCAACCATTTGCTCTGCTAGCAAACCGTGTCTTCAAGAAACAAAACGAGACAGAGAGCTATGAGAAAGGTGACAGCAAACGAATTCTGATTTCTTTGTTATCTGAACGTTCATGGTTTTAGTGGGATGCCTCAGCTAGTTACATTAGAAAGTGCAGCTCCTCTGTGGAAGGCTTTCGCATGCACCAGCTGATTCACTGATCACATTTTTCCTCAGATTCCCTATCTGGAAGGTGGGGATAAACTTTTCTTGGAGGGATGTATTATCTTGGGAGGAGTAGTTACTGGGAAGTGACTAATGTTAGTGTTTGGCTACTAYCATCGTGAAAGCCAAATAAATTGTGGTTATAGAGCAAAATCCATTAGTCTTTGTTCATAATGGAATTAACGCACTACCTAAATCAGTTTTCAGCATTCCGCCCAATACTGGCTATCCCATGATGAGCTGCACACCCTTGCGATTTCTTTATGCTTATTATCATTTTTCCAATCAAAATACTGAGTCAAAAACATCTATTAAGATTTATAAAATACACATATTCTAAACAAATAGTAATTTGTCTTCGATTTCTTTAAGATACTTCAATGTCAATTCAGGTGGTTAGTCCTTAAATAACGAATAGTTGTTATCAACTATTCCATATTATGGATTCACTTCACCAGCTTCTCTGAAATGATCGTGTTCTTCCTACCTATGAGACACAAGGAAACAATCTTACCGACTTCCCTACAACCTTTAACTGAGAGATATTTTGTGGCATTTAACTAATGACAGAGTAGGGTACCCATCAATTAAAATTTCCACCCGTACAGCCAAACAGTTGGTGCTAGGATATGGTCTTGGAATAATGGGTCATTTTAACCTGCACAGTTTACAGAAATCACATACTGTACTTTCTAATCACCAACTGTGGTTTATACTTAATTATTCAAAGTTATGTTGCCTGACTTTTCTATTTTACCTTGAAAATGCACTCCGGTGAGTTCAGAGCTTTGTAGAAGAAAGCAGAATTACCTCTTCATCTTTCTTTGCTGAATGTTTAACAGCCCTGCTGTGCTCTGAGCTCTCCTGGAAAGTGAGCCTCGCTAGGAAACTCAAATCCTCTGAGAACAAATTCTGTCCCTCCAACGAGTACCACCACAAAATAGCCCCGCAGAGGTCAACCTCATGGCATCAGCTTACTAGATGAAAGAAGAATCCAATCCACCTCAGGAGCAGCTGTGAAGCAATTGTGTGGACCTTTATTTCTCTCCACGGGGCAGATTAAAACCTTTGTACTCATCAGGGTGAATTCTTTACTAGTATTGTTAGGAGATTTCTGTAATTTTTTTTTTTCCATTTTTGGTTTTAGAGAGACCTTGAATATTGAAAGATAACATGAGCGGAAGCCAGGGTGATCCAACTAGCCCATTTATCTCAAATTGCTGAGAAAACAGGTGGTTTTTTCTTAATTTCTGCTTCCTACTTGTATGTCTCTCTCTAGGAAGAAACATCAAAGGGGTATATAAGATGTGCTTGGGAACAAACTGAAATTCCCATTCACCACCATTGTTTCTGCAAGAGGAAGAGACCAAATGTTCAGGGAAGAAATCATATCTTTCATTTCATGCTTTAACAGCTCAAAAATGGTGGTAGTATCTCAATTATTTCTGTGCATGAATGAGCTATCAGTGATTTCAGCATTCTTCCCTGCATTACAGACTGCTTGTTTTGCTGGAGTAACCATAATAGAGAAACGCAACACTGCCTGGGCTGTGTGGCCATATATATCACAGAGCAGTGATATATGACTAGCATCAGCTGTGGCAGTGGAACTTATAAGGCAAGATTTGTGTTTCTTACAGGAGTACGTGCTATAAATATAGCTATAACCACACACTCGTTCTTTACCTTAAGAATTTATTCATGAATTTTAACAGTCAAGGCTATGAGCAACTGATAAGAGGGTAGAGCTCCTTTGAGCAGCTTGCCCCCATATAAACACAGTTTAAGAAATCTGGGTTCAGCTGTAGCTCTACATCACAGGTCAGAGCAGCCTTCTTTAGCACCTGAAGTGCTGACTGTAGATATTCCACATTGCAATATATTGCAATGCTTGTTTGATTTGTACCTAAGAAGAAATCAACCTGTTCAGCAGCCAGGTAATTATTAAGTGCATGCTGCATCAGACTGATTGCGTAAACCACAGACCAGTGTAACACAACATCAGCAAGCCTCAAAGAAGGGTTTTATTCTTCTTTCAGAATTTTCTTTTTTTGGCAATGCCTACTAATATTTTTCTGTTTCTGCATTCTGAGTACATTCAAGTCTCAGTATTGTGCAGCTTCCCTAATCCGCTCTTCTTGCTGGCCTCGCGCTCTGGTGACTCTCATGCTAAATTTCTCATCCACTTATTTCACGTATAAATCTAGTTGAGTAAGGTGCAGGCATTGCTACAGTTCGGCATGGAACATACATCGTGTTATATTGATCAGCATTCTCCCAGCTTTCCCTGTAGTTTGGCGGCACACACGGCACGCAGGACAGCCGTCTGCTGCAGACAGACCCAAGTGACGAGCGAACCGGGTTACAGAAACATCGACTCACAGAATGGCTTGGGTTGGAAGGGACCTTTAGAGATCATCTAGTCCAACCCCCCCTGCCATGGGCAGGGACATCTTTCACTAGACCGGGTTGCTCAAAGCCCCGTCCAACCTGACCTTCAACACTTCCAGTGATGGGGCATCCACAACTTCTCTGGGCAACTTCTGAGAAGCACCAGTTCCTGGGAGCCGCAGGTCAGCCAGCGTTAGAAACCGAGTGCCAGCCGGCAAACTTGTGTTTTCTCTTGCGTTTGGCTGGAAAGGAGGGAACGAGGCAGAAAGCTGCCCTCCACACAGCATGTAGTCCGCTCACTCGCTTAGTAAGTTTTCCATCATCCGTTGACATCAAAGGGGCAACGTGTGGCGTTAGCATCGCGCAGCGCTCAATTTAGCTTGTAGCATTGGCTCGGTGCTTTCTCAGAGTCACAGAAAGAAAAAAACCCCGACCAGAGAGTTACACTCCTCATTTAAAAGCCGGAGAGGGAGAGGGGGGCGGGAAGGGCTGGCACCGGCGGTCAAACCCTGCCCGGTGCGTTGCGCTAACGCAGCACGGCTCGAAACCGGCGGGTCAAGGGCGGGTGAGCCCAGCGATAGCTCCCCCGGCGATAAGCTCCCCCACCCCCGGCGCCCCGCTCCCCTCCCCGCCACCTGCGCTGCCCTGGCCGGCGGCACCGCCCCGGAGCAGCCGGGGCCGGGCGGGGCCCCCGAGCCGTCCTTAAAGCCCGGCCGCCCCCGGTATCTTCCCTTCTTTCTTCCCTCCCTCCTTCCCTCCCTCCCTCCCCGAGCGCCCCGCCGGGACCGCGCCGGCAGCATGGGTAGGTGCTGCGGGGCAGGCGGGGGGCAGCGCCCCGGGGGTGGGTGCCCGGTGATGATGGAATGGGATGGGATGCGGGGGCCGCCCCCGGCCCCGGGGGGTGGCGGCGGGGCCGCTGGAGGGATGCCGTCTCCGGGCGGGGCACCGGCGGGGGGGTCCTCAAGCCGCCTGCCTCTGACCCGCGTGTCCGTGCTGGGCTGTGAGCAGCCCGCGGAGAGCTGGCAGCATGGCCGAGGGGTCCCGGGCCCCCCGGCCTGGCTCTGCTGCTCGGTGCAGGTCTGAGGACAACTTCGGGTGCCTTGTGCTCCTCTGGGCCCTCTAGTCCCCAGCTATTGCTTCTTCATCAGCCCCCTTCCTCCGGGGCAGCTCTCCCTCTGGCAATGCTAGAGCCAAGCTTGCATGAACCTGCCTTGAAACCCTGGTGATAGCCAAGCCATCTTGCCTTAGCCTCTGTAAGCTCTTTGAGCTGAACCCCTAGCTGGTAAGGTTTATCTTAAACTTTTAAGGCACGTGRAGTTTAAAATCCTAGTACAAGTTAAATATGGTGTTTCTCATAGCTCTTCAATAATGCTTTTTCACAAGAGAGTTTACCTAGGGTTGACCTAATCAGTGTTCTTTRAATACATAGAAACACAGCTGGAAGATTCAGATAAGGGCAGAGCCCATTTAGCTAGTTAATCCTGAAGATTCGTTCCTGTCTAAACTGGGACACCAAGTAGTAAAGGCACAAATAATGCTTTTCTGTGGAGTAGCTCTCCATCGCCCTTTGCTGGACCCTTGGTCCTGCAGTGTCTGCGCACGTTGGTGTGCCTCTCCTAGCAAGCAGCTCCTGAGCTGGGGAAACCTTGTCTTGTGTAGGGGGGGAACCTGAGGTGCCCAAAAAAATGAGAAAGTACCACTGCACCTTCAGCAGGCAAATTGTGCTCTGGGGACAGGCAACCATAGTGATGAGCAGGCAGAGCTCAGCAGTGCTGCTGCCCAGAGGGGCACCAGGGTCTCGCTGGCTTGGGCAGCCAGCCGGGAAAATGRTGATGGCTCTGGGAAGAGAGAGAAACCTGATGCAGCTAGGTCGGCTCGTGTAACATCAGGTTTGCTGCATTATAGGTTTGCTTTGATGGTTTCCGTGTCAGTGTCTTTCTGGATGAGTGAGGTGTGAAGCAGGGACTCCTGGAGTCACTTGTCCTGGTGGCAGCAGCATCCTTGTGCAGGTGCTGTAAGGCTGCTCCGAGGAGCAGAGGCAATAGCCTTGGCTGTGCCAAGAATCAGGTGGCAGGAGAGCAGGCTTGCTCGGGAGCCAGGAACATCTGAGGTGACAGTATGGTTGTGTACAGAATTAGCCTGGCCACAGACATGAAGTATTTCAACCAGGTAAAGTTGCTGTGATGGCTGCATGGAGCAAGGCAATGCGCTCCCATCTTGTGACGTGGACCATGAGCCGCAAGAGCTGCAGCATCCCACAGCATCTCTGTGACTGCAGGGAACCATACTGGTGGGAGCTGCTGGGGAAGGGGTCAGAGCCATAAGGCTGCCCCCCACCTTGCCTGCAAGTGTAGGAAGGAGAGAGTGACCCACCAATGAATAACTATTTAGATTCAGTGCTCAAGCCAAGAACTGAGCRGCTTCTGCCTTTACACTGTTTAAAAATATTTAATATCTTAAGGGAATACAAAGTGCATAACTGTTTAGAGCTTTATTTTGAAAAATGCGAAGCTCTTCAGTATTTTGTAGTGAAAATGAGCAGTTTTGCAGGTTATTCTTTGAGGGGAGATAATGAGAGGTACCGAGGATTGCCCAAAGGAGGGATTGCTCTAACGTGCCACTAGCAAACCCCAGACTTATCACTGAAATTGGTGCAAAAATGCTGGGTGCTCTGTGCTTTTGTAGGTCTAACCCTGAAGCTGCCTGACAGTGGAGTTYCTCAGATGGTTTAGGTGCCTATGTTGAAATGCTGGCTTTAATGCCATCAGGAGTTTCCCGACTGTCGCTGTAAAAGGAGAATAGAGGAGAAAAGTCAAAACGGTTGAGAAATAAGTGTGTCTCTTAAACGTTGAAGTCAGTCAATGTTGTCTGGAAAAAATGCCTCTGCAGTGTCCTCTGTGGAGGGTTTCTTGCAGAGGTGATACTTTTACCCTCTGGAAAGGAAAAAAGCCCAACCAACTTGGTTCCTTGATATTTTTTTCCCAAGGCTTAGCTAATGGACAGGAGTCAGCTGCTCAAACTGATGTTATGAAAAACTGGCAGTATGATGCATACGTGCTGGAAAAGCCAACAAGTGGAAATAATCAAGAAGTTGTTAAGAAGATAGTCTATCAGTAATACCTTGGTATCCTTCAGTATATCTGCTCACATGAGTTGTGTAAGGGACATTACCAATAACTTTGAGGACTCGGGCATCTGCCTGTTCCCTGAAGATGGTGTGTTAGCACTTTCTGGATGATACTTATTTTCTAGGAAAATATATTCTTGAACTACCTGCATAATACTTCCTCTGTCTCTGTTGTGAARGTAGTTGTCCACAGAAGTGAAGGAAAGAATCAGATTAATTTGTTTTAATAATTTTTGAAAGTGACTTTATTCAGTGTCATGTCAAACGCTAAAGTATAGTGTTGCTGTCAGCTGTTTTCATCTGTTGTGAACTATGGACTAAATAATGATCTTGGCAAACATTTTTCTTATAGAGGTCTATTATGGGCACACTTCATTTGCAAGCAGGGATTGCAAAGTTCACATCTTGTACTTGGTCTTATCTTAATGATAATGAACTTGCTCATGTGGTTTTATAGGAAATGCTGACATTCACTATGTGGGCACAGGGCCTTTATCTGAAACGGTGCAAGCTCAGCCTTCGAGCCTGTCCCCTGAGCCAAGCAAGCACTGCAGAACAGTGCTTGGAGGGCTGCCAGGGTTAACGAACCTGCCATGAGTGACTTCGGGGCTGCAAGCAGCTGTCTGCTCTTGCTAACCTCAGTGGGACCCCTCCTGTGCTTCCAGGGCTTCCTAGGTGAATCGCYGGGTTATGGGAACGCCTGTGAACGGATGACTCTCGGCCCTGTATTCAGCCCGCCTTAAGACTGAGCCATGCGAAGTTTGTCCCTTTTCAGGATTCGGCGTCCACCCTAGCGGGGCGTCTTCAGTCTATTCCTTACTCTTGAATTGCCTTTAGGGTAACATCCGTGAGAGTGAATTAAAACAAGATTAATCTTCTGTGCGTGGTAGAGTGGTCTACCACCACCTTGAATGAGGTGGGGTGAGCAGTCGTAGTAGGATGGGATGCTTTGTCTCATCAGTCCTTTTTGATTTTTCCCTGGGAGTGTGTGTGAGTCTATGCATAGCCTGAAAAACAAAAGGCAATCAAGCAAAGTTTTTCCTAATAACCTCCCTGCACCATAAAAAGTCCCCCTTTAACAAACTGAAAACTTACTCATCCTGAACAACACTGTGCTTGTTTCATGATTTGTTTCAAGCTGAACTTTTCCCGTGTCTTCCAGTGGTTTTAAAGGAATGTTACGTAGTAGTTTCCACTAACTTGTGTTTTTTTTCCCTCCACTAACTTGTGTTTTTTTTCCCTCCACAGCTGTAAAAAGTGAGAGTAAGGGCAAGTCAGTAAGTATTGTTTTCTCTTATAAAAAATTGCTGTGCTGACTCTCTTTGGGTTATATTGTTTGGGTAACTTTAGCAGTGCACAAAAAAAAATCATCCTATAAACATACTTTAAAAGTACAAAATAATGAGATATTGGCCAACACACACAAAACAGCCTGGTAGCTCATTAAATCCCAGCTAAGCATTAGTGCGCTCACCACCCTGATAAAACGTCTGAAGAGGCTTTGCTGCCTGGGCAGGCAGCGGTTGGGAGGAGAAGGGTCCCTGGAGCCCATCCTTCGTGTGGCTGAGTTGCCATCGTCTGCCGACTCTCCCTTAGGACCCTTTTACGTTTTGGTGTTAGTGTTCTTCCTCTTGAATCTTTGAACTATTAATGGCACCTGTCTCAGCAACCCTATCTCTGTCTTTGCTTTTCTTATCTCRCAAGGTTTGACTCTGCAGACTTTCCCCGCAGCTTTCCCACAGCTTAGTGGCTTCCTCAGCAGCCAAAGTCAAAGCTGTGCAGCGGGGTGGTGTCGGACCTGTGCCTGGCATCCCCAGGGCAGGGGAAGGTTACAGAGAGCATTATAAAACATAACCTCCGGGTTACCTCTTCAGTGGTGGATCCAGTGCTTGCTGGCCAATAGGGATCACAACAGAAGGTGTTTCAGTAAATGTGTATGTATGCACATGTATAATGCACCAGAGGTTTAAGAGGACAGTGTAGTGCAAAACGAGAACAGTAAAGGTCATATATTATCAAGGTATAGCTGCATATTCTCTTCTTGCTTGTATCATCTTGGAAAAATAGAAAGCCTATTACCTTGGGAAAGACCCTGTAGCTTTCTCCTGCGTGCCCYTGTCCGTGCTCAGCCCCAGCTGTGACATGGACATTTCCGCCAGCTCGGGCGCAGCCAGTAAAAACCCACCCATGGCTGCTGTGCCGGCRTGTGAATTCAGGACATCTCTGCCAGGCACATAAGTGCTAGTGGCTTAAAACAGAAACCCAACCTTGGTGGAAGTTCGTTACCTCCCCAGATCAGCATATAACACCACTTACACAATAAGCGTGATGGTGTAAGACTGGGGAGGTTTGAGAACCCCAAGAAGGACAAAAAGGTTTTAGTGAGGTTTTGTGAATTTCTGGTGGGGATGGGTCCTGCCGGGACTGCCCTGTCCCTTCTTTCTCTCTAGGCAGGCCAGACACAGGGAAGGCTGTCTCCTGCTTTAGATGGGGACATCCTCTCCTCCCCAGCTAGGTTATACCCAATTACGCTGGCAGAAACCAGCTGCACAGCATGGGTTTCTGTTTTAGGGCCTGACCCAAGAACTGCTGAAATCAAAACCTTTTGGGTATATCTACGGGTGCTGAGCCAAACCTTCACAGTGTGGTTTCCCATCCACCTCCTCAGGAGCACGAATGTTTGCATGGCTTAGTGATGGTGCATGGACAGGGCTGGATAGCGTTCTTGTGTATGAACTCCAGTCTACCAAAAGCTGTGGCCAAGTTGGGGCTAGTCATCTAGAGCTCCTGCTGTCTTCAACTGAGGGAAKTAGGCACCTTCAAGTGAATTTTATCTAATGTTGGGATACATGTGGATGGTCCTCCTTTGGAGGCACTTCTTTCTGGCCACGGAGGATGTGATAAATCAGGAGTGACAAGTTTCTATTTAGGCCTCTAATTTCTGTGGCTCTGAAGCTAGACGAGTCCCACCTGGCACTCACCTCAGCTGAAGTCAGATTCTTTCAGTGAAGCTTCCTTATCAAACCATGGGTAAATGTGCACTATATACTTGGTTCAGCAGATAATAAAGATCAATGCTCTTCAGGCTGCTTGGGCATCCTCATTCTCCGAGTCAGACTAAGTCAGCAATACTCTCGCCACTCTCTTATTTTCATTTCTCTTGCGGTATTCACAAAAAGCTTAYTGTAGCGCACAAGTCTCACAAAGTGTTGCGTTGTTTATGAAGGCTCTGGCCAGAGGCTTTGCTGGAGACATGGGCTTTCCGATTTACTCATGTCAGGCAGGATTTTCCCACATCGTGTTTCTTTCCTATTGATCTACAGAGTTAACTTTTTTCTGTTTCACATGGAATATGGATTGGTTTGATTCCTAAACCCTCACAACATGAGGACAAAAAATGCCATATTTTTTTTCTTGTCCATGCTGCTTAAGTTTCAAAACTGTTTTACCTCTGGGATGTTCTGAGGCTTATTAAAAATCGGATTTTTGCAACTTGCAGAATTAAACCCATAAAAAGTAAAATATGGAGGATTATGTTCAACTTCCATTCCTAGTAATTTTAATAGAAATTATATCGTGTATTCATCCACTAAGAAAAGTAGGTGATCAGAAGTTAAACTTCCAATTCTACTGATCATGACAGATTTGTACCTGGTGTGTGCTTTTTTTCCCTTTGTCGCAATGGCAAGAGCCATGTCACAAACTGTGCGATGGTGACCATGGAGATGCCTGTCGGAGCAGGTGAAGGCTCAGTAAATCTGGCAGCTAATGCCATGCCATTTTAGGTTAGGAGTAAAGTCAGTTCTATCAGCAAGTCTGAAGAAATGAAGGATTCTTCATCAATCAGAGTATTTGTAAGGATAGGAAGCTTTYCTGAGAGATTTGTTTGAATAAAATGTTTAATGTTTATCTGTCTCAACTGGAGGTGTTTAAAATAATAATTAAATTTAAATTTAAAATAAATTTAAAAATAGCCTTCTAACTTTGGTGTGCTGTGGGGGTTTAGCATGGTGGGTTTTTTGTTGGGTTTGGGTCTTGATTGTTTTCAAAAACATTAGCTTTTTGCATAATTTTGGATACCAATCAAGATTGCTCTAAGGGTTAGAAGCTGAAGACTTCAAATGTGCATAATGCAACACTTGAAGGTCAAATATAGCATTGCTAAAGATCTCTTGCAAAGGGCAGATGAGAAGTCTGTAGTGCTCTGGGGACCAAGAGGGGAAAGTGAGAATTGACTCTCGGTTCAGGTAACCAGTGTCGTTCCACAGAAGCCCATGCAGCCTCCTAACTCCTGAGTACCTACCCACTCCTGCTGAGTCTGTATTGAGCTTGCTCAAGCTGGGGTTCGCAGTGAGCGATGTTAGTCTGTGTTGCACAGCTCTGAGCTCATGCTGTCTGTCTCTTGCCTCCAGGCAAGCTGCTTTGGCTACCCCTTGAGCATCTTCCTCATCGTCATCAATGAGTTCTGCGAGCGGTTCTCCTACTATGGCATGCGAGGTATGTCCCATGTCCTGTGTGTCCTCRTGCCTACCGTTACTCGCTCAGCCCTGACTTTGGTTTGTAACCCATTGTTTTGCTCTTCTTCCTACAGCGGTGCTCGTTTTGTATTTCAAATATTTCCTGCAATGGGATGACAACTTGTCTACAGCCATCTACCACACGTTTGTTGCTCTGTGCTACTTGACACCGATCCTTGGAGCGCTCCTTGCGGACTCTTGGCTGGGAAAGTTTAAGTGAGTGCCTCCTCAGAAAACAACCAAAAATCATGAAAGCTCACCTGAGATCAGTGTTACTTAAACCATCACCTAAAGCAGCAGCCCAGAACAACAGCTTCAGAGCTGGTGCTGGCTACTCCAGGATTGTTTGTGGTTTTTTTCTTCGAAGCTTGAGGTTTTAACTGATTTAGCTCAGACCTGAAACTGCACTACGAGTTAAATGTTACAGTTCTGCTAATCAGTTAAGGGTAGTAGCTTGCTTTCCAAGCACACTGCATTTTTCCTCTCATCCGGACAAAATGTAAGCTAAACTAAGGAAAGTATTCACCAAGCTGTGAAAATAGATACCGGAGGTTATAATTACATTGGACTGCCTCTTTTCCTATTGCAGGTGGCCAATGAAATAGTGRAATACTGTGTTATCTGCTATTAAGTGGGACTTAGAATATATTCTAAAATATTCTGTGATTTCAGTATTGACTTGACAGCTCAGTGGGAGGTTTTACTGAGTTGCATCTTTCTTTAAATGATGAATTCTGGGTTTTTACCTGTGTGCTAGTTTCTCAGGAAAGTACTGCTGAATGAAGTGCTTTGAAATGTAACCACATTATTTCCAACAGCCTGACTTCTCTCTCCTTTACCAATGTTGTCATTCTAATAGCGTTTACTTTGCCTGACAAAAAGCACAATGAAGATTTTATGGAGGGATATGAGTCAGGAATATTAGCTGACTTGTCAAAGATCTCCCAGAGATTAGAGATAAAGCTAGCTGCGCAGTYGGTCGGCTGAAGGCTGCACCATCTTCTCCCGCTGTGTTGACAGCCTCTGGGAGCCCAGTTGAGTCCATAACTTGTCATCTCTGTTAATTATGCTTCTTTACTAAGCATCCTTGAAGTGAGCAAAAGTCTGCATTATCTGTGTGTGTATGTATATGTGTGTAATTGTGTTAACATATCTAAAAATTTATCTCCTCTCTTTATAACAGGACCATTGTCTCCCTGTCCACTGTCTATACGTTTGGGCAGGCAATCATGGCTGTGAGCTCCATAAATGACCTGTCGGATCACAACCAGGATGGCTCTCCCGATAATGTATCACTGCACATGTGAGTTGCCTTGTCCATGGGTTTTTTCCAGGTTGATGAAGGGTGGGACAACTTATGCCTTAAATTTATGCTACTTGAATTTCAACGGTCTTGCAATCAGTCTCTTACGTATGCTTTAAGTAAGAAAGTAAAGTGATTTTTTTTTTTTTTTGCCTTTTTCTCTTTTCTACTTTTTTCCAGTGCTCTCTCCATGGTTGGCTTGATCCTTATTGCACTTGGTACTGGTGGGATCAAACCTTGTGTGTCAGCATTTGGTGGAGATCAGTTTGAAGATGATCAGGTAATGATGTCTTCCACATTTTCAATCATACAGATACTCTTACTAATGTTTGACTATTATAATACGCTAATAATATACATATTTAGACATGTGCATTACTGTAGTGTTTCCTGAGTAGCTGAAGAAGGAGCTAGATAACTATTTGTCTTGAACTGTGCAGGCAGAGCTGCTGATTGTTCGATCTAGGCTGATCAACATGGTTCTGGCAAAGCCTTTCTAAACATCTTTTTGTTTTTACTGTAGGAAAAACAAAGAACTAGATTCTTCTCTATCTTTTATTTGTCCATTAATGCTGGAAGTCTCCTATCTACTATAATCACCCCAATTCTCAGAGGTAAGGCCACACATTTGTTGATAAAATAGTTAAATATCAGTAAAGGATGAGTGTGGGATTGCAGTCCAGTTAGGTTTAAATGAACGGTCTGTTCTTTGACACCTTGTGGAGCTTTCTGGCAAATAGTCTTCAAGTTTTCATGTGTGTCATCCAACTTCTCACAGGTGAGGTACTGTCAAAAACAAGCCGGTTTGAGATCTGAATTGCCTTTAGGATCAGAAGTACTAGATCTGGAGAGACATGCTGAAGCCATCAACTTGAATGCCTAATGCATGTTTTAATTCCATGGAGGTACAAATGTGGCACCTCTTCCAATGCCTTTAAAACCATCACACAAGAAAGAGTTGTACTGTTTGCTGGGAAGGGAAGGTGGGAGAGAGCCCTCCACTCCTCTGGAAGTGGAGACTATTCTAAAATGTGCCCATGCAAAGTACAGAAGCATCCATGCACATGGGAACACATTCATCCATGTGACAAAGTAAATCATGTTTTTCATATAGTTAAAGGAGAAAGTTATTTTCTCTTCCGCTTATAACAAATAGCGTAATCCTAAACAAAAAGCAAACAATTCACTGATCCATATGTGTATGGATTTTCATTGCAAGCTTACACGGATGGTGCTGTATGGATGTGCTTGGCAGGAGTTTGAGGAAGGCTGTTTTTCTCAAAAGAAAGAAAACAGCATGTAAGTTCTAGAATAACCTTAAAGCACTGGGCTGAAATTCTGGCCTTTGGATTTCTTGACTGGAACAGACTGTGTAGAAGCATTTTTAGATGTTTGCTTAATGCAAATTCTATCCTTTCCCAAAACAGAAGGAGGTATGCATAAGGCACAACATGCAGTTTGCGTCTATGCTGTATCAGGGTGAAAACTACCTTGGAAAAACAGACAAATTGAGCTGAGCAAAGCGATACCGTTACATCCTGTAAAGGTTTAACTAAAAGGCTAATACAACTAAATCAAGACATTAATTAGCTGCAAGCTAGTATTTTTTTCAAATCAAGCTCTCTAATTCTCCTTTCAGAAGAAGTATGGTAAAAAAAGTAATAATTTTGTTTAGACTTTTACTTTTCGCTTTTAATAGCTATGTCCACACACTAAGCATCATTTCAGGATTTATGCATGAAGTTCCGAAAGTCAAATCACTGACTACTGCTGGGGGGGTGTGGGGGGTGTGTGGTGGTTGAGAATTTTTTTCAACAAGCTACTCTTATTATGTTACTTACATCTTTGTTTATGAACTTGTCCCAAAACTTTTGTAATCTAGTTCCTTTCTCACCAAGAACATGCATTTGACCATTCTAGTAGGATTCTTCACTCCTCAGTGTAAAACCAAATGTAACTCTCCTATGAGGAGAGGCTGAGAGAGCTGGGGCTTTTCAGCCTGGAGAAGAGAAGGCTCAGGGGGATCTCATCAGTGTAAATAAATACCTGAAGGGAGGGTGCAAAGAGGAGGGAGCCAGGCTCTGCTCAGTCGTGCCCAGTGACAGGACCAGAGGCAATGGGCACAAACTGAAACACAGGAGGTTCCCTCTGAACATCAGGAAACACTTTTTCACCATGAGGGTGACCAAGCACTGGCACAGGTTGCTCAGGGAGGTTGTGGAGTCTCCATCCTTGGAGGTTTTCAAAAGCCGTCTGGACATGGTCCTGGGCAACTGGTTCTGGGTGGCCCTGCTTGAGCAGGGGGTTGGACCAGATGACCTCCGGAGGTCCCTTCCAACCTCAACCATTCTGTGATTTTTRTGATACATAATTCYCCTTTTTGATAATGAGTTTGATACTGATCATCCACTCTGTCAATAACATCAGCAGAGGTTTTTTTTTTCTTTTTCCTTGAGTCAACAATGAATGCAAAGAACAGAAACCCTATGTAAAATACTGGCAGCACTGACTGGGACTCTTATCTCATGTTACTTTGTACTTCAGCTCAAGAGTGTGGCATTCACAGCAAACAGCGATGTTACCCACTAGCTTTTGGAGTTCCTGCTGCCCTCATGGCTGTTTCCTTGAGTAAGTGGAACTGTTTCCATCTTGCTGCTTCAGTTTCAGATGTGATTAGATGATAATGATCTCAGAATAATGAGAAAGTGGTAGAGATCTCCAGGTTTCAACCTCTACTGATACCCGAACRTTTCTGCAATTTTTGACTTAAACTTTTTCTTGGGGGTGCGGGGGTGGGATTAACCTGAAGCACTCACTTTTACAGAAGGGACTGATTTACAAGGAGAGACTGATGGGGCTGGGGAGAGGCACAAATATACCATTAAATTCTGTACATTATGTAATTTACTGYCTGTGTTTCTTGGACTACTGGGGTGTATAAATAAGATCTTTTGAATGTAGTGTGAGAGTTCTGAGAAAACGTGGGTTTTTTGGAAACTGTCTGTAGTCCAGGATAGTGAACTGCATGAGGTAACTGTCCCTGCACTGGAGAAATGCCATACTGGTGTGTCAGTATTTCTCAAACACCTGCGTTTTTACTAGTTGCACTATGGGTCACTCCCCAAGCTTTTCTGCTGCAGCACAAAGACCAAGAAACATGGCGGGGGGGCTTTTTTGAACGCTGTGGCCAGTGTGTACCACAGTATCCCTYGCAGTCTGGCCTCTGGTGGTCCTGACCAGGAACCCACCCAGGGTGGGCTTCCAGCTACCGGTGACCCCATCTAACCTGTGCACCCAACCCAGGGCGGATGGCAGCTGCGAGGGTTTGCCCGTGTCCTGCCCCGCACGTGGGAGGGTGAGGCCGGGGAACGTGCCTGGGCGTGGGAGCTGAGGACACCTTGGCGAGTCCTGCAGTTCAGGCAGAGCCTCACGTGTCCCTGCGTGACGTGAGCTGCAGCGTCCTGGACTCCTGAAAAGGAGCCTTTAAAGCTGTCTTAATCTGGTACAGCAAGGCCAGAGCCAAGGTCCTAAGCGGTCCTTGTTTTGACTATACCTCAATTAAACTAATGTCCCACTGAGGACTTGCCCTAAGAGTTTCCTGATTTAGTCCTTTGCCTTAAATAGTAGCAACCTGCTGGTATTAATTTGATTTCTTTTACTGTATGATAACATGCCAGTAGGCACACTCATTGCTCCTTAGAAGGCTTGTTCCCACCCTGATGTAACTCCTTGATTGTTACGGTTTCCACACCAAATTTGCCATGATTTTCAATTAATCCTGAGTTGCTTTCTGTTTGTGAATTGTAGTTGTGTTTGTAATTGGAAGCAAGATGTACAAGAAAGTTCAACCTCAAGGCAATATAATGATTCAAGTTTCCAAATGCATTGGAGTAAGTACTATTTGTATTCCCAAAAACCCTGACAGCAATTTTTAAAACTGTTCAGTGCACAGTCTGTCATAATATGAGGAAAGCTGCTGAAGTTTTTTGACCCTTTCCTTACAGAAGGCTTCTTACTGACACCTCCAGATTTACAGACTGCCTCTTTATTTATCTATATCTTTGTTTTCTTTGTGTATAAATTCAGAGATAAACCAGACAAGATGTCAGTGATGTGTAAAAGCTTATCTCAACTTCTGGAAATGATTCCTTCCTCATTTGTGTACCTTTATGCAGCCCTGTAGGATGAGATAAACATGCCTTGACCTGAGCCAAGAACAGACCTACTGCTAGCTCTTATCAGCAAAAATTTGTTGCTTATTAAAAGAATGTTATTTACAATGCAGAGGTATATTGATCCCTACTGTATTAGGGAGGCCGGGGGCGGGGGGGGGAGGGTTACATGTCAGCGCAAGGCTGCAAGGAAGGGAGCTAAATCTGTATGAGTAGCACTGCATGTCCCAACTTTGCAGTGCCTCAGCTTTGAGGTCAGGGGATTTTTTTCATTTATGGGCTGCTTCCTTCTCCATGCAGATCTGCCAGCTTGTTATAGCCCACACCGTTGCTTGTCTTGTAAGCACTGTCAAAACCAAATCTCTGCAGGTGACTTTGGCCGTTGCTTAGAGTGCTGCCCCTAAGGCCCAGCTCAGCCTTGCATGTTAATCCATGCAGAAAGTCTTAGGAGTTCTTCAGGACTGTATTTGTGTATATTCAGTGTCAAGGTATGAGGAATATCTACAAGATGCAGGTTCTCATAGTGAAATGTACTCTTACAGCCGTTCAGCTCTGAAAACCTGTGCCTATGACATTCTTCTATTTATTGTTGTATATAAGTAAGTCTGAAGTAGGCAGGTCTTCAAGTTCCTAACAGCAACCCACACTGAGAGAGACTACTCTGAGCTGTTTGGTTCACCTAATCCCAGGTGCACGCTCCACTGGATATGTGGTGTTAGGCCTTAAATGCAATATTCCTTTAGATGCCTAGAGCAGTTAACAGACGTCACCTCTAGCAACCTCTAAAGCAGGATTGTCATCTTCAACGACAAAACAGCTTATAGCATTACAAATATTTGTAATGCCATTAAACAAAATTCCGTTTCTYCTCAGTTTGCCATCAAAAACCGGTTTCGGCATCGCAGCAAGGAGTTCCCCAAGAGAGAGCACTGGCTAGACTGGGCGAGTGAGAAGTATGACGTAAGTACTGCGTGAGCACTCCTGTGCCATGACAGACCCTCAGCTTCTCTTCTGTCTGCTCTGATTGTTGCCTCAAACGCTGGGCAAATAGTTTTGGGCCTCTCAATCATTTAGAAGCTAATGGTCTGGCCAAACCTCAGTGCTCCCCTGGGATTGCAGGTTACCACCCCAACTCCTGTGGGAGAAAGCAGAGCTGTGTATGAGTCGATGCTCTGCTCTGTGTGATCATAGGCTGCCCGGGGAAGTTCGAGGGAGATGAAGAAAAGACTGTTTCCCTTGTTGAACAAATACAAGCACCTGTTAGTTTTTGAATTAGTAAAATAGCAAGCATTATCCCTGTCAACTTTTTGTTTCTCTCAGTAAACCAGCTTCAGAACCAACTTCAAACAAAAATATGCTGGTTTAATGACTGCAGAAGGGAAATATGGGCATGGTGTTGACTGTCATGGTTAACGCCCAGGGCCGTAACACTTGTCTTGGGATCAAACTGCAGAATTATGCTTAGGAATTTCAGCTTAAGTGGATAAACACAGCATCCCCCAAGCCTCAGTACAAGCTCATTCCCATGACTCTGAAAGCCTTGTGTTCCATAGTCCCCAGCCACGTCCCTTGCCTCCTATCTACCCTGCCCTGTTGTCAACAGCAACGCAAACCTTAGCCTGTCCCCTTTATTTTCCTTTTGCCTATATGCATTTTTCACATGTGAAATGCATTCCTCAGTTGTTCAAACCCGTCCTTCAAACACTTCCTTCCTAGAAACATARAGCAGCACTAAGTGCTAAATCTCATGCTGCCATCAGTATACATGCCAAGAGATGCAGGTTTCTCCCACATCAATGTCACCTTTAACCGGCAGCCCTTCCCACACCCATAGGCAGACCTTGTGCTTTTTAACATAAATCAGCAGAAGTACCCACAACATACAAAGTTCAGGACGTGGGTAAACATTACATGATGTGTCTTTACCTGTTGCTGTGCTGCAAATAGCAGGCTGCAACTGTGTCTTTTTTTTTTTTTTTTTTTTTTTTTTTTTTTTTTTTTTTTTTTTTTTTTTTTTAACTAATTCCTCTTGTGTAATTCTCATTTGCTGCAGAAACGACTCATTGCTCAGATTAAGACAGTGTTGAAGGTGCTTTTCCTTTACATCCCTCTCCCCATGTTCTGGGCGCTTTTTGACCAGCAGGTAAAGTAGAAATTATTTGGCTTAGCAATTAGGGCTGTACCATGTCACTCTATGTACTCTGAGGTCACCAGATATAAAAGGCACCTATATGAGGGTGGAAACTAATTCTTTGCAAGTTTTTTAACCTGGTTCTAATGCAAAGGGGTAGTTATCGAGTCACGTTAGTAAGGGATGTTCTGCAGCCAGGGGAAACTCAGTTTATCTGGACACGCCCAGGACTGATTCAGTGACTGAGGCCTCTCCAAATCTTTTATCAGCCAGGACTCGGAGGATGAAATAGTAATTTAAAGCTTTCTTAGTTCTAACTCTTCTTCCACTCTCAGCTGGGAGATGCAATGTAGAGTCCTAGTGTAAATGCTCTGGAGAAGCGGGGATGAAATGAGCTGAATGCCAGAATGATTGGTTTAACCACTCAAACTTGTTATAAATACCTCACACCTTCAAGCATAAGTATAAGCCTATAATTCCCCTTCACGTGATGGACTGAGTGCTCAGGACCCATGAAAGCAGGCTTTCAGAGTTCAGTGTTGAAGTATGAATTTAGGAGGGTATCTGAGAGAAGCAGGGGCTGAAAGCTTTATCCAAGGCAGAGTGAGGAAGTTTGGTCCAGATTGCCTGGATCGTGCTGCTTTAGTCTAGTTCCAGTGAGCTGTAACTGTCAGTGTGACCTGTTACAAATAGGCAACCCTGCTGTGAATTTCAGAACTAAATGCTCATTACATGAATAAGAGCTATCACATCTCACAGTGGTACACCACGGGTGGTTAAAGGCTCTTGCCACAGATGCAGTGATGCAGGTTCCTGTCTCACCCTGGGCTCAGGCTGAAAGTCGGCCCTGCTTGACCCAGCTCTAGGCAGGTTTTCTGGCAGAGGGCTCAAGGCAGGTCCAGCCTTCTTGGCCGCTCACTGCTGGGCTGTGTGATGGAAGGATGGGCCCATCAGTGGCGTGGGGGGCTCGGGCTTGGGCAGGCAGCACAAAGGCGCTCAGGTGGCTTCCGTGCAGAGCATGCGGCAGTGCTCTGCGCAGGATGTCCCTGCCTCTCTCCGGCTAATCTCTGCATCTAAATTAGTTTCCACTCTGTTTCATGAAACTAGTCAATAAAGTGAAATGAGCCACAAGGATCACTCTGTTCACATATTTACATTGCAGAGTAAGAATACTACCATAGCAAGCTAGTTTTATTTTTTATTTTGTTGTGTCTTTCCTATTGCTTGACGTACAAAAACAATTCAAGAGGAACTTTGGAAGATTGATTTACTGTGGCATTTAACTTTCTCTTCTTTTGTCAAGGGGTCAAGATGGACACTGCAAGCCACAACAATGGATGGGAATTTTGTAGGTTACTTTTATTGCTTTTTTTCTTAATTAACATTTACTTTTTATTTGTTGTCATAATATTAAAACCTGTTTATCTTTTCTTCACCAGGGAGCTGTTCAGATTCAGCCAGACCAAATGCAGGTACAGTAATCGTCTGTCTGACAATTCTAAGTACTTCCCAAAGATTATATATAAATTGCCCTTAATTTTAAACAGAACCTTGAAAAATACTTAGTTTTTTTCCCTTCTTATGTTCATATTCAACAGACTGTGAATCCAATCCTGATTATTATAATGGTCCCAGTTGTAGATGCTGTGGTTTATCCTTTAATCAAGAAATGCAAGATCAATTTTACGTAAGTTGATGTACTTACCTGACTTCAACAGAGGCTCATTTTAGTGGTTTATTTAAACTGCTCTTTCAGCCCTAGTGTAATAAAAGCAAGTGTTCAGCTAAGGAGAAAATAGTGTATTTAAAATGGAGTTAATATTTTAAACAAATGAAAATTAAAAAAATGTAGGACTCTGCAAGTGGTATGTACAGACACCACAGACTAGAGGAAAAGACTCTAATAGCAAAGTAACTATTTTCCAGTTAAGGGCAAAATCTTTTGACTGCAGGAGAGATGGTGTTTACTGTTTTCCACTTCCTCCATGTCTGTGCCCTCTCCCTCCCAAAGTATAAGAAGTAGAAATACAACATGCATCCTTAGCATGTGTCATGTTTTGGGCTTAAAACTACCTGAGACAAGATGTGTTTCCTCTTCAGTCCCAGTGAGGAGTCTAGCTCACTGGATACTTCTAGGTGTAGTTTCAGAGGGCATTGCACATCATTTTTAATGTTGGTAACAAAGTGGCTAGCACTTGCAAGTTGGAGGGGCAGAAGAGAATATAGTTCTTAAAACAATTCTTATAGTGCTAAGCTGCAATGCTGTTTTCCCATCTAGTTATGAAAAATTTGGGGGGGGTGCTCTACTGGAAACACTGTCATTCATTTGTGGACACTCTACATCTGACAAATGATACCATAAATAAAATACCTACCTTAAATTTACCCTTACAGCTTACCTGAATGTCAGTAGCTGTCTCCTAATTCAACATATTTCCCTGACTTTTTCTATTCAATATTGTTTTGATTTAAACATAGCAATATAGACACAAGTTGTTATCCTTTTTTTTTAAAAGGCATAACTTTTGTCTTTTCGTTGTTTTAAAGCRAACATCCGTACTGGATTGTTTTTTTTCTTCCTGCAGATCAGACTTTTCCAGAAACCTAATAATTATGTTCAGCTAATGTTTGAGCCCTGCAGATGCAGAGTAACAGGTTGTTAAGATGCTGCAGGAAAGATATATTTCCTGATAGTGTAACTATGAATTGAGGCACCCAGCTTAGCAGAACACTTTCTGTAAAAACATCAGCCCTTCAGATGGTGATAACGTGCTAGTTGTGGCCATTTGAGTTTCCCCCTGTGGAAAGAAAACAACTAACAGCTGAAGCTTTGAATTAGTATTTGTCTCATAACTCACATATGTGTTTTGTTGCTGTACTAGGCCCCTGAGGAAGATCACTGTGGGTATGTTCCTTGCATCTTTGGCTTTTGTTGCTGCTGCCCTTTTGCAAGTGCAAATAGATGTAAGTTCAGCCACCTGCAAGTATTTACTATTAATATTTAATTGTTAATACAGAACAAAGTGTGTTTAAGGTGAAAATGAGCCAAGACTCCTAAATTCGGAACAAAGCATATGAGCACAGAAGTAGMGGGAGGGCAAATATTATGCTAATCACACTATTGCAATATACTTTAAAATTAACTAGCTACAAACACCAGCCTGCAAAAAAAAAAATCTTATCTGCCATTAACATAAATCACACATTAAAGGCAACCTCAGGTCTTTAAACTGAGATTAAAAGCTGAAAACTGGAGATTTGTTTGGCCTACCAGGGAGCTGCTTTGTATCTCTGATCTCTTTTGATATTTAGACTGGAAGTGAAGTGCGACAGGCCACAGTCTGGGAAGCCTCATCACAGCACGAGCAAAGATGATACCTGTTTAAGGCAGAATTCATCACACCTAACTTTCCTTGCCCCAAAGGGAGGTGTCATGCCTGAACCAGATGTAGGTTTCCCCTGTAGCTGGGGAGTCAGCAGCACCTCTGGGAGGTGATCCATTGCATCCCAAGATCTGAATAGCTATCCAGAGGTGCCTGCCTGTCATCAAATCTGGTAACTTCCCAGACTGTTGCAAAAGAATCTCCTGCAGAAAGGTAAAAATGGACCTGTTCTTGTTGTGTGATGTACCTAAAAAGATTGAAGCGGACAAAAGTATGGGAAGGGAGGAAAGGTTGAGACAGAACTGAAACAGACACAACTCTTGCAAGAGCAGAAGCTATTTACTGTTAGATGTGGTGGGAAGCGGAGTCTCCAGAAGTTCAGTTTCTCTGGGCTAACACACCAGGCAGCGCCCATGCATGCTTCTGCCCAGTTCAGCAGCACCAGTGCTGGGGGAGAATGAGTCAGAACATGGTACAAAGAGACTCAGGAACCCAGGCTGCCATAGTATGTGGGAAAAGCCCATTCCTTGAACTGCAGAGTGGCCTTGGTAGTGGCAGCGTGCTGCAGGACACGATCAAAGAGGAACCACATCTGGCCATGGAGGCATTGTTGTGGATGACAGACTTCTTTCCCGAGGCAGCAGTAAGGCAGCTTGTGAGACTAGTAACAAAACCCATTGTTAAAGTTGCATCCCTCTGACAATCACAGATCATCAGGCAAATCCTAATCTTCGTCATGAGATAACAAAGATCACAGTAATTATAGTACTTTTTCCATGTGACTTAGGATAGGGCACTGATTTTACTTTTTTCTGTCCTACAGAAAACTCTTCCAGTTTTCCCTGCAGCTGGGCAATCCCAAATCAAAATAATAAATCTAGGTACTGATGGTGCAACAGTTAGGTTTGAACCTCAACTTCAGAGTGTGCACGTAATGCCTATGGAGTCGGTAAGTAAGGGGAGATGGGGAATAGCAAGTTAAAAAAGAAATCTAATGGAGTAAGTCAAAGTGGTTCTTAACTAATGGTTCAAAATTGATTACTTTCTTGGGTTTTTTTCTCTATTCATTTTAAAGATTTTTTTTTTTTTTTTTGTATTGTGGAATTGTTACTGAAAACACAGTGAATGAAGAAATGGTAACTATTTCAATATTCTAAGTAATACTAGTTTGTTTTGGCAGGAGTTTTTTTCAAGAAACTTTAAGAAACTTAATAGTGATTTTGAACTAATTGAAAATTTCACTTTTGCTAAAAAGGTGTCATTTCTTAACAGCAAGAACACCCCTTCCTTCAATAAAAGTCCATTCAGCTCTAGTAAATCACTGCTTTTACTGTGAGTGATCACTTACTTGAACAGGGAGCTTTTTCTGTGGCTACATCACATATATTAAGCTTCAAGTTTTGCTGTCAAAGAACCTTTTCAGGTTTTATTACAGCACAACCTTGATAGCCCTATTGACAGAAAAATGTGGTGGAGCTGATGGACATTTTTAATAATGGATGATACGAAGTGTGTTCTCTGATAGCCTGCAGTCCTGTTTCCATATAAGAGGAGAAACCCTATTTCATCCTCCTCCAAATTTGCCTCACATGGAAACTGAGCTGTGAGGAGAAGATAAGGGCACCCAAATTGTATGCTGATGTGGAATTGATATAACAATGATGCACACCTGAAAATGAAGCGTGTAAAATGCTGCACTCCCTGCTGTAGACATCTTATAATCCAGGTGTTTTGGATTATAAAATGCTTTTTATGATCCTATAAAACGAAGGGGTTATTTCAGTACTACATTAACATGTTTGTTAATGTTTTAAGTATTTTATGCCRATGAAATGTATTTAGAATATTTAAAATGTGTCCTGGTAATAGTGACTCCTGTTATGCTGAAACCAGAAAGATGCAGCTTGCATTTGCATCTCTTAGGAGGTGTTGCCATTTGGAAAATGCTTGCATCTTATGCTAGTGCTGTCTCTGTAGCTAAACAGAATTTTACTGGCTGGTGGTGGTAAGCCTGATCTATCCAGAGCAAGAAATACACAGGAAAATATAACAGCTATTCCATAATGCTTGTGGGAAGCTCATGTTACTTTGAAGCTTGTGTAACAAAAGAAATTAATAAAAAATAATGATCAAATGAAATAAGTGCTTGATGTAGAAAACCTAACAAAAATGAAAGTTGGGAGATGCTCACGATCTCTGGCACTGCAGAAGTAACAACCCTGTAAACTGCTGACCCCCTGAGTCCATAACACTCCCTCAAAGGTGTAGACAAATATGCAGTTGCATGGAAATTCATAGCAATTCATTTGTCTTTGTAGACGGGCTACATGACATTTGAGACTTCTCAGTTGCAATCATTAACCATAACCTCTGGAAATAAAAATAAAACTGAAGTTATCAAGTTGCCAGGGGAAAACCGTCATACTCTTGGAGTTAAAAATAACGCAACAGGCATTGTAGCTGAATTGGTAAGTCTGCTTAATTTCCAAAATATACATTAATGTCTTGGCAACTATCTACGTGGAGTGTGTGAAGCTGAGAGGACAAGATCTGGGTAGCTTTTCCTTTGTCTTGTTTTCTCCCCCTCTCTGCTGTATCAGTGAGACTGGTGAGCTCTACAGAGCAGGGCAGGATGTTGTTTAAAAAACAAAAGTAAAAAATGACCAACTTAGTATTTAACTTGATAATCACCCTTCCACCAAGACTTAAATGTGTGGTCATACAGCGCTTTCCAGTAGACATGTATCTTAGTAGGATCCTAAAAGGAAAGGTCTGGAGTCTTGCTCTGAAGCCTCTGTTAATTCTCACTGTGATGTAATAGTGCACATTTAAGCTGTTCACTGATGCAAATGAACTACCTTGATAATGGTCTCTTCCACCAGCTGTTTGACAATGTCACATCAAAACCAGAAGAAGGAAATAATCTCATCAGGTAGAGTTTGTTTTGCTCCTAAATTTTGGCAGTAGTGTGACTTCAACCTGCCTCTTGAGTGGACTCTTCTTGCTTAACATAGCTTTCTATACTGTAGGAAATCTTTGCTTGCTGGACACCTCACTCGATGTTTAGGGGGTGTAGGAACTTCTGGGACATGATTCATCTAAGCTATCTTGCATATCTACTTTGGGTATAATTTAGCTAAAATTGTAAGTGCATGTTTTGCTTCATTGTCTAGACTTTTTTGTAGACAACCAGCACAGATTGCATGTCTATACCTCCTTTTTAATCTTGGCTAAGAAGTATCCTACCGCTTCTCTGGTTTTCTTCTGCATTTTCCACTTGCAGTTGTATTTGTTACTGGCTGTAGTAAAGGCTTGCTTTTGACATTCTCCTAAGCAGGCAGTGGGCTGATGTGGGTCTAGGTTGCTTTTTGCATTAGCCACATTTCAAGAGATTTAGAGTTCTTTCAAAAATGTTAACAGATAAAAATGAAAGGAAGACTTGACACTTGTTGTGCTGCCAGTATATAATTAAAAGTAAAACCTGTATTCTTTGACTTACGTATATTTTGTTAGTATTTCATCACTCTTGCATTTAAAGGTTCATAAACAATTTGCCCAATACTATCAACATCACTATGGGTGACACGCCTTTTGGAACACTGGAATCTCTTTCTGTCAGTAATTACAACCTCTTTCCAGGAGGAAGGTAAGCATTTTCCTTTACCTAAATCTAACCACTTAAAGAAAGACATACTTGTCCTTGGGAAAAGGACATAGAACACTTTTATTTTATATAACACACACAATTGTCTATACCTATGGTCTGAACTGTGTTTTTTCTTTTTCAGAAAAGATAATATTACGGTTATTACAAATTCAATGCCTTGTTCAGTTATTTCAAAAGCACTTGGATTTGGCAGTGCCTATACAATTGTAATTAACAAGGTGAGTTGCCAGTGCTGTTGGATGGACAAGACAGAATTACTTTTCATGTCAATATTTTCTTTAATTAAAAAAAACATTTGTAGAATCATCCCTCTTGCCCTTAATTGTACATATGATAGAATTATTATATGTTAAACAGAACGTAAAACCATTGTTAACTACAAAAATAATGATGGGTATGATAATGATATAATGCAAGAATTCATGTTCATCACCTAATGGCCTTAAATCTTTAGCCCTATTAGACACTAAGGATTTGCATGAAGTCTGCTGTAAAATAACTACTACTTTGTAACTAGGTATGCAGTGCTTCATATACAATATTTCTTACTTACCCAGAACTTTGTGTATATATGATTATGGAGATGATATAGAACTGCTTAGAGTGCCTTTAGTGTACAGACTCTTTTATCACTGTTCCTAATGTGCTATTTTAATTTCCAGTGTTCTGCAGACACTCTTAATGTAACATATTCTGAAGATATCCCACCCAACACAGTCCATATGGCTTGGCAGATTCCTCAGTATTTTATTCTTACATGTGCAGAAGTAGTCTTCTCTATCACTGGGCTGGAGTTTTCATACTCACAGGTAGGTTTTGCTCTTCAGAGCCCTCATTGTGTTAAGAATCCTGGTACAAATGAAGATCTTCAGTGATTTATTGTTTTTAAGTTGTGGTTCCGTATTGCTGCTTTGTTTGAACAACGATGTCCTCCAGAGCTCCCTAGTAGGGCTATAGGCTGGCACAAGTTGGCCTTGTTTCACTAGCATTCAGTGTTTTCCATGAAGCTATGCTGAATTATATCATTTGAAGACTTGACCACCAGTCCTCAAATCTCCTTCTCACGTGTGACTTTCCATTGAAAATAAGTGGAACTGTACTGCTGCTGTAAAACCAAACTGGAGAGCCCCCAAATATAAAACGAACAAGTACTGACACCTTATCTCCACACCAATTTCCTCCATACAGTCTTTAGCAGCAGTTTAATTATACACTTAATTCCTTTGTCTTTCAACTCCAGTTTGTAGTATTAGCTGTGTGTATTTCTCCCCTTAATTCTAAGTCTATAAACTGCAGCGATGGGAACATTATAAGATGTGGCTTGATAGACTACGATGCACTCAATTTCTTCATTTAATGTGTACCATGTGCAACTGAGTCAGATGTAAAATGTGCCTGTTGGTTACTCAGTGTGTACAAAGTAAAAGGTGTTACAGTCAGTACTAGTAATCTCTCACTCCTCAAAGCCTTCCCCAGGCCTGTTTAGTTCTCTAGCAATTTTTAATTAAAAAAAAAAAAAAAAAA
>JAYKAV010002903.1:444627-489077 GCA_035582835.1 Phoebastria nigripes | reverse complement strand
AGCTTCTCTAGGAGAATGCTGTGGGAGACAGTGTCGAAGGCTTTACTGAAGTCCAGGTAGACCACATCCACAGCCTTTCCCTCATCCACTAGGCGGGTCACCTGGTCACAGAAGGAGATCAGGCTGGTCAAGCAGGACCTGCCTTTCATGAACCCATGCTGGCTGGGCCTGATCCCCTGGTTGTCCCGCACATGGCTTGCAAGCACCCCCAAGATGAACATTTTAAGAGGCTTATGTGAAGATCAGCGGCCACCTGCTGCTGGCACCTACCCCATCACTTGGAAGCTCTCAGCAGCATCCTGGTGCAATGACTCTATGGGAGGGTGAAGGSGGGCAGTCAAGGAAAAAATGGGCAGGGTGTGGGAATCGGTTTGTCACCTTTTTGGCTGGGGTATGTGTTTCGTAAGTGTAGAGAGCTCAGTGAAGAGCTGGGAGAAGGTCTCTTGCAGCAGGGCCTGAGTGAGCTTGGACAAAAGGTGGGGCGTAGGCAGTGCACCCTCAGGGGTGAAGCCTGTGTAGCCTTCATAACTGCTTTCTTGGGTAGCAGCTGGGCTGGACTCAGCCAAGACACTTGTGCTTTTGTAAAGGGTCATTTTCAATGAGATGCAGAAGCCAAAGCCTTTTGGCAATGGGACAGCTCATAGAAACTACATTATTTCCTTCGTACTGACGTACCAAACACTGATTTGACTATCTTAAGCAGTGTTACAACTGTCACTGACTGCATCCTAAAGGAATCCTAATAATTGCAGAAGCTAATCAGATAGATAGGCTTGCTTTTGTCAGCAGACATACTGGAAAGAAAAAGCTGGCTTTCCCTGCAATGCCAAAATGGCCATAAGACCTTCTGAAACACTCATAAGGAGATTATCTGCGGTRAAAGTGGCTCTGTCTGGGTAACTCAATTGCCGTATTTTGGGGGTAAGGCGGAAATAAAAATTGAAGCTGTGGAAGCTGCATAGCTAAGTAAAAAATGAATAAAAATTATGCAAGAGCTAGGCATGAAATGGAGTGAGGCACTTTCACAGCACTCGCTCTCTAGCTGCTGTTGCAACCCCTCGTTCGACCCACTTCTGCTGTTAGTGGTGAATAAAACCCTCATGAGATTAAGATGAAATCTCAGCTGTCTGCTTATGTGAAATTGTGTTTGTCCTCCTCCTGTGAGATTCAGCTGACTGCAATGTATATCCCTGTCAGAGCTTCTTTCCATCATAGTCCATATAGGGCTTTTTTTACTCCAAATTGAATATCCAGTCCTTATGGCTGGAAAAAATATTTTATTTAAGCCTGATGATAAACTTGAAAAAAAMCCCACAAAAAATCAAAAAAAACGTGCTCCTGGAGCCATGCCATGCTTCCTTGGTAGTAAAAATTGGGAATGTCTTCTACTTAGATGGGAGTCCTATTTCCTAAAGGTCTTATCTTACAAAAAATGTTTCAAATAAAGGTTAATTCAATTGGTGCAGCCCCTTTAGGCTGGTACTTTACTTCAACAGAGTGCCTGAGATCAGTTCTGTAACCACCTAACTGGATTAATGATACTGAATGCRTTTTTACTGAAATCTGATCCCAAATATGGGACGGGGGGGGGCAACACTGCTGCATGAGTATACTAAAGTTAGAGCTGTCGATGTTCCATGCTGGCAAGGCCTGGCTGAATGCTAAACCTGTGGGGGGCATGGGGAGGGGGGGACTGCACTTGAGAAACTGAGCATGGAAATGAGGGGCGGGGGAGAGAGGATCTGCAGGTCCTCTACATTTGCACCCTGGGCTTCTGCTGCTCTGGAGGGAGCAGGAATATGAGGCTAATGGTCACGTTATTCTCTGCCGCAGCAGGGCAAGAAGTTACTGTCGCAGACCATCTCCTCCCCCTGTTTAGGACCAGGCTGCAGCCAGTTACCATCACCTTCCTGACTGAGCTTCGGAAACCCAGGCTGGGGTTTGGGGTTTTTCATTTGTTTGTTTTTTGGTTTTGGCTCTTTATTTCATGCATTCATTGCAAGTGTGAGTCATCGTTTCTCCACTACATCAGCTTCAGAGCAGATGGCTGCCCCAGCGCCCAGCAACTCTACGCACAGCACACAGCTGATGAACTTGCTCCCTCTCCTAACTCGCTGCCACCTCGTTTGTGGGAGGCAGACTCAAGGTGCTGCTCTGTGCCAGCTATTTCCAGCTCAGGGAGCCTGGCAGAAGCAGCAGGAATCAGAGAAGCCCTGAGCCATCTCCGACCTGCCTTGAGGCAGCTTGCAGAACAGGAGGGATTTATTTGCTTTGCCCAGATTGGGCTTTTTGCAACGAAGCACCAGTCTGTGACTACAGCTTCCAGGTAATATCAAGAGGGATAAAATATACGACACTCCCCTACCTTTATTTAACCTTTTTTTTTTCGTCAACTCCAGGCTCCTTGCTCAGGCAAAGCTTCTCTAAGTGTCAGCCCGAGGTCCCCAGCAAATCCCGCCCCCCCCCCCCGGGAGCGGCGGGTCACCTCCCACCACCAGGTGGCAGAAAAACACGCGACAGAGGCGGGAAAAGGCGGCGGCGGCGGCGGCGGCGGCGGCGGCGGCGGCGGCGGCGGGGGGGGGCTCCCGGGAAACCCTCTGGCATCCTTGCCTTAACGATTTTTCACTCGCAGTTATCACCAGCTTCAGGTTATCCTACGAAAATACCTCGTGCATAGATCAGTATCGCTTATGAAGACCGTAGGGCTGCTGTATGGTCAGGAAAATAAAAATATCTGGATGGATTTAAGCAGGAGATGGTCCCTGGCAGCGCTGGTGGAAGTCATCTCTCCTTAAAACTTTTAAAAGCTTCTTAAAACTGCCAAAATCCTACGTGGTATTATAAAAAGAGACTTTGATATTGAAGAATAATAAAGAACAAGATTAAAGCCGACTGTGCTGCAGCACCCAACGCTCTTACTCTAAAAGATGATAAAATTGCTGGGTACAGCTTCATGTTGCGCTTAATCCAATTTAACTGCAGGACTTAAACCCCGGGCATGAAACCCTGCCCTAGGAAGCAAAGCCACAAGCTTTGGGGGGATTTTTTGTAACTGAGCAAAATGTCAGTCAGACAAAGCAAAATTGGCTCCTGTGGGCACAGCAGACTCACCCCCAGAGAAAACAGCACCATGTTAAATACAGGGATGTATAGACGCTCCAGCAAAAGATGATCTTTAAGTGGATACAGAATTCGGGCTGAATCTATACTTGGTCCTGACAGACTAAGGATGCACTGATTTCAAATTCCTGCCTCTTGGGTGACTTCCCAAGCTGTTAATCTGTTGTACGACCACTCAGCCCAGCCCCTGCCTTTACAAAGAAAGCCACAATCACCACATTTGGTAGGGGCCCCAGCTCTCTGAGATGCCACTTGGTGAGGCCATGCCAGCTAGATACAGTCCATTAAGGCAGTTTGCTGGAAGACCATGTCATTCCTGAATGACATTCAGTTTTAGACCTCTCCTAAACACTGCTTTTTTCACACTGACGTCTTCTCAAGCGTATATGGAAGCAGGTTTTTGAGCTATCCTGCGAACTTTAGGGTCAAACTCGGACATGCTTAGGAAAGAGCTTTGGGTGTAGGGCTGTTATGGTCCATGGGAGGACAACAAGGAACCTCCATAGCCTGTGGGGCTGTGGATGCTGCTGCTGCACGGGGTGAGACGATTGTGAGCAGGGTCTGGATGGTCCCTCAGGCAACTGGTCTTGAGAAGGTCTTCAAAGCAGAAGGGATTTGCAGTGAGTTGTGACTTGGATGGGAGAGCTTTGGGAGGCAGGACTGCTAGGAGGAGAGATTTGGATTACCCTGGCATCGCATGCTGAAATAGTTTGGGAAGGGCTGATGTRGGAGGGTTTGGGATGCCAGGTGCCAAAGCTTTGGGATGGGAGGAGTTAGGAGAGTCACTCCTGGGGCTTATCTGTGCATTTCTCACTTAAGCCTCATCAGAAAATAAATGTAGATTTGTGGCCTCCTGCAGTTCCCTCTGATCATTTCTACAAGCAGCTATGGTGCTGAGGCAAATCCCTTTGCTATCAGGAGGCAGTGGGGTGGGAAGTCTGTGCAGCTCTGCTACTCCACTGCAGTGTTAATATGAGCCTACAGGCCATAACTCCCCCTGTAAATTTACTTCTGAGCAGGAAAGAACACCGGTGCTGATGTGGAGCAACAAAATCTGCTCTTCTTTGCAAGTAAAGCATCAGGTACCCACTATCTCAGCTGGAAGAAGAGATATGCTCAGTCCAAAATCCCCAGGAAGCCTGCTCTCATGAAAAAGATGGGAGGAAAACCAAGCTGGCAACTGTAGATGCCAAAGGAGCGCGAGGCTTTGGGATCTAGGCAAAGGTCTGGTGCAAGTGGGAGGTTGCAGCAGATTTTTGTGAATGAAAGGAGGCCTGCAGGAGGAGGTGGAAGATGGCTGGAGCGTGTCAGAGCACCATGAGCACTACAGGAACTTACTGGGTAACTACTTTTAGAAGGCTGTGGGATGGGAACAATGGGGAGGGTGGGAAGGCACATGCACAGGACCTGCATTTTTGTGGGGGCACAGTTGTTACAGGCTGTAACTGTCCCACACACATACTTAGTGGGGATGATGGTAGGTTCAAATGTTAGAAAACAGCTTACAACCTGTAATTTATTTTCCTAATAGAAGCCCTCCCAAAAGAACAAACTCAGAGTTTTGGGGCTATCTGTGATTTCTGGCTTTTCACTCTTGGGTGTCAAATTTTGGGGCTGGGAAGGCTGCAGGCTGGTGTTCCTGAGTTCTGAGGGTCTCTCATTACCTAGCAAAGAGGTTTAGTGGCAGCGAAGTCATCCCTCCACTGTTTGCTTCTCTACCTGCTCTGCAAAGGCCAACCGCTCCGGATATGCAGCTCTGGGCTTAAACCACGGGTGGGAGCATTCATTGCTGCAAGCCGAGAAGGTGGATTTTGTGGTATGAAAGAGCTGGAGCCACCATCCCACTCCATAAAGGACATTCTGGATGGAGTTTCACCTTCTACCTCATCTAAGCTAACTGCAGGCTACCAGTGAACGGGATGCACTGGCCTCCCTCCCTCCCACACACACAGTGTCCCTGCTGCGTGACACCCASAGACTGGTGCCACAGGAGACTAATCCTGCAGGATGTGGATGCATTTCCCATGGGATCACTGAACTGATCCAAATCACCATGTGGGCATGTGATTGCTAATGCAAGGACGGGAGCCAGGGCTGGGAGAAAGGAAGAGCAGGATCAGCACTTTGGCAGCAGACCGCAGTTAAATTGGATTAAGCGCAACATGAAGCTGTACCCTAAAAAACCCATCACATCACAATGATTTTCATTTGTTACCAACATCCTAGACTGACAACTGAAACTTGCAGGAATCCATATGTTTTTGTGTTCAACGGATGAATACAATACACTTCTGTCAACACAAGATTTTACAGGTAGCTTCTGGTATATCATGAGATTAATGAAGGGTAAAATGTGATAATTCTTGAATTAAAATAGTAAAATAGTGCAGTCAATTGTAAGACCACTACTTATCAGTTATCAATGAGGTATAGTGCAACTTTTTCTGCCAGGACAACTGTAGCCTGCAAGCAAACATTTTAGATCTGTGATGACATGGACTGTCTGGGGACACATGGGTTAGAGCGTCTCATCACGATTACAGGGTCACCCCTAATGGATCCATTTAGTCTGGAGATTTTGCTAGTCTGCTGTGTACATAGACATTAATCTGAGATAAGAGCTGATGTCTCCATTATAAAATGTGAAATGTGAGAAGAAGATAGAGAAGATATGTCTTCTTCTGTTTGCCTATGTTTGGTTTGTGTGACAAGGGGCTAAGAGAAAGGTTTATAAAAAGCAAGATTTAATGAAATGATGCTCTTTGCGGGCAGAGGCACAGTGCAGTGTAATCAATCTCATGTTTCTTAATGAGCTCTAGGTCCCCATCTAATTTTAATTGTCTGTCTGGAATAMTAAAATACTTTCAGGCACTTACATTCTGCTCATTATTAATAAAGGGCATACAACACTCGAGACGTTTCTTCCATTTCCTGCCTCATCCTGGCTTATCCATTATGATTCTCAGTACTATGAGAAAGTGAATTTTCTCCTATTAATAAGAATCTCAAAACTCTGCAATTTTCTATGAACAATATGAAGTACATCACTGCAGGAAGTGAAATATATATAGAACAGCATGTTTTATACAAACATAGCAAAATACTGGATTTTTCTTTGGGGAATGTAATTTAATAGCCAATTTTTTTCCCTTCAGCATTCATGAGACCTAAAGCAGAATGTCATTGTTTGAACTTCAAACTCTGCTTCTGTAATAGACAAAATCATTTTCTGACAAGACGGCTTGTTGAACCAGAACTTAAATGCACAGCCGAGTCTAGTTGTAGAAGGCAATCTGTGTGCTTTTGAAGCTACGTAAGCTTCCTCTGCTGGCATAAATACATGGCTGCAGGGCTACCCATGGCATGTCGAGAGGAAGAAAGGCTCCAGCATGAGCTTTGTAGAAGGGACTCCCTTTCCACCAAAAACTGAAAACCAAAATKTTCAGATTCTGGTGGAAACACAGAAAAACCCAGTGTTTTGTAGGGGTATGATCCCCACGGAGTTTGAAAGCACATTAGAAACTAATCTTGTAGAGCAAACACAGTTAAAGGCAGGGAAAACATCGGTCCTGGACAACACAAGGATATTTTTTGTTATTAACAGGGAAATCTGCATTTCTCCTTCAGCACAGTAGAAGAATGTCAGAATATGGGTGTTGTAAATATCCTTAACAAGGCCTTACAGAAAAGAGGCTTTCTGGGCAAACTTTATAAACATGAAATAGCTAAATCAGTGGATGAAAACCCACAGATATAATTATAGTTCATTTCTGCACACTGAGTCATCCTGACTATGGGTTCTCATTTCAGAACAATGCCCAGTCCTTTCTGTTCTACTTTCTGAGAGATCTGCTCAAGCAGGGACTTACTCTTCTACGGATGAGCCAAGGAACTGGGCAAGGGTAGGAATTTATTTTTTTTTTAGATCTATTTAGTGCTAAAAAATGTTTCCAAAGAACTGCTGGAGGGTGTAAATTCCTGCATCTCAAAGGCAGTTTTGGATCAGAACCTTATAAGCAGTCTCACGCCATAAAGAGTTAGGCAGACCATTTTAAGTCTTGATTGTAAAATTCTTGATGGAGAGTGTAGCGAGAGAGTGGAACGGCCAGCGAGTCATTTCTGAAGTGCAAGAAGAAAGATACGGAGGGCAGCCTGGGGAATAAGCCTCTTATACCTTGTGCAGCTGTAGGGGAGGGATGAGCAGGAGCCTGATATAGGGACTCGATTACCTAGTCAGTCTCCCAGGAGGGTCAAGGCTGCTCAGAGTTAYTGCTGGTTGACCTCCATATGCTGTTCCCCGGGCCCGTGGGGTTCAGCCACGCTTATTTCTCTCACCAGGCTCTAGTACCCCCCTGCCAGGGAGCAGCAGGGTGAGCAGGGACCCAAGGGCGACAGTGGGGCAGGACTCCTACCCACCCAGCGCAGACCCACGGCACCCAAGCAAGAGGATCAGAGCAGGTTTGAGGGCGGTCACCTGAGTCTGCTGAGAGTCCAGATCGCCAGTCCCCAGTGATGAGGCAGGGCTGAGGGCCCCAGCACAGCTTCACGCAGCCCTTTCCCACCTTGCTTTTGCCCAGCAGGCTGCCGCTGGGGTTTCAGAGCAGCCCTTCAGTGTGGGGACAATTCAGAACAGGTAATCTGTGGTATGCCCCAAGGCTCTCTTAGCCTTATTTATTGGAAAGGATTAGCATTTTTTCTTTTGATCTCGACAAATATTTTGGYGGAGGAAGAGGAGAGATCTTGGAATACAAATGAATAAAACAGCCTTGGTTCAACCTCTGTTATAACTATGTACTCTTCAGTGGAGAATCCTTCCTGGCCGAGGAAATCCCACTCTGCAACAAGCACTAATGACAAGGGTGAAATACGAGCCAACTGCCATTTCCACTTTTGCATAGCTCACTGGCAGACCATATACCCAGCCTTGTAGCTTACAAGTTCCAGTGCAGTGTAACCAACAAACCCTCCATCACTGAGCAAAATCCCTTCAGCCACGTCCCATTTAACCAAGGGCAAAGTAAACCCGAATAAAAATCTTCAGTGTCAGACACACAGCATTTCTACCCTATTCAGAAATGGATGCACAGTTTTGTTTCTGAACTGTGGGTAAATAAACCTKTAGCATGCAAATATATATTATTTAAACTTTAAAAAAAAGTTTCTAAATGGTAATGTCCCAATTCACTATAATTATGATATCAATTCAGTAATATGAGGGTTTAATCCTGTCCTCATCTAAGTCAAAAGAGCAGATTCTGATAGCTTATTTCTTCTCATTCAGAGAAATTCTGTTCCTGATGTCAATATAAAACCACATGAAAAGGGATTGGACCCATCTGGCTATATAGGTAGGCTATTTGATTATTTCACTGTTCGGACACTGTACTGTCAGAAAGAGACTTTCTCTCTTTGATTTTCATTACTCCTTAGTGGGCTCTCCAGAGTCCCGTTATTTTTTTCTCTTCTGGTATTCTAATTTATGAAAACTTAATACTCTTTTTAATTTGTCTTAGTAAAGACTATAGATTGACATTGGGAAGCTAGGAGCAAGTTATTTCTAACATGTTGCTGTTGTACAAACAATTCTTCCATGAATTTGTCGATTTTTTAAATGAAAAAAATTTTTTTTTTTTGGTCCCCACTACATCTCATGGCAGGGAGCTCCATTATTCATTTGTGTTGTTACCTGCTTTTCTCTATTTTAAAGTTTCTGTCTGATAGCTCTTGTTATGAGAAAAAGAGTACAGACACTCCCTTGTCACCTTCTCCAGGCCATTCGTGAGGTTACAGAACTCTACTACCCTCATGAAAAGTCTTTTTCCTACGCTGAGGAGTCATAATGTATTTAATTTCTCCACCTAGAGAATTTTTTCTGAATCTTTGATCACAGTTTTCTTCCCTTTCTGGCACTTTTTTTCTATGCTACAGTATCATTTTGGAAATGGAAGATAAGACAGTCTACAGACAGCATGGATTTATAGTGAGGTATAACAATGTTGTCTCCCTTACTCTTTATTACTTTCCTAATAACTCCTAACATAGTTTTATCTTCTGACTGCTTTGAAATCAGTGACAGCCAAGATTTCCTTCTTGATTGGTAGGAACTTCGGTATGTAAAGTTAAACTCTTCTCCCATATACTTTCCCCCTGTATAGTTTTCAATGCTGAACTCCCATCTGCTGGTATGTCACTCAGCAGTCAGTCACTCTGAGATTCTTCTGCAACTCCTTGTGCTTCATTTTAGTTTTCACCTCATACTTGGCAACGTGAGACTATTTTGTCATTTCTCGGTCATTCATGGATATGCTGAGCAAGATTGGTCCCAGATGGATTCCTGTGACAGTCTACTGGTAACACCCTCCACTGTGAAATGTTTTCATTTTCTCTTTCCTTTCTATCATCAGTTATAGACCCATGTAAGGACCTCCCCTTTTATCCCCAGGACCACTTAAATTATTTTAGGTCCATTTGTGAAGAGCCTTGTTAAAGCTGCTTTGCATCATATGATACAGGCAAGTGTCATACATTTAAAATGTAAGTATTCAAAATGGAGCCTTACTGACAAACTATTGAGAATTTAATTTTGAGTACATAGTCCATCAGGCCATTAACAGGGTAATTAAAAAAAAGGATAAGACTAGGAACCTAATATATACAGTTAAGAGAAGAAATGACACATTTTTATGCAGGTTGTTAAAACAGTTTACTAAGAAATTGATCAGTCAAGAAAGTGTAGAAAAAGGAAAGAGGAAAGACAAGAGACAGTGGTGGATAAAGATGATAAGGAAGCGAGAAAAAAATCCAGCAACAAGCTGAGCAGTGAACAGTATGGTACTGTGACTCAGTTAATTGTTCTACAGCCCCCAGGTCAAGGATGGCAGGATACCCCTGCTGCCATACAAGATGGACAAACTCAGCCCTATCTGCATGGGAGTCTCCATAATCCCGTAGCCATACCTTACTGAAAGCAATACTGTCATGCATTCGGCCCCYTCACTCTCCTCTCTTCCCCAGGTAAATTTGTGCCAGCTACTTATTCACCATTACATTTCTCATGCGCTATATTTTGTAGACAAATGTCCCCCCTGTTACAATCCATGGTGCTTTTTCTGTAGTGTATTTATTTCAAGATAGGATTAGTTATTTATTTACGGTATATTATATATTCTAAAAGAGCTAAGTTTCTGGTGCACCTTTCTTCTTTGAAAACATCAATGGTCTTACATTGCTCATTTGAGAAGTTTCGATCTTGGTCAGTAAGGAAAATGTTTTTTCTTCACAGATAGTTTATAAACTGAAGTTCACAGTCACTGCCATTACAATGATGTAATTATATTTTTCTTTTGTAACCTTTTTCTTATATAACCAGCAAAGCAGAAAATACCCGCATATTCAAAGTATCATTTTAAATTGAAAGCAAAGCAAGTATTGAGAAGTCTACACATAAAATAAATTGAATCATTACATGCTGGAAACATCTGGCTTCAAAAAGGTACAACAGGGAACCATCTTAATGATAAGAACTGTTTATTTTTTAAGTCTCTGTCATTGTACTGGGATGGCAGGCTATCATAACATGTAATAATTCTATTTTTAATAAAGATTTCTGCAAGAGTAACCTTTCTTTGGAGTATAATACACAAAATCATTTTTTCTCAGAAAAGGTTGAGAAAAGGAGAGGAAAATTTGCAAGGCTTCTGTTATTTAGACTGTGGGGATGGAGCTGAAGTTTAGACTGAAAGATTAGCATTTACAAAACTAACAGCTAAAGGAAAAAAGTTCATTATTTTAAGATTACATTCAAAACTATTTTGGTTAAAATTTCTTCAAGTCCAGGGGAGAAATTGGAAGTGTATCAGAACACAAAATACAGTATACAGTACAGAAACTGACAGAAATTAGACATTCTAATGCATTGTTCTGACTTCATTAGAACTTAACTTACACTAGTATCTGGTTTATGACATAGAGTTTGTATTTTGAATCGGCTCCTTTGTTTACATGTATTTAACAAGTAAATCTGCTCATAGAGCTCATTCCACTGGCTTAAACAATCATTTTTCAGGCACACCCTCTTGTTGAAGATGTAATGCAGAACTTTGAAACCTTGAGATGAAATAAATCCATGATCTTTACTCAATGAGGGCATACATGAAAGAGAAAGACCTCACAGTGGCCCTAGGCTAGGGGCTTACATGGGGAAAGTTACTTCAGAGCAGCTAGCACATGGTAACTTTTTTGTGCTTGTGAGCTTTGAGCTAGAGAATCTACAAACTAAACATAGAGAGGGAATTAGCATGATAAAACATAAACAACCAGCAAATTAAGTATTCATTCCTTACAAAAATTATTTAAGTCCCAAAGAGTATACTAATGGACAGAAAATAATAGCTTTATACCTTTCATAATACAAAAGATAAAACTTGTTTTTATACCTTTTTTATTTTCACTCTGCACCGAATGTGCAGCTGCAGAAAAAGTAAAGCAGCTGATAAAATCTGCATCGTAATGACTATATAGAAAAGAGCAAAAATAAAGCTGCACAGGCAATGGTAAACCTGACATTTTCTCAATGAGGATTTTTAATACTATGTGAGGTAGTGAAAGCTCAATGGTATTCATGGGACAAAGAAGGAAAAGGTTCACTTGTAGCCCATTGACTTTCTCMCTAGCAAGCTAAAAAGATTTACTGCAAACAGTGGAGCAACCATGGAGATACTAAAAGCTCTACTTTTTTCAAAAAAGAAGATTGCAAAAATGCTTTAGAAAACAATCTAAATAGAAAGTTTTGATACCGATTCTTGTGACTTATTTAATTTGACTTTTGACTGAGGTAAAACTCAAATGAAAACACTTACATTTCTTAGAAAATTACATAACAGTAAACAGCAGAAACATTTTCATATTTCCTGAAGTTAAAAACCCCATAATTTACACTCCATTCCAGCATTAAGGAAACTAGCAACTCCTTCATGAACAACTATTAAAAGAGTTCCAATAGTTCAATTTTCTACACAATTTCTATCCATCATCCTTTCCATGTTTCACTGTACTCAAGAGCTGGTATATTTAGTCTAATTTCTCAAGGAAACAATCGGTGTGTGTGTACACATGCATGCCTATATAAGGCTGTTAACTAATTTCATTCGAATTTGACTGAGGGGTAGAAATCTTAGAGACATTTATGTTTCTACAAGTTCGTGTAGCACTAGCTCAGCCCATATTAGACAGCAAAGAATATTGTAACCATAGGAAAAACTTCAGTGGGAGTTTATGTCTAACCATGTATCAGTAAGACCATTTTGTATTTTAAAGCGTTTCCTGCAGTTAAGAGATTTGTATGAACTCTCTAGTGAATTACCTACTGAAAAGTAATTTGTGCTGTGGTGGATGCTCACCCCTTTCTTTAATGCAGTTGAAAAGACAGTGAACCACTGTCCTGTGGATCCCAGACCCACTGGCTGCCAGGCTTCAATAATTTTATTAGTCATGAAACTACCTAGCTTTTTGTGGGGGAAAAAAAGGAGAGACTCTTAGGGCATTCCATAGTGCATTGGAAATTGTGTGATGGCACTCTTGAATCTCAGCTTAAATAGGCCAAATACGGGGAATATAACATTGTCAAGTTCTTAAGGGTTTTTCCTGGGTCCAGGGTTTCTCTTGTGTGGGGGAGACCTGACTGCTGACCCACTCTTCTTCCTTTTAGGAAGTATCGTAAAAACACGACTGTCATTTTGGTTTACTGCTTTTGCAACTTCTGACAGGAAGTCAAGTGCTTCCTGAAACCATATACCTCAGTAGAGCGTTAGCATTACTGTGACCTTTCTCAAAGCGTCCAAGTGAAGGGGAGGCAGGAAAAGGACATACCAGAAAATGTCTAGGGTTTCTGCCATGTTGATCTATCGCCTCACCCCGGTTTCCTTATTTTAAGCCAGCAACCTCTGAGCCTGACGCTCGCCTCCCTTCACCTGTTGTGCTTCACCGGCAGCCGGCAAGTCGCTCTTCACTCGGGCTGCGGGAGAGAAGAAGCAGGTCTTTACTTGTGGGCTGTCTCCACCGAAAAGGCGAAGGACGAAACCCAAAAAAACCCGCAAGGCCACAGCCCCGCAGCGGGCCCTGCCGCCTTCCGCCCCGAGGGCGATGCAAGCCCGACGCCCGGGAGCCGGCACCCCCAGAGGTGCTCAGGGGACTCGGGCCCGGGCCGGCGGGTCTCCGTACCCCGCGGTACGTATGGCCGGGCGCCGCTCGGGGCCTTTCCTCTCCCGGTTCCCCTCGCCCCCTCCCCGCCGGCCGTTAGCCCATGGCGGCGGGGGGGTGGGGGAATCGGGCGGGGCGGCGCGTGCAGGTAGCCGGGTAGGAGAGGCGGGGCGGGCGGGCGCGCGCGCTGCCGTTGCCTCCCCTCCTCCCTCCTCAGGTTTGTCATCGCGTCGCCGGCAAGGCCCCGCGCGACGGCACCAGTAACGGCCGCCCTGCGTTTGCGGCCGGGGAAGGAGGAGAAAGAGGAGGGATGAGGAGGCCGCCGTTGCGTCCGTGACGGGGGGCCTGAAGAGCCCGAGCTTGGGACAGCCCCTTTCCCACCGCCGGCGCACAGGCGCTGCTCGCTCGGGGGAAGGGCGAGAAGAAGAAGGAGGAGGAGGAGGAGGACGACTGTGTGTGTGTGAGAGTGTGGAGATGAGCTGAGCCCTGTTCCCCGGAGCCGCCTGAGGAGACCCGGCTCCCTCCTCCCCGTGTCCCTGCCGCCGCCGCCATGGCTCACTCCCCCGTGCAGACGGGCCTGCCGGGGATGCAGGTGAGGACCAACCGCCTCCCCCGGGCGGCGGGAGGGGCGAGCCCCAAGGGCAGGCACGGACACGCACCCCCGGCGGCGGGCGGCGAGGGATGGGCCCTCGCCGCCTCTCCCTGCGAGTGGGGATGGGGGGGAACGGTGTGAAGGGGTGCGGTGCGTGTCGGTAAGGGGGTTCCCTGCGGTGGAGGGACAGGGTGAGGGGAGAAAATGCCTCTTCTCTCTGACTGGGCCCGGGGGCTGGGCTGGGCGGGAAGGAGCGGGATCTCGTAACCCCTGGAAACGAAACGTGCTGTCAGCACTTCGCGTAATGCCTAACGAGGTCCCTCCGCCTGGTGAATCCCTCTCTCCTTCCCTCTCTCCTTCCCTCTCTCCTTCCCTCTCTCCTTCCCTCTCTCCTTCCCTNTCCCTCTCTCCTTCCCTCTCTCCTTCCCTCTCTCCTTCCCTCTCTCCTTCCCTCTCTCCTTCCCTAGTAGCCTCTGTTTTGCTGGAAGAGTGCGGAGAGGAGGGGTGCGTGGTTTGTTTCCACCCTCCCCCTGCCCAGTAGTTCTCCTCGGTGTTTTAATTCATGAAGCGAAGCGTGTCTTAATGGGCGATTTTCGGTCCCGTTATTTTGACGTGATTAGGGGAAGCATACATAAAAACAGGGCCTGAAAATGTTGACCTTCAGCGCATGCTGCAGTGCCCATCTCTGTGGTGCTGGCTAGTGGGAGTGCTGTCTGAGGTGGGTGTTCAGGGATCGTGTTTGGCTCCTCTCTTTGTCTCTAAGAGTTGGTTAGCTGCTGCTGTTATACAATGGAATTTGCTGGTTCTGTGTTGTAACAATATTTTTAAAATAACTGGTGTGGTTTTCTGGTGGCTGAGCTGCCCCCCCCCGTTTTTCTTAGTCCAAATGCAAACTACTGCCAGAAAAACATGAAGGGCATTGGTATCTATATGTTGTTATTCTAATGTTTCCCACATCTTATTAGACAATTCCCTGCCCCAACCTCCAAAAGAAAAACTTATGAATGGCATGTAGAGTTTTTCTCAATTTATCTCCTGGATTGAAAGTTTTTGTGCTTCATTTGGTTTAAGTATTGATTTACTCTGGTTCATTTTTCCATGAGTCAAGATTCTAAGTCATGAATCTTTTTTCTTTGCATAACCTGAGGATTTGGATTTAAAATGTTACATGCTTAGGCATAGCATGAATTATATCCTCAGGCATAGTACTGGATGCCAGATAGAGTACGTAGGCCCTCACTCTGAACTGATTAATTTATTGCTCTGTAGGTACTGCTGTTGAATGTTCAAGTTCACCTTCCAAATATGAGCAGTTTGCTGATTGCCAGAGACAGAAAAGTAAGGGTTTGTTGCTTTGGGTGGGGCTAAATTAACGTTGCATTTTTATCCTTTTGAAACATGTTACAACCAAGATGACTATTTGTACGTACTTTGAACCAGAATCTGTAATATTTTAGAATTAAAAAAGTCAGATCTGTAGCTGCTCAGAAGTGAGAGAATGAGGGTTATTCCAGCAATATGCATGTACTGCTTATGTGTGTCACTGCATGATCTCTCTAAGGACCTGCATTTTTTATTGACTTGATTTGTTATTTAGTTTGTAATACTGTTAGCTGTACTAAATGGGTAGATATTCAGGGTTTTTGTTAGTCCACATAATTTGGGAGTTTACTTCAAATCTCTCTTTATTCAGGACAGTGTTATTTTTCTCATGAATTTTTATTGTATTCTTAYGAGAGTTTCTCAAATGTGAACTTTAACAGTGTAAAAAAAAAAAAACAACCCACCAAACAAACACCAAAGTAAAGACCTGCTGATAGGTGGAGGCATAAAGTCTGTCAGCAATGTGAATACTACTTGCTAATTTTCTGCACCCAGTTCAAGATGTCTATATCCATTTCAAAGTATATAGCAATTTTATAGTGGTCTGTTTTCAGTTCAGGATTCTCTTTGATTTTACTTGCAGATAAATGTTCAAAGAGTAAGGTAAATACAATGTGTGACATCTACTTAAATAAGACAAAGGTTATGGTTTGGGACTTTTTATTATGTAGAAGAGAGGAATAGAGCTTAGTTCTCTGGGTTATAATTAAATTGCCTAAATCACGGGACTATCTGTTCTTTTTCTGTAGTGTGATCCCTCCTCCCCACCTACCAGCTTCTGCAACAAACGGTGTAAGCAATGTCAGTGACAAGTTATGCAGCTTTCTCCTACATTCTTCGCTGTACTTATACAAGAGAGCAGTCAGGATCCTAGTGTGAGCAAGAGTAACTTCTTGACCCCATAAAAATCACATGCAGGGACAATGCTTTATTAATGTTGTTTGGCATGAGCAGAGTAGTGTGTAAATAGAGCAGAGGAATGAAGGATTAATGTATTTCTCTCTGATCGATGTTTGAAGAGTGATGCATAAAAAGTGAGTGGGTAGAGAGTGAGCCAAAGGAATGAAAAACTGTGGAGGAAATGTAGGATGGTGCTGGAAGGTTGTCAAAACCTGAGATTTGCTGTCTGCTGTGAAGTGGGCATGTTGTAACCTGAATAAAAACAGAGTTGGGTTTTGACCTAAATTTCTATGCCTGCAAATAAGCTTGGACTTATGCTGTCCTTTGTTTAAGGGCTTTGTGTAGATAAGAGTTTGAGTGTGGGRTGTGAAGGTGCATCATTACTAAACTGAGAGTGTGTTGTCTTCCTTCTTTATGCTTTATAAAAGTGGCCTGGGGAAAATGCTTGTTCATCTGTAATGCATGAGATTTCTGCAAGGCTGGCTCGGGATAAGTGTGTATGACCTTGATTTTCAGACTGGCCTGCATTTCAAGGCTGTGATAAGCTTCTATAGCTTCTTTATGGAAGCTATATTTTAAATAATAAAGTACGGTGTTTATAAATTTATGGTAAGGGTGCTTGGTGAACCGTAATGTATTTTGAAGCATGTTAGGAGTGTGTTGGACCAAAAAGCTCAGGAAAGGTAGGCTGGCAGAGAAAATCTTAAGGGATGAAGCTGCAGAACACAGTACTGCAGTACATCAAGCTGTTGGATATGTGGCAGTAGCCAGTTTTAAGGTAATCTTTAACAATAAAATGCTAAAATGAATAGTGATTAAATGTCTTTCTCCTCTCTTTCCCCACTTTAAAATGTTTTAGGGTTAAGCTGCATCTGGTTTGCTTGTATTTTTCTTTGTTTCTGAAGTTGGAGAACCAGAAAAGCAGTTTTTTACCCTAGCTTTTCTGTGTACTTCTAACTGTGTGAAATAACTATGTAGAACAGATTTTATTAACCTACTTTAAAATGAGCCTTATATTATGGTAATAACAATAAGAATACTTTAAACTCCTCCTGAGGAAAGATAAATGGCTCCGTCAGCTTCAGATCCCAGAGAAGTGAGGAAAAGCCCACAGGTGGTTTGCCTTTTTGGAGTTAGCTGTGTTCAGGCAGCACAGTGGCACAGTTAGAATGGATGTAGGTATGACTTCTAGTTGTAATTCTAGGTGTTTCCATAGTAAAGGTAATTAAAAGTTTCAGGTGAATAAGAATTTCAAATACACTTCTGTGGTATAAAGAACACTGATACTGATGGACTGCAGAGTTACTGATTAGAAATAATTATTGTCACCTTCTTTTTCCTATTTTAGTCTCCTAATGGGGGAAAAAAACCAACCAAAAAAACCAACCCCACCTAAATGGCCTGAACCCTTTTTTTTTTTTCTCCCCAGAAAAATAATTTTCTGAGGTTTATTTGTATTTTTAGGTGTGCCCGTATGTCAGCTTCGTAAAATTCCTAAGGTGCTTTTAAAATTGCATCATCTTTAAGCCAAAGCCTCTTGTGATAAAAACCTTTCTTTATCTTCCTCCCTTTCAGTTTTTTGGTAACAATAACAGTGTTTATGCAGCAAGTTATTTTTATTCATTCTTCATTGTTATTTTCAGTAMAAGAGCTACAGGTTCTTCATCCAAAATGTAAATAAGCATTGACATTCACACTGTCTTGCTTCAAGAAATGTTAAAAGTTAAACTCAATTTAAGTGGCAACTCGACAAATGAACAGAAAAGAAAGGTTTTTAAGTAAAAAGGCACCATTTCTGGCTCAGAAAGTGTCTGAACTGTCAATTTGCTGGAGACTGGAAGAGTGTTTTGGGAAATACTGCTACTTACTTGCTGTTCATGCACTTTTCCCAAGATGTTCACTTTTGACTGCTGTAGGAGAGGTGTTCTGGCCTAGAGGATCCTTTGTTCTGATCCAGCATGGCTATTCTTTTGCTCTTACACACTATATATATATTACTGTCTTCCCTATTATAACTCACTCTCCTTTTACAATAAACTGTTGTAACTATTTTATGTGTGAGCTCTGTTTTTGGTAATTGCAAAACATTAGGTTGCTAAATCAGAGGCACTGGAAAGGCCACATAGCCTCTGCTGCCTTCCATTTGCAGCTTCTGTGTAGGAGATTAATTTTCCTCAATTTGAATTTTTTTGAAAGTTTGTGCTCACTGTTACTGTTTGAGTTAAGTTTGATAAATAGTTTGCAGTAACTTACGGCACTTAATTATTTGAAAGATCCTTGGACCATTACGATCATGGCTAATCTGTTTTAAAATATTGCGGGGATAAATGTCATGATTCTGTGGCACATTACAAGCTCAGTCCTTGGTACAAGGACAGAAGAGTTTTAACTTGTGAAAACAAAGTCGGCATCTTCTCACTCTGTAGGTCAAAGGCTGTGTCAGGGCTATGTAATAGATATATGGAGCTGTTTTAGAGAAGTCAACTCTTATCAACAGTGGAACTATTGATACTGGGAAGTCATGTGTAGCACCTTCTAGGGAATATGTGGATACTAAGCTTTTTTTCTCATACACTCCCAAAATCTTGCTGTTAAGCATGTGTTGGAGGAGTTAGAGTTGGTTTCCTTTGGACATGCTGCTATGGGTGATTTCTTGGTGTTGTGCTTTACCTAACTTCCTAGGAAGTCATTGTTGCAGGGGGAAGCTTCAATTTGGATAATGTTATTAAATCCTAGTGCTGTTAACTCAGACTGTACAGTTAAAATGACTGCAGTTCTGTTTTCTCAGTCTTTAAGCTTCTTTGTTCTTTCCTTCTGTGGCCTTTGCAGGTCCTTTTCTATTAGGTGGAAAATAACTGGTAATTAACCGTAATGTATAGACTGCTCTGTCTTTGGGGAGCAGTTTGAGGTACTCGGTCTGTTAGTTTTTTTGGGTTGACCTCATCACTTCATGAATAGCTGAAGGATTTATTAGGACAGCTTTTTGGAATAAGGATTGACAATAGTGAATCCTTATTTTTTGTGAATCTGTGTTACATTGTTTCAGCCCTTCTGTGGTTTTGGGCTATGCATTTTAGACATGCTTTCCAGAATTCTATTTAATTTTAAATGTTTATATAGAGGTAAGGTGGAGTGTTTATACAGAGTCAGAGGAGGTAAGGAAAGGTACTGTAATTTCCAAAGGCTGAGCTTATAAAATCTGATTTTGGATCTTTGCTCTGGTATCAGTCACATCCAAGATGGTTGGTTGTCCTTGTCAGTTACTGCGTGACGAAAGTCAGCATTCACCTTTCTGTCTTAACTGTTGTCTCACCATTAGTGTCAACAGCCTCTAAACAGGAAAAACGTATTTCCTTCAGTGGCCTTCCAGAACAGGTAAATAGATACTGCTTATGGCAACTGTTATCTTCCAGGTATCCTTATAGACCACTCAGGCCAGTGTACGTCATGGCAAGTTTCATGTACCAGTTTCATGTTTGAATAAGGTGCCCTTTTAGTCAACTGTCATCTTTGTTCCCCAGAGATACAAAAGACTACTGATGTAGTGAATACATTTAAATATTGGGGCTTGTGTTATGAGTGGTGTACAAGGCTTTGATGTCAACTTTTACATAGTGGCATCTTTTGTGTTTCTGAGATAGAAAATGGATATATGTATCTTGGCTACATTTTTAAATTTTGCTTAAATTCTTTTCGCGCTCCCTTTCTTGAGGGGCGGGGGGTGGGGGTGGGGGGGGCATGTACCAAACACTGATGAACAAAGCCAGTACAAGGCAAGTAATATAAAATACTGCGTCCTATAATAATTTGACCTGGCTATTGCTTTTGTGATGATACACCTGCCTGCATTTGTGGAGCACTATTTGATTAAGTGGTGTTGTATGTGGCTAAAAGTAATCATTTGTGTAGATGCAGCTATATAATCAAAACCTCTTTTACCTGTAAACTCTTTAAATTGAGGACTTTGAGTTTGTCCATATACATCTGTTAATCTGGGGTAAGTTTCCACGTATATGTATGTACCTGACTATTAATAACAGAGACAATACATTAGGAAGCATCACTTCAATGTACTGAATTTGAGATGTAGAGGGAGAAATTCTGTAAAAGAATATTTAGTTTTATGAGAAGAAGGCATAAAGATAATAAAATGACTCTATACTACATGAGAACAGTCCCAGAACAATTTTAATCTCTGGTTTCCTAACCCATCATTAAAATGATCTCCCTTTCCCTGTAGGGAAAAGTTGTTTTTATGGTGGTCTTCAGCTTCCATATTCCAATTCTTTGATACAGAGAAGCTTGACTGTGAATGTCACAACTTCATTTTGAAGTTGCTAACTTGAAAATTGCTAACTCCCTTAAGCTGATGTGTTTGGGTTGTATGCCTGATTGAGTCTTGAGCCATGATCAGTACAAGGTCATGATGGCATTCACAAGTTAGTTGATACCAGTAAAATCTGTTTGTTTGTTTGTTTTCCCAAGCTTGTTTTAAGCTTTAGTATATTACCTGAAACCAAACTCCTGGATATATTCAGGATGTATAGTTCCAAAATCAGATAAATGTAGTTTGCTTTTGAAGAGGTCTATTGAATAGTCTTTTTTAGTGAAATTGCTTTCATAAGCCAATAAATACTTTGTTTATTGGAAGTATCTATGCATGGAATTGTTCCCTCTTAGTGGATAATAACAGATCTGAGAGTAATAAATGTTTAGGTTGCACAAGCATCAGACTGTTCCATGTGTTGATTCTACATTAGTATAGAAAGCTAAGAGCCTTCTGCAGTGTAACTCTATAGAAAGTGAGGCTTGAAACAGGAAAATTTTGGGAATGCTTGTACTCCCCTATTCTATTTTTAGTTGCACTGTTAGGCAGCTTCTTAAGAGATATACATTTGGATTTTCTTGTCAGGTGATAGCATGGGTGCAAGAAGAGTGTCCCCTCAAATTATGGGATTGCTCTAGATCCTAAAACTCATTCTTTTTCTTCTTTTCCTTCTTTTCCTCAATTAGTATTAATGTGACATAAATTTCTAAATGCCTCTATTAGCATTATTTATTCAGCCATTTGTCATAATGGTGGGAATTTCCACAAAGAGCCACTACTGTCTTTTTTTTTCTTTTTATCAATAGCTTAGTTAATTAAGAGTGATTTTTACCGTGTTTGTTTGCTCTTTTTAGCAAGTGGAAACAAGTGAGAGACATTGTTCTAAAACTGTTGTTTGGAACTCTTTTCCTTAGCTGTCTTTCTCTTGGTGTCTAAAATACCTTTTGGGTTTCACTGCTATGCTGTCTACTGATGATACTTGTTTGCTGTTTTCATTGTGTGTTCAAGGCATGGGGAGATTTTTCAATTGCAGTGATTTATGTTTTAAAAGTGTAATGGATGGAAAGGAGGAAGCCAGTTACAGGWTATGAACATTTTTAGTGATGTTATATTAAAAAAAAAAAAAAAAAAAAAAAAAAAAAAAAAAAAAAAAAAAAAAACGAGCCTGAGAAACTATTCAGAAATTCAGCATATTTAATTGCAATTTACTCTTTCTGAATGCTTGTAAACAGCCAGCTATGGTTAGGTAACTATTAATTTTGGTCTTAAACTCTTAACATTGTACACTAAGCAGCTTTCTGAATGAAAGATATCATAAAATTGCAGTGTGATTTGTGCAGGGGACATTGTACCCAGAAAATGGTATTAGTTCACTGGGAATTTGGAAGCATGCTTTGGATATCCATATTATTAATAAAGAAATGAATGTTTTGTATTCTGAATCTCAGATCAGTGCATCTTCCTTGAAAGTAAGTGGAAAGAGGATTATGCAGTGGCCGAGGAATACTTTTATGATAGGCTGACTTTAGGAAACTTTTTTATTCCCCCTGGAAACATGCTTAAAACCTGTTCCAGTCTAGTTAGAAATGAGAGCAAAGGCRTTGAACTGTGTGACAAGTGTGAGTATTAGTAAGGCCACTGTGATGCATACTATATGTTTTTATCCTCATCTGTTTGTGGCATCTAAAGTGTTAGAGAGATGCAAGGTTTTACAGCTTTATTCTTCGCTTCCTTCCCTCGCCCCCTTTACAACCCACTGAAGTTTCATGGCAGAATTTATGGCAGTTTTTCCTTTTTATAATAGTTAATGTATTGCTAATTCTTCCAACTGTTGGCATTTTTTTCCCAGAAAAAAGTTATTTCCTTATGGTAGTGTGTGTCTGAATTGAATAATTATAGTATTGGAGATGGAAAATAAGAAATATGGAATGTGTATGTTTGAAGAATGAAAGAAAAGAACAATTGTGTTCTTTTTGATCACTAACAAATTCTCAGTGAAACAGCTAGATCTTAGTTTTACACCTAGTTAGTACAGATGAATGCTTTTATTCTCGTCTTTGTGCCTTTCATTAAATGTTTTGCTGATTAGTCTTCTAAAAAGAAAATAWAATCAGTTGTTGCTGTTCATGGTAATTATAAAGTGGCTATCCTAGTTCAGCTGATTTTACTTTGTTATCAATAGATGAAACTGAGAGATAGCTCCCTTTGGTTCAAATTTTCAGGCTTCTTAAAAATTTCTTTTTTTTTTTTTTCTTTCTTGTTTAGATAAAAGTCCCAGATTATAAATCCAAATACTTTAATATATTTTGTCTTTTGGGGTTAGTTAGCTGCTCTTTGAAAATACAGGTAGGGCTTGATACAGTGCAGTAAAACTGAGCAATTTATTTTCTGCATACTGCCTCTGTTTTATTTCAGTTTCCCACCAACTGCAGGAAATAATCTTGYGTACTGTATCAGTTATTCATATATGGTGTATATATATCGCTGAAAGCAAAAACTTGCCAGCTTCAGAGAAAGGTAAAATGCTGGGTAGCAAAATTTGAGGCTTCTCATTCCTGGAAGTAGTTTTTCCTGATGTGAAACCATCTTATATAGGTGTTTTGGGGAGATTTTTTTTTGGTTGGGGGTTTGGTTTTTTTGGTTTTAGGCTTGAAGTTCTCTGGGTACTTGAGAAAATTGCCTGTATGAACTTGTCTGCTGGATTTCTGTTCTCTGGTTTTTATAGAAATTAATTTAAAATAAAGAAATGATGTGCAGCAATGATGTCTCTTTTCAAAATAAATTAATGTATTTGCACAATAAATGTAGCAGTAAAAATAATTCTTGGTGTGATAGAAACAGTGTACCACAGAATAGCCGAGATTGGAAGGGATCTCTGGAGCACATCTAGTCCACCCCTCTGCTCAAAGCAGAGTCAGGTACTTCTTCTTTACTCCTTTCCATCAGGTATTCACACATGATAAGATTTCCAACCCCCCAGCCTTCTCTTCTCCAAGCTAAACAATCCCCACTCTCTCAGCCTCCCCTCGTGTCTGATGCTCCAATCCTTAACCATTTTTGTGGCCCTTCACTGGTCTCACTCCAGTATGACCATGTCTTGTACTGGGGAGCCCAGAACTGGATGCAACACTGCAGATGTTGCAGTGCCGAGTAGCAGGGTAGGATCTCCTCCCTTGGCCTCCTGGCAATGCTCTTCCTGATGCAGCCCAGGATACTGTTGCTGTTCTTTGCCACAGTGGCACATTGCTGGCTTATGTTCACCTGGATGCTAAGGGCTTCTCTAAAGCCACTTGCCAGCCAGTCAGTCTACAGCCCGTACTGATGTATGGTGCTACTCCTCCACAGGTGCAGGACTTTGCATTTGCCTTCGTTGAGTTTCATGAGGTTTCTGTTGACCCATTTCTCCAGACTGCCAAGGTTCCCCTGAATGGCAGCACAAACAAGTAGTGTATCAACCACTCCTGCCAGTTCTATGTCATCGGCAAACTTGTTGAGGGTGTGTATCGCTCCATTGTCCAGGTTATGAGTGAAGATGCTAAACAGTATTGGCCCTAGTATCGACCCCTGGGTAGTGACTGGCCTCCAGCTGGACTTTGTGCTGCTGATTTCCTAGCCTCATCCCTGTACTCTTGGACAATGTTGCTATATTCCTCCTGGGTCATTTGACCCTGCCTCTACCTCTTGTATGCTTCCTCTTTACGTTTGAGTTTAGTCAGGAGTTCCTTGTTCACCCATGCAGTCTTCCTGCCACCTTTTCTTGCGTTCCTGCATGTCAGATCATTCTTGAACTTGGAGGAGGTAATCCCTGAAAATCAACCAGCTCTCCTTGATCACTCTTGTCTCTAGGACTGTTTCCTCTGGAATTCTTCTGAGTAGATCCCTGATCTATCCACTCTTCCTCAAGCCCTTCACCAGTAGGATTGAGGAGAAAACCATCTGGGCCCCTGTGCTCTTGACCCTCACCCCCAGGGCCATGTAGTCATGCTTGATATGCTCCAGGTCTCTGCAGGCTATTTCAGTGATGCCTGATGTGGAAGAGTAGCATGGGGTAATAATCCAAGCACTGAACAAGCCTCAGAAATCTCTCCAAAATGTCCTTGATTGGAGTCCCTGGCAAGCACCAAGCTATCCTAGGCAGCAGGTCAGGCCATCAGATTTGGACCTCCGTCCCTTAGGGAGGGAGTCTCCCACTACTACCACTTGCAGCTTCTTCCTGGTGTTGTCATAAAACTGATGGTTTGTGTACCCTGTTTCTATACGAAATAGATTTACTTGTGTAAGTAGCACAAAAGTTTGAGCAAGATGTTGATGTACCTTCTTGTAGAAGATAAAAGTTGTTTTGTTCCTTAATGTGGTAGGTTACACACCTAACCTGAGATGTCCAGACTTCTCAATTGCTTCTGATGAATATGTATGAAGTAGTTGTTGTTTCTGTTATGATCTTCTGAAACTAATTTCTGTAGGGAGTTGACGTTTTTGTGTGAAAGGAACACCAGATAATCACCACACATGTTAACAATGAACAAACCTGTAGTAGTGGTCTCAGAAATAATGTCATGCCTCTCTTTTCTCCCTCTATTTTTATCTTTTGTTTTTATCAGTTGAAAGAAGTCTCAATGTCTTGTTTAGAATGTGAAAGTGTGGTGATGTGCAGTTATGGGGCAGAGGAAGAAACCATGAAGACAACTCCTCAAATGGCAGTGGCCTTAAAGTCTTCCTCTGTGATTTCAAGTGTTAACTTTGTATTATAACATGCATTGACTGTGCTATAAAACTTAATTTAAGTTTGAGGTTCTGACTTGGATGCAAATAATTTGAGAACATATCAGCTGAATGGGGTCAGATCATAGGCCTGTCTAGTTGTGTTTTGTCTTTGACAATGGTTATTGGAAGATGTCTATGAAAAAGTGTAAGAACACAGTAACTTGTAATACTTCTATAGCATACTTCCACAGCTTCTGCTGAATTTTACTGCTCAAGGATTTCCAGAGCCAGAAGTGATTATCTTGATGATTTTTTTTTTTTTTTCTTCCATTAGTTCTCCAGTCCTTAATGATTTTGTAGGGYTGTCTGCAACATCCTATTACAGCGTGTACGCAGGTTTATCTGCGTACATGTGAACAAGGTTCAAAACACATTCTTTTAATCTCCAAGTATGGTAGCAGACAGCAGTAATCACCAACAATYACAAGCCAGTTCACCTTGTGGTATTTTATTTTCACCAGACATCTCTGAACCTCTTCAGATGATGGTATTTTGGGCTCAGCCTTGATAGGGAATGAGGATTGGACTGACTAATTGGAAATTGACTTGGTGAAATGAAAAGTATACAAAAGGCGTTGAAAGATGATTGTTTATTTTGAAAGAGCAGGCATAGAGAAATTAGAGATCTGCAAGTAAAATCAGTTGCCCAAATAAACTTGAGAACTTGAATACAGAGATGGCTTGTAATTCTTGTAAGTTAAAGAGAAAAGTAGTGTGGTTTTTTTTTTTTTTTTAACCCTTTTCTACAATAACTGCATGAATAACTCTTCATAAAAGGAGGTTAGAAATAAGAACTGGAATGAGATGCAGAAAAAGACTCAGTTAAAGCTATATCTTAGGTCAGAATGGTTATGGATAAAGTTTGATCAAAGTAGTTTGAATTTCAGTAACATTTTCTGTTGAGCTATAGGGGCAGTTAGTGCAGATGAGAATTAGAGATTCACAAAAATAAATACATTTTAAGATGTGTATAATCCTGGCTATGAGGAGAGTACTGGAGAGGTGATGTTAGAGTGGATGATACTGCTGGTTTCTCCAGGATTATTCTTGACAGTTGGTGACTGAAAAGTTACCTTAGCATAAAAAAAGTCAATGCATGCTGATAAAATTTGCTGATGGTACAAAATTTAAAGGCACCCGTTATACTTGAGAGGCCATTACTGAAGAACTACATGACCTTGAGGATTTGAATTACTGAACAAAATAGCACGAAGTGCAAGGTATCATAAGTATGAATTATTACAAAGAACCTTTGCAATAGGCTGGGAGTTCATTAGTTGGAAATGCGGAGGATTAGAAGGAGGTGGGTGGGTTTAGCTGGTCACAGCTGAGTTTGAGCCATGAGGCCAAATTGAACAAATAGGCTCTGAGAAAGTATCAGACTATCTTTATTCTGTAGAAGTGGGCAACAGTGATGTTAGATACTGAGAAGAGTTCGTTTTAAGTGCAGTATGTTTTTCTGGCTGATTAATGTCAAAAGTAATGAATCCAATGTGGAACAAGTACAGAGGTTACTCAAATTATTGGGCGAATGGTGGCTCTGCTTATGGAGAAAAGTAAAGGACTTCGTTTTGCATGGCTAAACAAGCTGAAGACTGAACACCAATCGCAACCATCCTGTCTCAGAAGTGTGAGAAACTATTAAAAACAAAACCCAAACTAATTTAAGTGGTTATGGAAATCAGAAATTCTGTAATCATTAGATCTAAATGTTCTAGAATTTGTTTCTGATTTGCCACAATATGTATTCTGTGACACACTTTGAAGGAAACGTTTTAGTGGTAGAGATCTAGCTCCTTATCAAGCAAGGTGATAAGCTTTACCCTTTTGCAGCAGATGTTGCTGTTCTATTCTGTGGTTTCTAGCAATATTTGGTGTGCTTAGTTACATGAAGGCTCTTTCATCAGTTCCTTTTATTTTAATATTAGCAGGAAAATACTATATGTGAGTGAAAACTTACAAAGAGTAGAGTCAGCAAAATTGTAGTGACAGACTCTATAGAAGACATTTTCTATATTCAGTCATATAGAAAGAATATTTATAAAGCTATTTGTTTATTCTGGCTCTGTTGGAAGTATTTACAAAAACAAACAAACAATTGGGCGAGAATCCTTCCAGATGTGATCTTGGAAAAATGAATGGGAATTGGCCACTCATGTAACTGCAATTCAAGTAGTTCATTATGTATCTGGAGGCCTGATCTGTCCATTTTTTAAATAGAGCAGATCGTTAAAAAGAGACCAACAGGTAGTTTTCCAAAAACACAGGTTGCCCATAGTTTAAGGCTCTCACTTCAAACACCTGGTCTTCTGAGAAGAAAAGTCAGACCTTCTCACAGAGCAAGAGAGCTTTTTTTTTTTTATTAAAACTACTACCATCTCCTCCTGTTGCTCAGAACAAAGTTCAAAAATGGCAACTTTTAAATTTTAAAACTAAGAAATGAATTTGCAAAAGTTCTGATTTGGGAAGGAAAAGGGTTTTTTTATAACTAGTAATTTCACAAGGAATTTGGAAAAAGAACTATTATTATTAATAAATTTAATTATATTAATACTAGTTATTATTGAACAATTAATTTTTCAAAATGGCTACAAAATTTTGATTGTAAAAAAATCAAACAGGAACAATTCTTCCCTGCTTCTCAGAACAGTTATCTTCCCTGCTTTTCTGTAATTATTAACATAAAATGACTGGGAAAATGTTCTACTACAGTTGTTTATAAAACCATCAGCCCAGTACCAGAGCGCTTGATACTGTAAAAATGAAGCTGTGAGAGTTCTGCAAGTCTCTGGAGATTGTGATGTCATGAAGTAATGGGCTTTAATATACGATCGCAATAGATGTTTGAGGGGTTGAGGGGAAAAGGGACAATAGGGGGTGAATACATACGGCCAACAGCTCTCAAATAGCTGCTGGCAGGTAGCCCTTGTACTCTTGGAATTTTTCTCCATATGAACAACTGCAGTACACTGCGACTTTGAGTAATGCTGGCTTTTTAGTCTCTGGAGATGAAACACAGAATTTTTTAGGCAGCTGTGACTGGAATTGGTTTGTGACTTACCCAAATGCCTTTGTAATGATGTAATGCTTAGATTCCTGTGGCTAGTAAACGGAACTAGAAGGCTTGTGTGGATGGATTAGGCGTGCACAGCTCTCTACAGCATGTCATCTCAAATTCTAACACAGTATGTATGAAAGCATAGACTGATAGTTGTCCTCCACAGGGGAAAATACCTAATGCAAGTGCTAAAGTTACTTTCTTTCATGAAGAATTCTGCGAAGATTGTTTTGAATATTGACAAAAGAACATTCTGTGGGGCGTGAGGAGAACCACCACAGCACGATTTGGTGCCTAGTTTTGTGATCTCTTATAAATGATGTCCCTGGAAGCATTGGTAGGGGCTACTGTGTAGCTAAAGGATAACTATACTTGCTGGAGAACGTGAAGTACCCTGGTCTGGTTTCCAAGTGGGAGATACRTTAGCATATTATGTATGTAGTATTTAACAGTGTGTAATAGTATGTAATTCTCATTACATTGAAATTAAAGGAGGAACAAGCTTCTTTTGGCAGAAGGGACTTGGATCTCTTGCTCTGTTCCTTTAAATGGCAAAAGGGTGATAAAACCCCATGTCCTTCTGTTTGTTTCCTGAAACTAACTTTGGATAGAAAGGTGGATCAGTAAGATGTAAATCAGGGGTAACTTCTTGGGGCTGGTGAAGTATTGCAGTGTACTTAGAAGAGTGTTTTTTCTTCGGACTGATCTTGCCAGTGATCTATTCCTGCGACGATTATCTGAAAACTGTGATGTCTCATAGCTTACTTTAAAGTATTAGAAGTAGTAGTGTACTCACAATTTGTACCACATGATGATAGAATCCAGACTGCTCCACAAACACACTGCCCAAAGAATTGAGTGGGTTTATCTCTGGGCTCAGTCAGTCACATCTACCTGGTCCTCAAAACACTTAATTCAGCTGTGAAATTCAGATACCTCCAGACAAACTAAAATATCTTGTAGGCTATCTTCCTCTTGGGGCTGCATGGGTTAATTACGTAACCTTTGAGATGTGAGAGCAGAAATAGTATAGGTGGGAGGTGCTGTATAAGCTAAATGTAATTGTTAAAGAGAAAGTGTTGGCTCAATGCTTGTCAGTAGTAACTTAGAAATTTTCATTCCCCTCTTTATGCTTCTACAAAGTTTGGCTAAGTATAAAGTGTGTGGTTTTATGCTTGTTTAGGCATTACTGAATTTTTCTTGTATGAGCCTTTTTCTATATCAACAATGTATTTTCACTTAGTTAGCATGAACCTCATCCTTTTAAGAACAATAACAAGTCTTTTGAAGTGTTTGTTTTATTTCTTAAGGGCGAGATTCTAAGTAATCCTATCTTATTTTTTGTCATATCTTGACTATTCCCTCTACCTATGACTTTTTCCAGTTTAATTGTAATTTGTATATATGTTTGTTAGCTATAAAGGCTCCTTGCTGTTAGATTAAGAAGGTACACAATGGAACTTACCATCCGTGCACTGAAAGTGAGAAGTCTAAGAGCAACAGTAGCTAGCTGAATACATGACAGTGGAGAAAAAACAAATATGGCAGAGTGGTCCACCTAGGTCTTAGATTCGCATGTTTAGGTGAGCACTCGTAGTTTTCATGTGACTATTCAAATCAAGATAGCTGGGAACAGGATGTTTTTTAGGAGTGAATGAGTTTACCCAACTGAGAGAAGAAGAAAAAGAAATCCTGCTCCAGAAAACTTTGGGGTCAGGGATAAGGAGGAAGCATGGCAGTTCATGCAGGTGATCCTYAGTAGGAGAAAATTGAAGAGGATTGCTTGCCACATCAAACAAAAGGAAATAGTAGTCTGTGCAATGAAGAGTGGGAACAAAATACTTAAGAGGAAGAGATACGTGAAAAATTCAAGAGAGTGGAACCCTGGGTTCTGGGAAGGAACCAATTTCAAGAGAAAAGGGTAGACAAAAGGTTTACTTTTATTGGTAGTGGTATTTGATCTATTTTGGTTTTAATTGAAACCAAATCTTTGTAAGGATCTTTCATTCTCGGTGCCTGGATGCAGTTTATTGGCAAAGAAAAAGAAATAGAGGTAGCAGCACTTTCTGATGCCAGATAGGATAAAACCCTGTCACAGGGACAGCGTTAAATTTGTACTTTATATACAGGGAAGGTGTCCTGGTTCTGGCTGGGACAGAGTTAACTTTCTTCCCAGTAGCTGGGGAGGGTGTGCTGTGTTTTGGGTTTGGTATGATAGGAGCGTTGATGGCCCATTGATGTTTTGGGTGTTGCTGGGTGGTGCTTGCACCGGGGACTTTTTGGCCTCCCATGCCCTGCCAGGTGCATGGGAAGCTGGTGGGGGGAGCATAGCCGGGGTGGTTGACCCAGCTGGCCAATGGGGTATTCCATACCATGTAACGTCATGCTCAGTATAAAAACTAAGGGTGTGGGGGGGCTCTGGGTCCAGGGGGACGGGCTCTTGTTCGGTTCGGCGAGTGGTGAGAAATTGCATTGTGCATCGCCTGCTTTGTGTGTTGTTGTTGTTGTTGTTACCACTGTTATTATTACTGTTCTACTTTGTTTTATTTCAATTATTAAACTGTTTTTATCTCAACCCGCGAGTTTTCCTACTCGTGCCCTCCCGATTCTCTCCCCCATCCCACCAGAGTGGGGGGGTGAGCAAGCGGCTGCGTGGTGTTTAGGTGCTGCCAGGGTTAAACCAAGACAGAAGGATAAATGTTGCAGTGTGTGCATATAAGGGATGTAGGAAGAACACGTTAATTATGGAGATAGAAAAAGAATAGCTGGATAAATAGGAATGCATAGAAGTATTTGTTGCCTTTAAAAATATCACATTTCATTTTAATGTTACAAATACTGAGTAGCTTTTCTCTTATTTTTAACAGACTCTGAAGGCAGATCCAGAAGAACTGTTTACAAAACTGGAGAAAATTGGTAAGGGCTCTTTTGGTGAAGTTTTTAAAGGAATTGACAATCGGACTCAGAAAGTGGTTGCTATAAAAATTATTGACCTAGAAGAAGCAGAAGATGAAATAGAAGACATCCAACAAGAAATCACAGTGCTGAGTCAGTGTGACAGTCCATATGTAACTAAATATTATGGATCCTATTTAAAGGTAAGATGCTCACAGATGATGGTGATTTGATTTTATAAGTAATTCTTTTCCAAGTTATCCAGTCGTGCCTGTTTTCATTGGCAAGGTTTCAAGCAGACCTCAGTTGAAAGAAAATATATTTTTGTCCTTTCAMTTCTAAAGAAAGAATGAGTTACTATATTTTGTGAAGTATGTGACAGAACTTAATAGAAAAAAAAAAGTCTCTTTTGCTATTTCTGTACAAAAAGAAATTAATTTAAATAACATCAATTTGTTAAGCTCCAAGTAATGTGTTTAGATTCTCTTAATATTAGGAGAATGTAACTCTAACTGTTGTTTAAATTCAGAAAATATAACCTAATTCTGCATTTGAATTGTCAAAACATTAAAAACAACGTAGCATTAGCTGTTTCGTGAAGCTTGAAGGTTTTTGTCAAGGTTTGATTAGTGGCAAAGGTTAGGTTGCTTTTCAAAGGAGACTGAACCTAGCCTTGATCTAAGTGATTTAAAAATTAATATCTAAAAGTTAATTTATTTGCACATTAGCAAACAGCACATTAGCTGTAAGTAAAGCTAATGGAAGGGGTTTCCATTAACTGCCTTCTGAATCTGTTCCCCCCCCCCGCCCCATATTAATTAATTTCAGGGTTCAGTTTTCAGTGTGCCAGATAGAGGTGTGTTTGGGTTTTTTTTAATTGGATGGATATAGTGATTTATTACCTCTAGAAGGTAGTGAAAATATCTGGAAGCTTTTAGTACTACTTTATTTTTTTGGTCAGACTTTGTCCCCATCTGCATAGCTCTTTCTTTTATGACAGTGAGACGGCAATCTAGATAASAGATTGTTCTCTTGGCCGGGTTTGAAGTTAAAAGTAGGCAGAAAATACTTTAACATTAATTTTCAGTCTGCTTTTGCTTTTGTGGAAGCGTTCTCTTTATCAGCAAAGACATGAAGGTTCTGAAGGGGGGACCCCATTTTATCTCTGGATTTCTGAGATTGGCAGTTCGTTTCCAAGGAAAAAAGGACTTTTTCTGAATCCRGGAGATGCATTACTGAAGGGATAGACAGTTTTTCCTTTCTTCCTTGTGCTCTGAACTAGTTTGCTTGGACATCTTATCACTGAAGTCTTTGTGATGGTTTCAGACCTGATAACCTGTCACCAGTAGTGGACTTGGAAGTTATGTATAGTTTACATCTCAAAAGCGTCAGGAGGCACATAATTGAGCACAGTAAATTGGATAAATTTTTCATCATGAGTCTTATTACTACTTCTGAAATTTCTCAGTCTAGGTTTGGTAGTTTAATGAAGTATGGCAAAAAGGCATCTCTCCTGGACTGTCTCTCTGCTTCAAATGTGTTAATTTTAGAGAAGGAACAGTAAGATCTTATAGGATAAGTAAAATAGAATACAAGAAAAATAGAAGTTTGATGGGAATGCCACTTAATAGTTTTTAAAATGTATAATAGCAATGTGGCTGAAAAAGAGAATCCAGTGTCCAAATTTGAACTGAGCAAATGGCAACATTTTGTGAAGGTAGTATGGCAACTTGCTTTTCCTAATTCAAGGAGAGAGGAGACTGTAGGGCTTGGTAGCCTGAATGGGTTTGGCTGGATGTGTCATTAGTGATATTTGTGCTTATTGTTGTGAGGAGGACCTTCTGAAAATACTTGTACCTCCTGCATCACTTCTGTCAAGTGCAGTAGCCTGTGAATTTACTAACTTGTGTCAATTTTCTAAGATACTGCACTAACAGTGGCTATGTATGACTCGGTTACTGTTGGAGGGAAGTACAGCTCTTTCTACAGCTAGTAGAATGTACAGCTAGTCATGTTTATTCATTACTTCAGTTCTTTGTGAATGTATGTTGTTTTGCAAGACACTTGGTACTACAGAACTTTTGGTCTTCAGGACAAAAAACTCATTTCTTTATGCTGTTAAAAATTAATATGTGGTGGTTATTAGGTGATGCTGAAGTGACAGAATCTTTGCAAAGGAAACATTTTCCAGTTCTATTAGCTTTCTAAAGTCAGGTCTTGTTATTGGATAGTAATAGTGTGTCATCATATACATATATATACACACACACTTAAAAAGGACCATATTAATGTTTAAATGAATTGGTTAATATTCTTGGCTAAGAATCTAGGTTTATTTGCTGCAGATCTTTGTTGTATTTGCAAGCCAGGACTGCCATATGTAGTTCTAAGGGCCTGACTGTCTTTTAACCCTATTTCTGACAATGTGATAATCCATCACCAAGAACGTTCAACACATTAATTTTCCACATCTTGAGTGATTAGGAGACATTATTTCTTCCATGATTGGACAGTTTAGCTCTAATTACAAGAAAGATATTAATGTTTTCTCGCACAATGAACTTCTTTGAAGTAAGCAAGTGGGAAAATGATAGGATCTTAGGCTATATTGCCAGCCACTGCAGCGATTATTATTCTCTAAAGCCTGTGCAGTGTGATGTGTGCTGACCATGTGTCTGTTGGATCTTGGATAGAAAGAGGTACTGCTTATAGAGAACTCTTAAATTGATTTTCTGTAAATTATTTTTGGCAGACAAATAGCAATTCCAGTAACAATTTCAATCTCTCTCATTTTTTTCCCTTCTACCTCTAGATCAGTCTTAGTTTCCCTAGGTTTCTTGCATATCCTTTTGTGAGCTGAAGAGGTGTCTTATTATGTAATAACTTTTTTCCTAAGTACTCCCATGTCAGTTGTTAAGTAGGAGTAAGTATCTTTTATGATAACTTTTTGATATTTATTTCGTTATAACAAATTTCAAGATACTGGAAAAGAAAAATTTCTATCCCATTTGGGACACTGCAGACCTGATGATTAATATTTCATGTCCCTTTCTAGAACAAGTTTATGTAATTGCAGAATACCTGCTCTGACATCCTTTCAAATATTTGACAGATTTTAAGAGGCATTCTGTATTTTCAGCAAAGGTGGTTGATGGGCATTGCCATGAAGACTTTTATATTTTTGAAGATTTTCTAGCTAGCCAGAATGTTTCAGGGTTGTTGTTTTGGTTTGGTGGGGGTTTTTTTTGTGTTTTTTTTTGTTTGTTTGTTTGTTTGTTTGTTTTTGTTTTTTAAAAACATCTGAATCATCTGTCTTTGATAAATCCTTGTATTGTTCTTCATTCTCTGTTATTCCACACCTGCTTCAATTAAGCTACATGATTATACATGCCAGTGTGTTAAGGGACCTGTTGCTTGAAATTTTAGAAGGCTTATATAATACTGCTGTACTTGCCTGAGGCCTCTTACTGTCTTCAGACAGTGTTCATGAGAATAGCTTGTCAAGCTCTTGGTGTCTACTGCATCATATACACGGAAGTACAACTTGAAATGGGTATTATCATTTAATGAGTTAATGGTAGTTACTTTGTCCTAGAAATTTACATTTAAAAAAAAAATCAATTTTTAGCCACTTTTTAGAGTAGGGTGATATACTCAAATGCCTTGTTAAATTTTCTTATTCCAGAATTTTTTTATATCCCAACTTCATCTTTTCAGAAATGTGTTTGCTTTATAGCAATTTTTTTTTCCATATCCAGAGACTAGGCCATATCTGTTTGTGTGAGGTTATTACTGCTTTAACACAGTGAGTCTTAAATAAAAAGCAGCTTATTGCTTGCATAGAGCAAGTCTTCCATTCCCTCTAGACTTTGTTCTTTATGTCTGTTGTTGGAGGTTTGTGTATAATTGCTGTGGTCAGAGTTCATTCAAATAGAGCAATAAGCAGTAGTGAAGTGGGTACCAGTTTAGGTTGTGATTCTGAATATAAATTAATTTGCAGAACATCTTTTTGTCAGAAACCCTAAGGTCTTTATATAAAACAGAAATGCAAATACTCCTTTCTAAAGCCACATTTTTAAATATGATATCTTCATGTTCCCATTCTATTGGGACAAAGGACTTTTGTCTACTGTGGGAGATAGTAAGTAACTAGAATGTTGCTCATAAAGCATATCACAGTGACGTGGTTTATATGGGGGCATACGTGTAGAGGGATTGCCGTTCCTTATCTGCCATGGTTTGTTAAAAACCTGTATCAATGTTCCTTAATGAAGTAGGCTTAACAAAATAGGTAGTGACTCTGTTATCTCTCTGCTGGTTCTCTGGGATATATGGGAACCATATATCTCTGGGAACTATACCTATCCTTGCTGTCTTTCAAAGGAAAAATTCATCTGTTCCATCTATGATCTGATTAAGTGCTCCATGGATAGAAGAATTAGAGTTCTTTTTAGATCCTTATAAAATTAATTCATGAAACTTCTCTGGGTCTGTTTACTTCTTTAGATTTTAGGTAACAGCATCTGCTGCCTCCTTTGTAATGGAATAGGGATTCTTTGTGTTTCTTGTTAGATTTATTTTTTTATTTTTCTTATGAAATTGTCTGAAGTTGTTTGCTGTCTCTTCTGAGTTTTGCCATACTGTAACTCTTTAAAAGTATTGCTATTTTTATTCTAAAAGTTTTTCTGTGTAGGAGTTTGTCAGCTCTGCTTTTTGCATCTTACTCTGCTTTACCAATTTTTCAAGAGCTTAGTTTGATTTGGTTCTGAAGTTGTTTCTCTTGTCCTTTTTAGGTCAAGTTGTTTGGAATCTGTTTTATTTCCAGGATTCAGATGTGTMTCTGATAATGTTTCTTCAGTTTTGTTAATAACTTTAATTACTGCTTTATTATAACTTCATAACATTTTCATATTTCTTTGATCTTGGATTACTATTTAGAAATATATGAGAGGAAGTTAATTTGTCTTTAAATGGTTGAAGAATAAAGTTTCTTGGCTTTTTTTGCATATATGTATATGTATGTCACTCTCAAAGCTGAGGTTAATATTTGTATATGGACAAAAGCTGAGATCAATATGTTATATATGTACGTATACATTAAGAAGTCTTCAAATTCCCTGTCTTAGACTTCTATACATACGAATATAATGGTAGAGCAAATGATCACTAGGTAGTTTCAACATCCAATATAACTAGGTACAAGTGATATTGAACTGGTATTGAGCTAGTCTTGTAGTATGTATTTTAAAAAATATTACTGTATCTATTACTGTATCTAAGCTCATGTTTCTTTATCTTTCAGACATATTTTTCTAGCATACTTTGTAGCTTTTGAGTTACCCTCTTTTGAACTGTTTAAAATTCTTGAGCCAGTGAGAATCAGACTTCTGGTTTATTTCCCCCCTTCTCTTACCCAGACAACTTTGCATTCTGTAAAAGTATTTTAAGAATTCTTTTTAAAAAAAAAAAAAAAAAATTTATAAGAGGAGCTGATGCTTGTAAGGTTCATAAAGGATAGCTGCTGATAATTTTCATTTTAGCCTTTATACCTGTATGGATTTCTATTTCATGTCTAGGATATAATATACCTACTGCTGTAAGTCAAGCTGGTGTTTATATAGACTGCAAGAAAACAGAAAATAGGTTCTGGTTAAATTTTATGAATGACACAATATACCCTCATGAAAAAACCCATGCTACTTCTATGAAGTTTGATTAACTGAGCTCTGTAGAACGAGTTCAGGCAAATGAAGTCTAGAAATAAAGATTTATTTCTGAAAAGCAGTGATTCTGAAAGTAATGTATAGTTTATTTCAGGTAATCAGATGAACATGGTAAGTAATGCTGTGGCTGAGCCAAAATAAATCTTATATTGGCTAGGGCTTTGGTGCACATGGCATTAGTGAGGCCATTCTTGGAATAATATGGCCAGTTCACAGTGTGGCTGGAAAACCGTAATGCATTCAGTAAAGAGCTTCAGGAACAGTTTGAAGTTTGGAAAGCCTGTATTCCAGAGAAAGACTGAAGTTCAGGCTTGATTTTGTTTATCCAAGAGAAGGTTTGGAAGTGACTCGATGTGTGTATATGAAAGCTTTTCCATGTCTATGTGCTGATAGTTCAGTGCTTTTTAATCTGTTATGCCAAAATACGGCAAGATGTAATTGCTGAGTGGTCAAGCTAAGCAAATTTCATCTGGTAATCACACACACTTTTTTTTAAAGGGAAGATAGCTTAAATATTGGAAAAGTTTGAGAGGTGGATTTTATGTCACTTGCAGTTATTTTTTAAATCAGTATTTGCTGAATTTAAAGAAGCCTAATCTTGCACACCTTAGGAAACTGAAGGACATTAATGTGGATATGTTGAATATTCTTGCCACAGCARTCTAGGTAATGTAGCTTTGAATGTGTGTGTTTATCTGTGACTTCAGTAAGTTCTAAGTCGATGTCCTTTTGCTTTACAGCTCTAACTGGTTTACTTTAACATTTATGAGCATCTCCGAACTGATGTGACCTTAAATGTATGCTGTGGGTCAGAAGTTAATGAACTTGGTGCATTCTGTTGTCATTTGATATAGCAGGCAGCCTGTGGCAGGTTACATCATGATTGTCAGGGTGGGAGAGCAGAGCGGAGATTTTCCTGCTTAACGTTAGGACTGTAGAATCCACTGCAACAGGGGCTACTACCTCAGCACAGGGAGAAGTGAAATGTGTCAGTAGTTTCTTGATGTTCCATCATTTGTGTTGTGTGCCCAGCCCCACAGCAGCAGCTAGTGTCCTTTCAAACTTGACTTTTGCAAACCACAGTCACTGGACTTTGGATGGGGGTTAGGCACCTTAAATGAAAAAAAGCTGTATCTCTCATTTTGCCTGCTACAATTGCAGCTATGTTGTCATTATTGCATTTTGTGAGGGGTTGAGGCAATGGAGAGCCTTCTCTGTTCTCTTGACCGAAGCCAGGTGGAATTGTCTTATCCTGTAGGAATTCCTGCAGCTGAAATGAGAGGAAGGCTGGGACCGCAAATTCTCTCTTATTGCGACAGTGTTGGGAACAAAATGAGGCACAGGTTCCTGTGAGGCAGTCCCTATTCTAGGATGCTTACTTTTCTTCTGAAGCCCCTGGTGACSCCCTCTATTCTCACCAGGCAGCACTAGCCTCTGGAGGAGTTGAACAGGTGTTGCCTTCGTTTGTCCATATGCGAAACTGACATCTGGTTGGACAGCCCTGAAAGAGGTAGCAAGAGTTTCTGTAATGGTTCTGATAGGCTTTCAGATCTAGTCGGTCTACTGATTTAAAGAGCAAGTTGAAACTTCCACTGATACAGCCCCTAACAGCCATAAATAAGGCAAAAGGGTGCAAAAGAACCCATGACCTCTGTCTGCCTCTAGCACAGGTGGTTTTGCTGTGAGGCCCTGTTTTCATATTTGAAATAGTTTGGTCCCTTCTTATTTCAGAGATGGTTACCTTGCAACTCTGAACCTTTGTTGCCCATAGTCTTTACTACTTTTGTCTTTCCCTGTAGTCATTTGCTGTGCTCTTAATGAGAAAAAAAGAGTCCCTTGTTTGCGTTGTCTTTATTCAAAGATACTGTTTTGAATTGTAACCTTAGAAACTTTTTATTCCACTATTTTCCTTTAGCAGTCCGAGGGATTGTTATCACTTTCTGGAATCTGCATCATATTGTCCTATTTTTCTGAATCTGTGGAAAAATCTACCTAGTAAGCAATGGTGACTTCAAGAATTTTGCTGTTGATCAGTGTAATCAGTTCTGCACTGTTAGTCTTTTATGGCTAAATAATTCTTACTGTACAAGTGTATCAAGGTTGGGAAGCATCACTAGTATATCTCAAAGAAAACTGAGAGTTCGTAACACCTGTATTTTGTATTACGCAACGTGCAAGTACTTAACTGTGTCATGTTATTCTGATCTTGTTTTAAATCAAAATTTAGAAAGCTCAATGTAAAATATCATTTCTTGGAAGTAATATGTTTGTGTTGTGCTTGTTGTGATGGTCTTAAAAGCTGCTCTGTACTGCTCTAATTGCTGGCTTCTGTATGATATGAAATACTCTGTGCATAATTTCACACCTYGGTACCTGCTTTTAGGCAGATCTAACAGGTAGCTGCTGCTGAAATAGGCAGCAACAGTATGTTGTTCCCCATCCTGCTTTCATGTTCCTGCCATTTTACTTGTATTGGATCTGTTGACTGCATAATGACTTGGTTCACCTGGGAAACAAGTTTCCCCAATGCCTTCTCCTGCCCCTTCCAAAAATAATCTGGCTTTTGAAAAGAGCAAACCCCAAACCCTTACAGATTAGCCAGTTCAGACCTGTGGCTTCAAAATTGCTAGGTCTGGTGCGCAAAAAAAAAAAAAAAGGTAGAGTTGGGTGGCTGTGAAATTGGGAGGTGGGGGGAGAGAGAAGGACCACGGTTTTTGGTAACAGCTTGCTTCTAAATTAGCTGTAACATGAAGCCTTGTATTTAGTTTGGCCATACAGATCAGGATGACATAGCATTGCTTTCTACAGTATGTAATATTGTTTATGTCAAATGTCCTTCTGTATCTTGTGTGTTAACTGCTACACTTGTTGCTGTGGGCCTGTGAGGTATCTGAAAAGGGAATATTAGTATGGCATCTAGGTGCAAGCTTTTTTCCGCTGCTGCTGAAAGGGGAAGTCCAGCTCTGCCTTGTGACTGGCCGCTTCCTCACCCTAGCAGCAGGGGCTATTTAAACGTTCACTGAAGTGGTTCAGCTCACTTGAGTAGGCAGGGGACTAATTGCCTTTTTTTTTTTTTTTTTTTTTTTTTTTTAATTAAAGGAAGGCGGGGGGATTGTACACTGGTGGTTCAGGTTAGTCTAAAGTTTTATGCGAGCACACTGCCAAATCATTGTTTATGAAACTTCTTCAATCAGCCAACAGTAATGCTGAAAAAAGCATGTGTATGTATGTATTTGTGCCCAGGTTTAGGTGGAGTAGTTCCATGGGCTGGTTCCCCGTCTTGTTGCCCAAATAGGCTTCCTGGCAGAAGGCTTTTCAGCTAGAATGTGACCAATGGCACTATCAGGTGGCTGCCAGTCTATTAACCTGATGTTCTCATGAACCTCTCAAACATTTGCCATTTCGATCGAAAACTTCTTTCTTTACATACCTCTGCCATAATCTTGTGCTCTTACATAGTTACTATGTTTGTGTCATATCTTTAATGTGAACATTAGATAGTTTGTATTGCTCAGTTAACTTTCTTTTACTTCAATGTACTTCAGCATCTATACAGTTCTTTGGGTCAAATGAATTCTTCTAGGTCTTTATATGGTCTGTATGGAGATAGTTGTATAAAGGCAGAAAAGTCGCATTCTTTACACATATAAGGGAATATTATCTTATGGCATGTTACAGAGCATGTTAATAAGCATATTAAAATGGTTGAATGTAGAACTTTCAGAAATTGTTATTTGGAAAAAGTTGTTTAGACTCAAAAATACTGAACTTCAAAAGGAAAGTTCCACGGTGAATGGGTTTATGGACTGTATTAGTTCTAAAACATCAGCAGTTCTTGTATTCAGGAGCCAGTGTTTTCAACCAAATTCTTAAGGTTCTTTCTATCTAGTTTTTTCATTATACTACTAAATTTGTAAGCTGTTGCATAACAGTTGGGATAAAAATCATCATTTGGAGGTACCAAGGCTTTCTCCCTCTCTGCTTTCTTCAGCAGTTCCTTGAAGCAGCAATTTGTAAGAAGGAAACAAAAACATAGGGGAGGAAGGCAGAATGGAAATGATGGATGTGACTAGAAGGTGTTTTTAGCAGTAATTAGAGGTCAGGGGAAGAGCTGTAAAGAGAAGAAGTGGAAAATAATAAGGGATTTGCAGAAAAATTATGTGTTTTGAAGGGATTGGAGCAATGAGCTTGGCAGAATTCTGAGTTGAAGAGCCTAGGGATTCTAGGGCTGATACATAGAACTTCGTTAGTAGTAAGAGTTTTGAAGAAGGATTGGCCTATGAATATTCTGTAAAGGAAGCAGTGGAATTTAATAGCAATGTAAATGCAAAAGGTGAAGGGAAAAGAGGAGTAAAGATTTACAGGCTGCAGAGCAGGGATGCAAAAGATCTTGGAAGTTGTATACACAAGTGGTGATAAAAGGATTAAACTGATGGGTGGATTGATATTTGTGCAAAGAAGTAAATTTCAGTTGTACCTTTCATTTTGAATTTAATTTGATGTAATGGGTAAACAGGAACAGATGTAAGCATTAGAGCAGTTGTTTTTTGGACAATGGAGGTGAAGGTGTTCTTGTGGCTCATATTTTCTGTTGGAAGTTTGTTTCTGGTCTAGAGAGGGGAGTAATTCATATAACCCCTGAGTGTTATTGATGTGAACTACTCCAGTGAAATAGGTTTAAGAAACGTAGGTGCAAGTAGGGTGACATTTTGTTGAAAAAAACCAAACCAAACAAAAAAAAAMMMAAAMAAAMAAAAAAAAAAACCAAAAACACCAAAAACAAAACACTAATCTCAGTATTCATCAGATGCAAGGTTCATTTGTTAGTTCTGCTTTTGTTGTAATGCAATTTATCTGGACGAATGAATTCTGTAAACTAATGCTGATTTGCTTCCAATTTCCCATTTTGGGACTTTGTGCAGTTTATTAATAACCATTTGATGTATCTCTCAGTAAAATTCAGTTCCATATGGAGCTTTGATTATGGGTTACATTTTTGTGTTTCTTGGTGACTATCTGTAAGAGGTGAACAGACAAAATGTTGGGATTGTCATAGAACCACGTAAGTCAATCATTAATCCTCTTTAAATGGACTTCCTGGGAAAAGATCTGTCACAGATTGCAGTTAGTTTTTTTTTCCCCATAAAGTAACGACTTGATAGGCGTGGTTATGAAGTAGTTATTTGCCTGGTGGACAGGGAAGCGGGGAATGACTGATGTCAGTCCCACTAGATAATAAAAAACTTAACAGTTAAAAGGATAATGGTTGTAAGGGACAGGATTTTTCACTCTCCCACTGCTGTTTTTTTGAAGCGAGAAAAGGGAAAATGTCTGTGGGCAGGTGGGAAGAGGAAGCGTATGGACTCGCGTACACTTAGTGTTCCAAAGAAGTGGTTACCCATTCCTTTAGGAAGTGAAATGTGTACAGTTCTTCAGTTGTTGTATAAGTTTCTTGTGTTTACTAGCTAGGAACTGGTTTTGCAGCCAATACAAGAAATATGTGTCTATTTGCTTCTACTGTAATATACTTTGGTAGAAGAGTTATAAGCCAAGATTGTCCATTAGTTTGAAGCTCTGGGAAGTCATGTGCTTAATATGACATGCCTAGGCTTGTGACAGCTGGGCTATAAAGATTCATTTCTATGGTGGAAGGGCATGTGCCCAGGAAATGTGCCAAAGAGGCTGTGAATATGGACACTGTTAGAGATGACTCACACTAAGGAAAACATGGAGCTCGTGGCTCTAGCATGTTGGCATGCAAACACAAAAGTCTGCTAAATGTTCTGCAGAAGGAATCTTTTATCAGTACTGTGACAGAACTTTCATTGTTTTTTTTCCTAGCAAGTGGCTCTGCAAGCTCTGTTACAACTAGCTTATGGCAAAAAGAATGCATTTAAGGATTAATTGTATACTGCTGTGGCAATTGCAAGAGGTAATTGTTGAAGAGAGACTGCTGCATTAGGTTCTAGAATACATTGACTAGTATGTATGTCTAGAAATGAAAACATGATGTTTTTTCTTGAGATCTGAAGAAGGCAGGAATTTCAGAGTGTTRGAAAATGATTCCAAAGGCGAATAGCTTTTTTTACACATATATACATGCATGAAATACTGTATACTGAGGTGGTTCTGCTTAGTCTGAAAAATCATGTTGCCTGTGTTTTTCATGGAGTTTATAGTGTCCAAACTGGAATGAACAATTCTTCTCTTTCCTTAGTCTCTGTACTGCATTGGCTACCCAGCAGATGCATTAATTTTTTTCTTTGTGGTTGAACATGTTAGATGGCTGACAAACCTTGATTAAAGGACATAAATGCGCCACATGCAAAACCACAATGATTTCTTTGATTGCAGGGACCTTTTGGCCAGCTTGCAGTAAGGACTTGTGTTTAGAAGAGAACCTTTGGGCTCATCTGTATCTCCCTCCCCTCAAAGGGATGGCAGCCCGAGGACAGCTAGCATTCAACCTGACGCCAAGAGACTTCAAAGGAGGTAAGCGCCTCAGAAATGCTCCCCAGACAAAATACTTCTCATCAGTCCTGCACCCCAGCGTGGTAATATTCTTTAGTACAGCATTACCATCTCCTAAGGGTTTCTGTTCATGGCTCCTTCATGAAAATTTTTTGAGAACTCTGTGAGGCCTCATCAGCTGGTTGCAGCCCCCTTAAGATTCACAGAGATGTCCATTGCTGTCAGTAATCCTTGTCCATTTGCTTAACAATGTGCCGTCAGTGTAAGGGGAAAAAGACATTTTATACTTCCTGGGTTTGTACTTAGACATATGCTTCCATCTGTCCCTTATTTTGTTTTTCATATCTTGGATGAGATTCAAACTTGAGCTTTTCTCAATTCATGATCCTTAAGGATAAAGTCGGGGGGGGAGGGGGGGGAAGACAAACCCTGCTTGCTCCACACAGTTTTACAATGCTTTTTTTAAAAATGGATCTCTGAATGATTCCTTAATATCCAGATGATTTCCGCCTAATTCTTTGTGTGTTTAAATTTCTAGTGAGCATTATCGCAGAAAAGTTCTGTAGAAACAAATTATTGCATTTCATTCTCCTGGAGGGAAATACGTCCTTAGGATTTTTTTTCTTGTTAGAGATGCCACCTAGATGCAGCACAGCTGTTTGTCTTCCAAATGCCTATGGAATAATTATTTAGTAGAAAGACTGATTTAAAATAAACAGAAGTTTACCTTGACATCAGAAATTTAAACACAAAAATCCCATGTTAGCTTTTTTTATTTTTATTTTTTTATAAAAGCAGACTTTTCAGGGGTGATTTCCACCCCTTCCCCACCCACCTTCAGGTCACTTGTACGAATAGTCAGCTATAGATCTTGCTTTTCTTGTTCTTATTCCAGTAAGCATTATATGAAACCCACTAAGAACATGACTGGAAACATAAGGAAGAACTTTCTTGTTTTTTTGTTGTGTGGTGGTTTTTTTTTTTTTTTTTTTTTTTTTTTTTTTTTTTAAATGGGAGTAA
>JAYKAV010002903.1:417326-444611 GCA_035582835.1 Phoebastria nigripes | reverse complement strand
TTAAATGGGAGTATTTGGGAGTGTAGTAGACCATTAGTAAATATGAGTTATGTGTTTGCCGAAGAGATTTCCACCCCCCCACCCCCGCAAAGGGTGTAGATTTGGAGAGCGTAGTTGACACTCGGATCATTTGAGCTATATCGGTTGCTAAGTCCTGTATGACTGCAGGTACYCTGTTTAACAACTTTTGCCTTGTTTTTTCCATTTATGATGAGAGTGTATTATTTAGCTATTAGCTTGACTTCTTTAAACCTAAGTAACAGCTTTCTGACTATGTAGAGTACTTCTAATAACTGCCATCTGGCTAGCCTTCTTATTGGGCTCTACCATATAAATACAAAGGTTCTGTAGATTGTAAATTAAATATGTTGAGGTAGTAAAGTGGATCATCCTATAAAATAATATCCCATGTAATTCTACACTTACATAACTTTGGAAAAGATTTACCTATGGATATTATGAACAACTTGCAGATCCTCCAGACTTTTGTTTACAGGTCCTGGCTATGTTGACAGATTAAATTAGCTTGGGTTTTGCTTGACTTTGTTCAAATGTTTGGTCGTTGTTGTTGTTGGTTTTTATGGGTTTGGGGTTTGTTTGGTTGGTTTTGTGTTGGTGGCTTTTTTCCCCCCAAACACTGAGATTTCTTTTACAGTAGTCAGCTTCCTTAGTTTCATTGGAAAATTTTCTTTTGTAATCTTCTATGCTTCATATGTTGTATGTTCAACTGTAGGAATTTGGATTTTTTTCTTAATATATAGTCTTTCCACTATGTGTTATTTCTATACCCCTTCTTCTGGTGTTTAAAGAGGCAAAACAAATATTCAAATTCAAAAAAGGAAACTTTCAGAAAACTGCAAATCTTTTTCTGGGAATTCTGGGAAAAAAGAAGTGTCAGAATACACTTCTTTTTTATCTCTGCAAGGTATTACTGAATGTGCCAAAATGAGCAGTAGCACACTGCAGCTTGTGTAAATCTTACCAGGTTCATTCTGTTCCTGTAAAACAAGCTAAATCACAAATATAGTTTATTTTTATTAATGGGTTGCCCTCCCCTGTGAGCAGATGAAAGGAAACAAAGGCACCTTTTATTTCCTTCATTTGAGCAGCCTTTTAGTGTCAGTGAAAGTGGAGGTGTTTGGTTTTGGTTTTTTGGGTGTTTTTAAATAAATTTGGTCTTATGCCTACTTCTCTAGGAATTCAGCAAGAAAGAGTAGAAACAGGGCTGAGAATTGCTAGAGTTCTTTCTAGTCTAAAACAAAATATCTGTTGATGGACATACATTCTGATAAAATGAGAGACCTAGCTATAGGTGGGAAGTGTTACATTATTTGGAGGCTCTGGAATTCATGAAATGCTTAAAGAATTCCTTTCAAAGATAAATCTAGTTATTGCTTTGTCAGTTTTTCCTGGAGGGAACTGATATTCAAAGCAATATTCTTTCTCTTTGGAACCTTTCAAATTGGTAGTAAAATTCAATCATTCATTTAAGAAGCAACATCAATTTTAACTGTTCTCTTTAATGTATACCAGATGATCTACTTCAGCATGGCTCGTACTTTCTTGATGAATAGATTATCTTAATCTGTATTTCGTAACATCTGCTTTTGCTCCTCTTATACTCCAGAACCCCAAAGCGGGATATTAATTTCCAAGGTTCAAGATGGCTAATTCACTGCAGCTGTTGGTGTTTCAGTTATTTTTCACCTTTCTAAGAACACTGAACAGTACTTGTACTCTCTAGTGTACTACTCTAAGTACACTGGACTCTGCTCTAAAACATGGACGTTAGTTGTGACAGGATAAGGGAGGGGGAAGAAGGGAGAGGATGATTTACCTGGAAGATACCTTTGGTGGCTAAGGCAACCTGGGTGTCTTTAGCCTTGTTCTCTCATAAAATAGTTTCTCTTGTTCTTCAAAGCCAACAGTTGTCTTTCCATGCCATCTGACTTTCAGGTGCTCTGAAACAAGTGTCTTTAGGAAATACTACAGTTTGTTTTTATTTAATGAAATCTGTAATGACATAAACAAATATCTTCCCCCTTTATAAAATGATACGCCAATCTGTACAAGCTTGTGTTGTAGTAGTAGGTGGAAATAGATGGAAGAACATTAGCAGATGAATAGATGGTCAAAAAAAAGTTCAAGTGAAGGATTAACTACATGATGGAACTCAATATGCTTCCTAGGAAGTGTTGGAATGATGGTGGCATTCTTTATTCCTTGTAATGAGGCTGGAGAACTTTTTCTTCATCAGATATGGAAGAAAAAATAGTACTTACTGAGATTGCCTTCAAGAACAAACTATACTGTCTTAGAAAGATTCCCCCCCCCCCCCCCCCTCCCCGACTTTTTCTTCTGTGAAGACAGTTCCAAAAGCTTGTAAAAACATTATAGCCTTTCTTGATAGCTGTTAAACAGTCATAGGACCCTAGATGGAGTGGTAGAATCTGTTTGTCCATTTGCAATGGAAAGGGGTTGATTATTTACTACTAACAGAATTGGGTACCCATGGTGTTCAAATTTTGGAGAAACTGCGGTGTAAATAACTTTCTTTTGCTATCAGTAATTCTATACTTTGTCACATCCCTTCCGTCTGTCAAAAGAGTTATTATATGACATTGAGCAATCTAACTGGCATCTGGATAGGCTGTTTGAAGTTCAAGGGTGCATTGCTTACCTCCTCTGTCCAAGGATTGCGTACTGGAAAGAACGGWACAAAAGCAGATAGTGGTATGCTATTCATTCTGCACTGTTAACATATGGCAGCACTGGATCTAGTTCTGATTAGATTTAAATTGAACCAATAATAGGTAATATTTATAACTAGTCAAGAAATGACAAGAATTGAGGCCATGAGGTAGAGCTGTATGTATTCCTGGCCAAACCCATGCATTTGCTGAATAACAGTAATTATAACCTTGTACTCTTGCAGAACTCACTTTTGGCAAACGGTATCTGTTCTAGTACTAATCTGTGGGTCTAGAAATTGAACAGTCAACTAACAACTGGAAAGTCTGCAAATCCTGATGAGTTTCAAGGATCTAATGGCAATACATCAACTCATAGGTGCCTTCTCTCTAAAGCCTAAAATTGTAATTTTCTTGTGTATGTATTCTTTTTTATGAAAGGATAAGCTCCAGGGAAAGGGCATTGAAAATATTTTGGAGGTCTTGATACTTCTTGATACATGTTTTCAGATTTGAGACTGTTGGCAACATTTAGTGTTGTTGTGGTACGGTTTGAGCTTGTCTAAGAGGAGCATGAACTACAAATATATAAATACCATTTCCTGTCACTGCCTCAATGCATCATTTATGGCATCGTACAAAACTTAATTTTTTCTGATCGATCTGTATCTTATCTCTGCGTATAAGCTCACAGATGTCCATGTGAGGTAATAAATAATGAGCACTCAAATGCCAGCGTGTGCCTATTCTTCATCCTGTATAACAAGACAGTGACTACTATTGTGACATGGTGTTGAAAGGAGATGGTGAATGAATAAAATGGTGCCTGAAGTTGAACTTGATGATTGCGAGGAAAAGAAAGCATTTTGAAGAATTCAGATATGTGAGCGATCATATTCTTTAAGGTGTATTTCTCTTTGAATCATTTCTTCCTCTTTTTATGAAGGGTGTTGGAGTGATAAATGTTTTCAGATTCACTTTAAACAGGTGGTTTTGTACTTCTGTCTTCGGTGGGTTGCACAGCTTCTTTTGGGGCTGGACCTTGTTTGCGGGGGGTGGCGAGAGCATCTTTGGCGTTATGTGATTCTGCCACCTGGTGGCTTTGTCGAGCGGCATGGGCTTCAGAGGCATAGTTAAAAGCACAAGTGTGAAGAAATCCTGAAAAAAATCCTTCTTTCTTTCCAAAACAGGGAATTAGTGGGCAAGGTTGCTTAAAGTAGATATAGAAGACAAGTTCCATGATCTCTGCATCATGTTTTTGAAGTCAGGCATCTAAGAATCAGTGTGCAAGTATTTGAGAAGCTTCTGGTTGCTACAACCGTCAGACTTCCCTGGGTGTTTTTATATATGAAGTTAACAGAAGACAAATCTCCATGAGGAGTGGTAACAACCTGTAGCGGAAATGCAACTTGGAGAGGTTATCCTGTTGCATACATTGTGTATCTCAAGGTTCTTTTAATCTAGTTTCTTATGCTGGAGAATCAGTATGAATATTAATACTAAATTTATGCCAGTATTGAAATATAATTCTCTTTTTCTGGCCTGTATAACTTGTCAGTTAAACTGACATTTTTATTAAACAAAATATCACACATCACATTGTGCAATGCATATCAGTTTTGGAACTAGTTTGTTCTTTTCAGATTAATTGAGATTTTGTTCAAGGTATTCTGCTTCTGCTTTTCAATACTATAGGTTTTTCTACTAATCCAGTGATGGCAAAACTTYTAGTATATAGATCAACTTAAGCTAGTTCTTATTTTGATTAGCAAATTTGTTGTGTTATTTCAATCAAGTATGTAATTTCTAGCTTATGATTGTTGATGTAAGTTAAAGTGCTTGTAAATATAGATTCTGAGTGGAATTTGGAGATGTCTTGTCTCCAGAACTAAACAAGCCTTTTATATGTATTTATAAATACCCTCTATTCTGCTGCTAATTGTGTACCATAAATTTAAGATAAGAAATACCCTTTCTCACAATAAATTTAAGGTGGGAAATTCTCTTTCTCRCAATAGGTGTGGGGATTTTATTTTACTTAGAAACAAACATGTGCTCACTGTAGTACTATACTGTTTTCAAATTGCATTACTTGACTTTCTTGATTTAAGACTTTTTAGTTAAATTCTAAATTACTGTACAGGTCACTTGGTGCTCTTACTTCTGAGTCCTAGCCCTTCTCTTTTGTGGCTCTGTGTTATGTTTTCCTCTGCAACCTTTCCTTCCCTCAAGAAAGGTGATTTAGAAACATTTTCATCAATACATACTGTGGCTTGATTGCTTTAGGTCGATCTCTCCTGTATAATATCACAGTGCTAAGAAATGTGTGAGTATGTGCTTCATGTAAAAAAAAAAAGATAAATAAAAATATACAAAGCATCTCTAAAAATAGGCCTCCCATGTTTATTCAGATGTTTTATTAACTTTGTTAGGACTTATAAAAAAACATTTTAATCTTGATTACTTATTTCTGTAATCTTGATTACTTATTTCTGTTTATGTCTTCTAAACTCCTCTGATTTCAGTTAAAATGTTGTTCTGAGACTCTAGAGGAGCTTTTTGGTGGATGGCCTTTTTTTCTGGTGTATAGTCCTTGATTTTTACAGATTAGGAGAAGTTCTTTACCTGCTGTAACTGCACTTATTTTACAAATACTTTCATGGTATAACAGTGACTTAATGGACTATACTTCATTAGAGGTAAAGCTGCTATTGTAAGGTTTTTGTGTGATTCCAGAGTTAAAATCAGAAGTCAGACCTCAAGAAGAGCAAACTGGTTTGGAAAGGATTTACAGAAACTCTGCCTTTCTGTAACAGAGCTTCTTTTAGATTCTAAAGCTGTTCCTTTCCTCAGTTTCATGGCATCAGAGGAAAACCTCTTGTTCCTACTGTGAAAAAGGAAATGTTCCATGTGCCCTCATTAATGTGCTCATCTATGTTTATAGAGAAATAATAATCCTAAATTTGGATTGATGACTCACCATGGCTTCACTGTATTTGGAAGAAAATTTAATGCTGTGTTGTGACTGATGCTTAAAAGAAGAAAACTGGTCTTATTTCAGATCTTAAAATGGAGCACAGAATGTTGCTAGTCTCAGTATATAAGCGTAGTATCTTGAAAATATAAGTGATTATGTGTAATATGTAATTACAAATCTAGGCTATGGAAGAAAATCTAATGCTTTCAGTGTTCTGTTTGAGAGGAAAAGTGAGGAATATATACAGGAGAATGTGAAAAGTACAAGCAAAAAAAGAATTTGGGCAGCTTTAAAAAGGAAAGTGACAGTAGGTGTTAGGGAATGTGAAGCATGCCAGAGATACTTGGAAAGGAAGAAAAGGAGGCACGTTGCTCTGGTGATGCCAAAGTCAATTGATAGTAGTGCTCTACTTGCCTTGTGCTGTTGTTACAAGGCATAAAGTAAGTATATATAGGTTACTGGCTCTAAGGTAGTATATGTATTAAGCAATTCATTAAAACTGTCTCACCAAAAGCATTTCTTTGCATTTTCTTGTTAAGCAATGTATGCAGATTTTAAATTACAAAGTTAAAAATAATTTCCAGCAAGAATTAGTTAAAGGTGATAGTAAGATGCACTACAATAGTAATTACATCTGTTCGGATACTTCATATGAATGATGAAAACTTAAAAAAACCCCAAAACATCCTGAAGTTGAGTAATATTTCTGTGGCAAGGGGGAGGAGGAACCATAGGGAATTAAAAATCACTTTGAATCTAGGGCTATAGATATAAAGATGCCATAATTGTAATAGATTGCTATTGCTTAGCTTCACACTGGGATACAGATAGAGTTATGTGTGTGTTCCCTAACTGCATTTCCATACTTTACTTGTTTTAAAATGTAGTATTACTGAGTTTACTGGATCCATGGCTTTTATATTGTAAATTCAGACTTGTGGCCCCAAGCAGTTGATGATGAAAGTTTCAGGAGCAAAGACTGAGCAAACCAGGAAAAGAATTGAAAAGGATAAATGATGATCTAAAAAGAATATGAATGGTATAATTTGTAGTTGTGTAATTGTGTTACATGATTGTGTAACTATGTAATTAAAATGATATTCTTAAATTCCTCCCCCCCCCCGTTATTTTCTGCTACCTCTAATTTCTAATATTCAGCTGGAGAATTTAGTAACTAGTTTTATGGAGAATTTATCTCTTGGGAAATTGTATCTTATTTCAAGTTGTTAGCTCTTTAAATCCATGAGGTAATCGAGATGATAGAAAAGGGAAGATGCATCTCTTATTGACTTCTTGGTGAGGTTTTTTTGTGTTTGGTCCCCCCCCCCCCCCCCCCATTTTTGGGAGGATCAAGGGGTTCGTTTGTCATACCTTGTTCTTTCCCACCCAGGCATTTCCATTGAAATAAAAAGTAGTGATACAGTTAATGAGCTGTAATTCTCAGAATTTCTGTGGTGTCTGCAGAAAGTAAGCATTGTCAAAATGCTGTATGTAGATACTAAGATAGATTATATTTTTAAATTACTTTTTCTCCCTAAAAAATGTGTTCTGGCTCTTTTAAAATATTTTTAACAAGACTGTGTTTGTCAAATAATTTTAGTTGATTCCTGAAGAAAAGTATCTAAATTTAGCTGGATCTGTGTGTTAAAGATAGTGGATGATGAGGGAACTCTAATCCAGGGTCTTACCTAAAAATAGTACAGTTTGTGGAACTGGAGGTAGGTGGGAAGGGCTGTGTGCATTTACCTACAGAAGGTGCATTCTGAGACCAGAGCGGGGACAGACACAGATGGAACTACAGCTATAATAATGACTAAAAGGCTTAAGTGATTACTAAGGGCTAACATTTTCTAATCCCTCAGGGGATTTAGAAAAAGTTAATTTCTGCAATACATTTATCACTTTTCTAAAAATTTTAATCCATCTTTACAGACGAGTATTCAGAGTCTTACCTGCTATGGCTATGAGTTGTTATTTTTACATTGTTTTATTTTGCAGATTAAAGTAAATGAATATTTTTGCTATTTATGTGCTCCTTGCTCTGAGAGACCCCTACGTTCTTATGCTAGAAGTCTTGTGAATGTTTGGCACATAGGGTTAAAACTAACAAACCATAGTATAACTTGGTAATCATAAAAACTAAAACAAAACCCACCATATGTTCCATGCAGCAATTTCCTTTGAATATCTATCTGGTAGATTTATGGTCTTGCTTTAAAACATGTTTCAAGGCTGGTACTGCAAGGAAAAGGTGGACTAACTGCTTCTCTTAGTGTATTTGGGAATAAGATGTTGCAAACAGCAGAAAGAAATGATTGGGTCCAGTCTCTTTCTTAGCATAGCATATTGTATATCTTGTGTGAAACGTTCCTGTAATATGTATCAAGCTTTCCCTTGAGAATATAGTGGCTTGATTTTTTTTTTTTTTTAGTTTTTCTTTTACTAGATAAACCTAGCAAATTGCTATAGTCATCTTAAATAATCTTTATTACTAGTTTGTTTCATCTTTCTTGAACACAGTTGTCCAAAATTCTGTACCGTATATCAGATGCATAAGCATTAGTGGAGAAAACTTACTGGTATTCTTCCTTAGGTCAGAGATAGATGACTATTCAAGAAAATGAAACAACACAGGGATGCGAAGAATAAATTTTAAATTAAATTCAACCTAGACAGGAGTCGGGCTTATTAAAGAAAATGTTTTGGAGTATCTGTACAAATAAAGATAATCAACAAAATCAAGACATTTTTTCTAAGGAAAGGAAATATATTTTGTGTAATGTAATTATTATGTGGTATTCTGAATGTCTATAATCAGAGTTTTAAAATGTAAGTTTATTGTCCTCCATTTTCACTGAGTGGCCCCTGTCTGTCTCTTTCTTGTCTCAGAAGATACTTTTGCAAAATGTACTAAGGAGTGTGATAAGAACAACTAGGTGGGTGGCTTTTGGGAGTTAATATGCTGGTGAACTCAGAGGCTCAGAATACTTGTCCAGTTCTAGTTGGCATAAAGGCTTCTGCTACATGACTCTCTGATAGGGATTAAAAAAGAATAGAATAGAATAATTTCAGTTGGAAGGGACCTACAATGATCATGTAGTCCAACTGCCTGAGCAATTCAGGGCTGACCAAAAGTTAAAGCATGTTGTTAAGGGCATTGTCCAAATGCCTCTTAAACACTGACAGGCTTGGGGCATCGACCACCTCTCTAGGAAACCTGTTCCAGTGTTTGACCACCCTCTCGGTAAAGAAATGCTTCCTTATGTCCAGTCTAARCCTYCCCTGGYSCWGCTTTGAACCATTCCCATGCGTCCTATCACTGGATACCAGGGAGAAGAGCTCAGCACCTCCCTCTCCACTTCCCCTCCTCAGGAGGCTGTAGAGAGCAATGAGGTTGCCCCTCAGCCTCCTTTTCTCCAAACTAGACAAGCCCACAGTCCTCAGCTGCTCCTCATAGGACATTCCTTCCAGCCCCTTCACCRGCTTTGTTGCCCTCCTCTGGACACATTCAAGGACCTCAACATCCTTCTTAAATTGTGGGTCCCAGAACTGCACACAGTACTCCAGGTGAGACCGCACCAACACTGAATACAGCGGGATAATCACCTCTCTTGACCAGCTGGTTATGCTGTGTTTGATGCACCCCAGGATGTGGTTTGCCCTCTTGGCTGCCAGGGCACACTGCAGACTCCTACTGAGCCTGCTGTCGACCAGCAGCCCCAGACCCTTTTCTGCAGGGCTGCTCTCCAGCCACTCCTCTCCCAATTTATACTTGTGCCCGGTATTATTCTGTCCTCGGTGCAGAATCCGGCATTTGGACTTGTTAAATTTCTTGCCATTGATAATTGCCCAATGCTCCAATCTATCTAGATCCCTCTGCAAGGCCTCCTGTCCCTCAAGAGAGTCAACAGCACCTCGCAGTTTGGTATCATCAGCAAACTTGCTAATGGTGCATTCAACTCCTGCATCCAGATTGTTGATAAATATATTGAACAGAACTGGCCCTAGAATTGAACCCTGAGAACACCACTCGTGWCTGGTTGCCAGCCAGATGTAGCCCCATTCACTACAACCCTTTGAGCCCTGCCCTTCAGCCAGTTCTTCACCCAGTGCACCGTGAACCCGCTCATCCTACAGTTGGACGACTTGTCTGGAAGGATGCCGTGATGGACAGTATCCTTTTGTATTTTTAGGATACAAAAATTCTAAATCCTAAAAACCTGTATTTTTAGAATCCAGAAAAACTACATCCACTGCCTTCCCTTCATCCACTAGGCGGGTGACCTTATCATAGAAGGATATCAAATTAGTTAAACAGGACTTTCCTTTTGTGAACCCATGTTGACTGTGCCTGATGATTGCATTATTCTTTAAATGCCTTTCAATAGAACCCAGTATAATAAAGAGAAGTTTCTTCTTCCCTGAATACTGTCTGTATTCTAGTAGTATTAGTATAGGTACAAAAAAGAGGTACCGTGAAGTGAGCTTGAGTATGACATTAAGAGTATGCATCAATTATTTGGACGTAATGAACATCTAATGTCTGTGCTGTCACCCATTGGTAAATGTGAAGTAGCTTTCCTCTTGTTAATTTAGAGGAACAGAATTAAACTTTCTTGGAACACACGCACAGCTGTGTAAATAGCTTGTGATGGACTAAATTAATTCCTTATCAGATGGGACTAAAAATGATATATCTTAAAGAATAATCCAAAGATATTTTGGAGGAACAGCTAAATGTTAGTGGTGTTTCAAAACTGTAGATTCTTTCTTCAGCAAAAAGAATGGAATAAGTCCCATAACTTAATAATGTTTGGTTTTTTTTTTTTTTTTAAACTTAATACATTTTTTTGTTGTTTTTGTTTTGCAGGATACAAAATTATGGATAATAATGGAATATCTGGGTGGAGGCTCTGCCCTTGATCTAGTAAGTAAATTATGTATGACTTTTGTTATTTTACCTCACATAATTATTTTCCTATCTTATAATTCTGGAAGCTATAATATGTTATTTGGCTATGACAATGTTTGCGTCCAGTAAAGGAGAAAAAGTATTTGTCAATGCCAGGAAAATGTTCTTTTCCATGAGGCAAGACTGATTATTTGTATAGATGGAAGGGAACTAAGCAACATAATATTGGAAGCAGGATATAAACATCTTAGAATTCTAATCTTCAGCCAGCGAGCACTAATGGCTGAAAGTAGTTTTTTCTGCCTCTTAATTCTGCCACCACAACTCCTCCTAGTGTATACATTTTAACATCTCTTCCCCACCACCACCACCCCCAAACACAGAAACAGAAGTTTCCCTGTTTGAAGTCTCACTGAAGTCTAAATAGAGACAGAAACACAATTTAGGCTGGTATTAAAAAATATATTTCAAAGAAATAGGAGGAGCTGTGGACTCCCTTGAGGGTAGAGAGGCCTTAAGAGAGACCTGGATAGACTAGAGAGCTGGGCAATCACCAACCGTGTGAAATTTAACAAGAGCAAGTGCCGGATTCTCTACCTGGGCCTGGGTAATCCTGGTTGTACATACAAACTGGGGGACAAGAGGCTGGAGAGCAGCCCTACGGAAAGAGATCTGGGGGTTTGGGTTGATGGCAAGTTGAGTATGAGTCAACAGTGTGCCCTGGCAGCCAAAAGGACCAACTGTGTCCTGGGGTGCATCAAGCACAGCATAGCTGGCCGGTTGAGGAAGGTGATTGTCTCACTCTGCACTGGTACAGCCCCACCTCGAGTATGGTGTGCAGTTTTGGGCTCCTCAATACAAGAAGGACATCAAACTATTAGAGTGTGTCCACAGGAGGGTGACCAAGATGGTGAAAGGCCTCAAGGGCAAGACTTACCAAGTGACCTCAGCTGCTTCTTGTTTGTTCAGCTTGGAGATGAGAAGGCTGAGGGGTGACCTCATTGCAGGCTACAATTTCCTCAAGGTGGGCAGCAGAGGGGGAGGTGCTGATCTCCTCTCTCTGGTGACCAGAGACAGCACATGAGGAAATGGAATGAAGCCGCGTCAGGGGAAGTTCAGATTGGACATTAGGAAAAGGTTCTTCACTGAGAGGGTGGTCAGTCACTGGAATAGGCTCCCCAGGGAAGCCGTCACGGCACCAAATCTGTCAGAGTTCAAGGAGTGTCTGGACAACACTCATATGGTTTAATTTTAGGTAGTCCTGTGAGGAGCAGGGAGTTGGACTTGATGATCCTTATGGGTCCCTTCCAACTTGAGATCTTCTATGATTCTATGATATATTTTCTGTGTTTGCATGACATGCATAAATATACAATAGAACCTTGTAAATTGTAAATTTAGTGAACCATATCTGTTCCATTTCTGTTCCGGCAAAGACTTTTGTATCTAATTCCGGAAGGAGATCTGCTTAATAAAGTGTGATTTTTTTAGAGATACGGTTCAGGATATTTGAAAGACTAGATTAATTATGCCAGATACAGTAACAAAAAATTAGCCGGTTTTGAATCATAATTCAAAAGGTTCAGTGCAGATTGTATTTTCCATGATGGGATGCTGACCATTCACTTTAGGTATTTAAAAAAAAAAAACAAAAAAAAACCAAACCCCCCCCCCCCCCAAAAAAAACCCAAAAAACCAAACCAAAAAAAAAACCCACCACACGCCATCTTATATTTATTGAGGGTTTTTAAAATACTGTTAGAGAAATAAAAATGGATGTTTTAATTATGTGAGAATTGTCATACCAATTGAGACCGAATGTCTCTGTAGCATAGTTTGCTGTTCTCGACTGGGGCAACTAATAAATGCTTGAGGAAAGAGCAAAAGGAAAAAGGCCTGTGTAGAGGGATTGCGCTGGTGACATCCAGAAGACAGGGGATGGTAGTAAATGCAGGCTTCCTGTAGTTGTGCTGCCGTATTTTAATTGTAATTACCTTTTGGAACCCATTTATACCTTTTAGTTTCCACATCCTGTTAGGAGTTCTGTGGTTGTGTAGAAATTGATAATGTTCCCCATAAAGACATGCTGAAAAAAGTTTATTTATTGTTGTGATAGTTTTTTCCTGACAGAAGAGGAATTAGAAACTGGGTTTGCTTTTATAAATTAATTATTACTTTCTTCATGCTTCAAAAAGGTATAAAAGAGCAGAAAGAAAACACATTATCATGTTTACTTGTCATTTTTTTTAATCACACACATCTCACTTGTGTGATGACCACATTTTTATTCCCTAAGTTTGTTGCCTAGAAATAGTACAAAGTCTTTGGTCATATCCTGAAATGTCATTGAAGAAATTGTGCCACAGAACTGAAATCATCATGTAAGTGTATATTAAGCATCTTTTGTGTGCTTCATTCATTTTCAATCTATGCTGCATGTTTTCCTAGTTCTAACGTGCACATTATGGTTCTCAACTGGAATCTGGTAGGACAACTGGCACACTTTATCACATTTCTGTACTCAAGGCAAGACTGAATAGGAATCTCGAATTCTATGTTCAAGGTGTATACGTGTCATGTTAGCCTGGTGTTTTCTGTACTTGAATTCTGGCTGTTTTGAAAATCACACCTCACAAGAGAAAGTATGTTTAATGCAATTACATGTATGATGTTGTTCAACTTTGAGTATAATTTAGGTTTGTGGCTGAGGTACAGGCACTAATATTCTCAGCCTTAGTCTCTTTTCACTAACTTCCTCCTCACTAAGGTGAGCTAACATCTGACAAAAGAGGTTTTCCCCCATTAGAAGTGCTGTATGATGTTGCCAAGTCTTGAACTGGCACTCGCTACCTAGCTGGAGCAAAGCCTTGAGAATGTCTTAGTGGTTTCAGGGAGTGGCAATATCATGTATATTATCAAAGCTAAAGAAAAGCAAAAAAGATTGTAAGTAAAGCTACAAAGGTAAAACGAATATGTTGTCTGCATTACGTGAAATCTTACCTCTGTTCCTACCTATTAGCTGAGGATTTCTGAGGGATGTAATATTTTAATTTTTATCTGAAAATTTTTATCTGAAATGCTTTCTTTCTCACAGAGTGAAACTTCAGAGATACACCTTTTTGATTGTGTTTCAATGACTGCTATTGTGGAGTAAACTAGAATACTGGAATATTTCCAATGTTAATTGTTCTCCACAAAGTTTCAGTCTCTCTCTCGAAATGTCCTTATTGGTTAAGTAGCGCCTCTGGGTAGTGACCTTTCCTCTGTCCCTTTAGAGTTAGTGGCATACTCACTTTTAGAATTTGTATCAGTTGTAGAGAGCTCTGAGATCTTCTACCACTGCTGTTTCTTCTTGTAAGAATTAAATTACTTGGAACCTTTAATTCTAACAATTTGCACATTTATACCTTCAGTTTTATATGAAAAAAGTTAACTTTTTTAATACACAGTGCTCTGTCAGCCTCGCAGTTTGAGTTGTGTTTTACAGAGCTTCACAAAATCCCCCACAAAATCGTAATAGGATATGTGATTGATGTGGTACCTTATATGCCTTAGTTTCATTCTCAGACTTCGAGATTTGTGTACATACAGGGCCTGTGGAGTTGCACAGCTAGTTCAGTGTAATGTTAATAATCAGATTACAACGTAGATGCTTTTCAGACTCAGTGTATATATCTATGACCTGACCACAAAGCAATGACTTGAAACTGTGTCTTTATGGAGCCTTTAACAAACTTTTAAAAGTGTTTTAGGTAAATGAAGTATTTCTTTGCCTGTTGTTCATAAGGCCACTTAGTTTAGAACTATGTATTTTTTTAAAGAATATTCTGGGTTGTATCTCATGTTACGAAGTTAGCAAATTGGAAGTTCCGAGGTGTGACAGAAGGAGTTTTATAGTCTTTTTATAGTCACAGTGTTATTTCTGTTCTTTCTGTTTCTCCTTTTTATATGTGTATGTATATGTATACACACACACATATATAAAAATATTTTTTGTGTCTCCTAGTTAGAACCTGGCTCACTCGATGAAACCCAGATTGCTACAATATTGAGGGAGATACTCAAAGGACTTGATTACTTGCATTCAGAAAAGAAAATCCACAGAGATATTAAAGGTAAATTGTTTTTTATTTGTATTGTAATAATATTAGAAGAGCTCATGCAATATAAATGAACACCCTTCCAGTGTCAATGTCTTAATTTCCGCTATTTCCTCTTCTTTATTCCAGCTGCTAATGTGTTGCTATCTGAACAAGGAGAAGTAAAACTAGCAGATTTTGGAGTAGCAGGACAACTAACAGATACTCAGATAAAGAGGAATACCTTTGTGGGAACACCATTTTGGATGGCACCTGAAGTAATAAAGCAATCGGCATATGATTCGAAGGTAAGGTATTTCAAGGCATTAGCCAAAGTCCCTTCCTTTTTTAACTTGAATTACATAGGTTGGTCTTCAGAATGTAGCTAATAACTTTGGCTGTGTCTAGAGAGGTGTACGTTTAGATGATACCTAGCGTATCTTTCCTAAGCAGAAGCTTTTCTAATTTGTATCCAAACCTTAAGTTTTCTAGTGTATTAAGCCCATCCAGGTGGCAAGAAATATTACAATATTGACAAGTACATCCTGTCACCTTTTATCCCACTCTACTGATGAGTATTTCTGATGGTTGTTTAAAAGTAGAAGAGACAAATATATACAAAATGTTATACAATATGCTTCCACTTGTTTTTAGAAAAATACAGTCAGCAACACTGTTGAAGAATATGGATTTGGTAGGTGTGAAAGTGTTTGAAAGTGCTGTTACTCATCTGTGGAAGAATGTGATGCATAGGTCTATGCTACTYTCTGACCATGTTCTTTTAGATACTCCGTACAGGGAGGGTTTAATGTTTAATGTCAAATTTACTTATTTGTAGATACTCCCATTCCACAGGATTTTGATTTAGCAGAGTGGTACAGCAGTGTACTGAAATCACAACACAAACACAATATATCAATTGTAATATACTGTTGGATCACAATAGAAATGTGATTCCCATTACTGGTCTCCATATGCTCACCATTATGGCACTGGGTGTCCCCAGTTGCCAGGAAGGAATACATGCATTGAAGCCAGCTCAAGCCCTTTGCTCTCTTCAAAGTTCATTTTGTTGGTTACTCGTTTTTTTTGTGCTTCTATTAGGCTGAGCTACATAAACACCTCCTTGCTGCCCCTCCCTTCCCCTTCCCCCATGCTGGTCTGGCTAGCTCAGTGAAACATTGCTCTGCTGATTATATTGGGGAAGGCTATTTGCACAACCCGATGACCCATTGGTGCAGCTGTGTATCTGAAACAAAGATCACCCTCAAGTCCCACTCRTGTTGAGATAAGATCAGCTTTCTTTATGATAATTAGCAGTCATTCCTTATGTTCTTCCCTGAGTTCATCTTTCTTGCCCGTCTCCTCTGATCCCCTTGTAGGCATTTGTTGATTGGTCACATCTCCATGCAATGAGACAGGTTGGCATGTTTCTTTCCACCCTCATCCATGTAAGGAACTTGCCAATACTGACTCTGGCCTAGATTGTTTGTAGTATTACTTCCTTCCCTATTTGACATCTTTCTGTAGAGAGGCTATTTAAAAATAACTGGCAGAGCTCTGTAGAGCCTCTAGAAGCTTACATGACCTCAAATTCCCAATTTGAAGGTTGAGTAAACCAATTTTTTTGTGGAGGGTGGTTTTTGTTTGGTTTGTTTGTTTGGTTTTGGGGTGTTGGTTGTTGGGGTTTTTTTGAGGTTTGGCTTCTGGGAATGACTTTCACTTGGACAAAGCATGATTCAGTCCTCAGGTTTTGCATTCCGGCTGTTTCAGTCTACGATGTCATGTGGACATAAAAAGGTCTTAGATACTTRATCAGTTTCCTAGAAGGCCAGAGCTCAAGTTTTGAATGAACTAGAGATACTTACTGGTGTCTGTAAGCCTTTTGACACTTGGAGACTAGACTAAATTGTACAGACAATAGTTTTGCTATTGTTTTGCTAATAGTTTGCACAACAACCACTTGAGAAGGCCTGTTTATTTTAAGATAGTTTTATGCATATGTGAGAACACAGACATCCAAATCTAACCTCATTTTCCTTCCGTGAGCTGGCCATGCTTGAGAGGTGTTAGGCAGGACTGTCCTCTTCATTGCTTGCACCTCAGCGGGAGCATGCTATTTCCATTACATAGTTGCTGCGTTACCTGGTTTTGTTCTTTGCCCTGTCAAATCCTCTTACTTACCACATGCTGATGGGTTCCCAATAAAAGCTTGAAAGTGCTCTGTACCACTACCTTGGGCATGGTTCACCCGCTTCTTTCACACAGTTCATCAGCTTCTTTCCTCATTTACTGTATGCCTCACACCAACTGTTAAATTGTTTATTGCTCCTTTTCTGATTGGATTGATATCTTTGCTCATGCTGACTGCTGAAATAGCACAACTGTGCAAGGCAAAGCAAAACCTAAGTTATGACATAAAAGTAATAACCAGACTAAAGGAAGGCAGATGCATCCTGAGGTCTAACGTTGCTAGTTATTGCTATAAAGCTTAAAGCCTCCTGTTGATTCAGCACTATTATCACTTGTCTTAATATTATGAACAGTTGGTGGATTTCCTGGCCATGGCTTACACTATATTATCAACATAACTCATGCAAGAACTATTATTCCAGTCTATTGATTTCCACTTGAAGCAGTTTCGGATATTAAGATATAGTTACACCTCTGAATTCAGATATGCTTCTGAGTTAACCATTCTGTCAAACACAGATTTCGGAATTGAAGAGACAAACTTCTAAGGAATTTCCTCGTGTGAAGCACTTACACTGTTTTAACCAAAAGCATTTTATCTTTATTGTCTTTGCATTACTTTATAATATTTTAACATTCATGTTAATATCTCTTAAGATTGCGTAAAAGTAATGAATACTTAACATAAGCTGTTGATTTTGAATATAGTCTTTATTTTTTTCCCAAATGTATGTTACGGGAATGTATGTATATAATATCTTTTATCTTTTGTTAAGGTAGAGAAGCGGTGTTTTTTCATAGATAAAAAATGTCTGCATTTTTGAAAAATGCTGTTTTCAGGATTTGACAAATGCATACATTTTGTGTATTTTTCTTATAAAATATGTGAAACTGAACAGTGTCAAACCAAGTCCCAATTTATGTTCCCAATACTGTGCTCTCAAGATTATGTGAGGCTTTTTGGACTGCTTTATGCATATGTGAGCTGTGTATTCCTTAACTGCCATACAGAATTTGCCCATTCCATTCTTGCTTTATTCAGTCCCATTCCCAAACTGTTTTGTGTCCTTAAGATATTCCTATTATTCTTTCTCAGACCATATATTGCAAGGTGTATTTACAAGGCATTCCAACACTTATTGCCTAAAAAATAATCAAGGTATGTGATTTTTGACATAGATACTAAAATTTCAACAGCTTCTGTCAGACTTTTGTAAATAGTAATTCAGACTGATATATTTGAGAACATAGGATTTCCAGATGGCTTGTGTGAGAGAGTAAGTTAGCTATAATGCTTGCATTTTAATGTGGTCAGTAGCTAATCTGAGAGGTGTACTTGATAGCAAAAATTTCAAATTTATTTTTCACTTTCCCTTGTAGTTTATTTTTCAAGTCCAAGTAATCCACGGGGGTGATAAAATCTAGCTGCTAAAGAAACTATCAGCCATGGGGAAAAATAGTGAAATGTCAAAACATGACTATAATCGTTATATTAAAGCTACCACCTTTTTTTTAATTTCTTTTCCTTTTTTATTTATCTTTTCCCATAGCATTTATTTCCTTCTCTCCAAGCTATTTGTTCTTTGATATAATGTCCTCACAGGATCTTTCCCTTCTTTCTAATTTCTGTTATTTTGGCAATAGTTCTTACTACTTCCTCCTGTTTTGATACCTTTCTTCATCTGAAAGTCAGCATCTTTTCTTATCTGCCTCAGTTTTCCCATACCTAGTTTTCTGTCCTTTCTACTGTATAACTTCTAATAGAAAAATAAATATTTAATTTTAAAATGTTTTTCTCTTGCACATAGCCTGTTTCCTTTGACTTACAAGAGCTTCAAAGTCAGACTGAATTTTACTCATTAGAATGGAAGAGGAAAGGCTTATGGCAGTACTGCAATAAATAATAGTTACCAGTGACTTACTGACTCTCATCTGAACTTGGAAAAATAATTTTTGTTCAAGATTTGAAACTGTAAAAATCATAACATGTGGTAAAACTTAGTGATGATATAGTGTCATCACTTCTTAAGGTCATGCTTCTCCCTCCCCATTTGGAGGACTGATTTGCGCTTGTTGTGGAGTTTCATCGTCACAGACAAGCGCGTCCTAGAAACGCCTGGTTGGATACACATGCAATTGGTACTTACATCCCTGTTTTGAGATCCTTTCTTATCTGTGAAAGGAGAGGTTACAGTTCCAGAGGAACTTGGGGGGTTTATTCTCAATGCTTCCAACAGGAATGGGCTTCCAAAACCCATCTTGGACTTCAAAGAGTTCAGTGTGCAGCCRTGGTTTGTTGGACTTTTTCATTCATTTTTTGTGGAGGAAGGTCACTAGCAGTAGAAAGTTAAAAATAGATGAGGAAAAAAAGGAAGTATTTATATATGTGTGTGCGCGCATGTGGATATCTATGCACACGTACACATATAAATTTGATTTTTTTACTTACATATACACATGCTCCATCTGYGACTGAAAGTCTGGCAGAAGAAAACCTATCCATTTATATGGCTTTAACACATTCCTCTTGAGAAACTGAAATTCAGAATAAATTGGAAATAATAATGCTCAGTTGTTAACACGAAGACTCATCTTCACAGGTGACATTTTTTTTTTCATAACCAAGAAAAGCTTTCCTGCTAGAGGGAAGTTACAATTAGACTTGAGGAGAGCTTAGCTGATAATGCTGTTATTAAGATAAATGAAACTCAGAGCTCATACTTATGTAATCCTCTATGCTCAGTGCGAGATGGCAGTTCTGTAACATGGGTTAACAAAACAACATTTCATAAATTCAATGGTATGCTAATTGACTCAGATTTTTTTTCCATACTTACTTGCAAAATTAAGTAACTAAGCTCTTAACAATAGAATACTGTCTGAACAAGGAAGAAGGAGCTTGTTTTTAGTCATGCAGTGTAGCTATGATAGTGGAATGGATGCATACATTGCAGCTATCAGCCTGTAGTCCTGTATGAGTTAGCCAAAGATAACCTAGCATATCAACTGAGCAGAGTCAGATGGATTAGAGGGACACTTAGTAAGGACAGCAGTGAAAAATGAAATCTCTACTCTATCCAGTACCTGTAAATAGGTCTGTTTACAGCGTAGCAAAGTTCCAAATGCTCTGTTTGGGAGTAAAACCAGACAGCTCACTTCAGATCTTTCCTCTTTTCCTGAGAATAAGTCTTTGTTCTGCTTCCACTTCAAAAGAAACAGAAAAAAAACAAACCATAAATATTTGTAATTGATATCTTGTTCTTTGGAACAGATGTTTCTGTGAAATTTTGTTTTCCTTTCACCTTTCTGAGGGGTTTATTCATCCATTCTTTTGACTTCTAGGTCTGTTATTTCAGGAGAGCGTAGGGAATTATGATGCATACTTCACATTACTTCAAGCAGATTTGGCAATAGGATTTGGATCTAGGGAGACAGCGTTCCCTAGAAAGAGTAGCACATTTTGATGATGAAAACCTATGAAGCAAATATATTTAAATAATCTTCCCTAAAAAAACCAATATGCATTTTGTGGCATCCAGTAACAACGTGAATCCAACTTGTCAACGAAATTAAGTGGTAGCAGATCTAGCACTGGTCTCTGCTGCATTACTTGATTTGTCCCTCTAACTTGGCCGTGAGCCTTTGGATCTGCATTTTGCATGGGCATGACTTAGAGAAGTTTGATTTAGATCAGGCCTTCTTGGCCTACAAGACATGGCTCACAGGAGAAGGTCTACAAAGCAGATCAGGTAGAAAAGTGCTGTCAATATTTCAGAAGCTACTTGAACCAAATACTTAACTGGTTGAAATCTTGGGTTGAAAAAGTTGAATAATACTGTTCTAGACTGCATTTCTCTAGTCTGTGAATAAGAGTGATAGATAAGACAGTGTTAAACCCCAGGAAAATTATATTCTAATGTATTAAATTTCTGATGGTTGTACTAGCTGATGATTGTTGAGGAAAAATCTTGTGCATGTTATAATGTTTTCCTTTATGCCAATATTTGAGTCTTGCCCCGTACTTGCATAGTGTACTTGAATATGGTGGAAAAAATGCTAATTTATAACAACTCTACCATTACTTTTTAAAAATACTTGTGTTTCAAGATCAGTACTAATTGCCAGTGTAGTAGTACTCATTTCAAAAAGTTTTAAAACTCTAATAAGTAGAACTGCTTTATGCTGTAGAGTAAAAACAACCAAGGAGCTCTGTATACTTTATTTTATGTGGTTAACCCCATAAATCAGACCATGTTAACAAGAACAATTTACATATGAAAAGATTTACAGTAAAGGTTTAAAATCTACCTTTGCAAGCAACACTGTTCCTTCTCTTTCTCCAGCCTAATCTTAAAAGCATTGTTTCTTACAGGCAGATATCTGGTCATTAGGCATAACAGCCATAGAACTTGCAAAAGGAGAGCCACCTCATTCAGAATTGCATCCAATGAAGGTTTTGTTCCTTATTCCTAAGAACAATCCACCAACGCTGGAAGGAAACTTCAGTAAATCCCTCAAAGAATTTGTTGAGGCCTGCTTAAACAAGGACCCAGGCTTTGTGAGTTTCATCTGTTTGTCTATGTATAGTAGAGAACTTGACTGGTTTATGTGAATTACACGAATAAGTGCAGTTCAGCTTTTCTAATACGGGGCAACATACTCACCAGCATCTCTCTCTTTTTTTTTTTTTTTTTTTAATACTGTATGTATTTAAAATCTCATTTGTATCAAGACTGAAGTCTGGATTTCTTAATCTTTTTATAGTGAGTCACTTAACACTCTCAAACGCAGTAAAAAAATCTTTTTTTTTTTTTTTTAAGAGACCTACTGCAAAAGAGCTCTTAAAACACAAATTTATTTTACGAAACTCAAAGAAAACTTCCTACCTGACTGACCTTATTGATAGGCACAAGAGATGGAAGTCTGAACAAAGTCATGACGACTCCAGTTCTGATGACTCAGATACGTGAGTTTGATGAGTTTGTAAAATATCCTTTGTAACTATAGGAGCCAAGCAGTTATTTTTAGTGTGTGTATATATATATATATTCCTGTGTTCTGTTGTTTACAGCTTTTCAGCTTAGCAGCCTTGGTAAACCAATGAAATCTTGATTTCAGTGTTGCAAGGGATTTCATGCAAATTACAGTCACTGAGAACAATTCTTCTGGCCCATTCTATACTACCTTCTCTCTTATGTAGGGTCTAGGGTCCTTCCTAGACATAAGGCCAACTGTCATGGGAGCAGAAGGTAGGTCTCGCCCTGCTCAGCCAAGTAGCAGTGTGCACATGCACTGTGCTGTGTGTGCACATGGCCACCTAAGGAGGGGAGTTGTCTCCTTGGTGGCACGTTGTCCCTCATTTTTGGCTGAGTAAACAGGCAGAAGAATATCCTTGCATATAAGAGAAGGTTAGTGGACAATGCTTCTGTAATAATGGGGTTTTAGGGCACAAACCATATCACCTAGGTTTTTTTATGAGGGGTTTTTTTTCTATTGTTCCAGAAAAGTTGGGCCATTACAGCATGATAGTCATGAAATGCCAAATTATTTATTGAAAAAGGAGAAGTGTTGTAAATATTTCCAGATTTCTTTCCTTTCCAATTTTTACTTCTCTCCATCAAATCTTGATAGAGCTGTTCAATAGGTTCATGAGTTGGTTTCCTTAGAAAACCAAGTTACAAATAGTTATGACTCAGTTAAAAAGTTAACTTTGTTAGTCTAAAAATAATTTTGAAAATAGTGGGTATCATCAGATTACACACTTCTGAAAATCAAGTGATGGGATTGCCACAACTTACTCACAAACCTATTAAATTCCTCATAATAAAGAAAACACAACTATTCTCTGCAATTCCAGACTGTGTGCTAATGGCAAGCATCAGGCTGGTTATGATTTCTTGGCTGCCGTTACAGCTGTAGATTTGTCCTACATTATTAATGGCTTGATTTCTGCCAATGATCACAGTTCCAGCCCAAAACCAGGTCTGATTTGGAAGGTAAATTACTGGTCCTAAAACTGGTCTCAGATCAGTTACTAACTGAACTTTGAGGTTACAGTCCATTGCTCCTGTGGAATATCAGACCAGCTTTGATGGCTTGGCATAGGAGAGTAGTGGAACTGTCTAAGCCTGCTTTCCCCTCCTCTGCTTCCACAGCAACCCTTGTATTAGATGTGATAAAAGGGTAAATTGATTTGGCATGCTGGAATACTGACTTTCCAAATCAATACATATTTTTCTGTTGGATCAACTTGCTAGAGCTAACGTATACAAGGAAGGTAGACCTGCCTCTTTCAGTGACAGCCAGAAGTTCTATGTGACTTCAAGCAGAAATCTTGGAAAATTTTCTTACGCTGATCACGTGCTTTTTGACTTGGTAGGCCATGCTAAATGCTTTTTGTACAGTGGCCGCTAGATGCCCTTTTAATTGGTTCTCTTACAAATCACTCTTAATTCACAGATCAGGAAGAAATGAACTTAGAGAAGGATATTTATGGTAGCGAGAGGAGAAATGTAATGCAGTGACTGATTAGTGTCAGCATAAATGTTTTTGTTCTTTTAACGTTGCAGGAGTTATAGAAAAAAATACCATGCCATCCACAAAAAATGAGGCAAAAGATTGATTTACGGTGATGTAGTTTGTTAAAGCCATGCTGTATCTGTACTTTTTTAGACAGTTTTTTTGAAGTGGGAAATTTACCTTGCTAACAGGCTGGGGATGAACTGTCTTCCTCAAAGGTATTCTAAGCTAGTGTCTTAGCTGTTTTTCTAGGCAAAAAAATGAATTAAGTCTTCTAATTTTTCCCCCTTCCCTAATGATTTGAGGTACTCTGCTAAAGCCAGTTTTCAGATAGCAATAAAACACTTCATGTTACTTGTTTATGCAACTTGTGAAAATGTTTTCAATCTGCAATACCACTATTTTTTAAGTTAATTTAACATTTAGTGAAGTTTTAAGTTGTTGTTTTTTTTTTTTTTAATAAAACCTTAATCAAGGTTTTATTTTTTTAATTTCCCCAAAAGATAAATTACATTACTTTTCATACTTGTCTTTATACTTATTGGCTTGCACAATAGAATCCTGATTTTGGTCTTGACTGGAGTTTTTATGTTTAGCATATATATTGAATGAACATGGACAATAAGGTGTAGGTAATAAAATTTTGTTTTTTCCTCCCCTCCCCCACCCCTTGAAGTGAACCAGATGGCCAGGCTTCAGGTGGCAGTGATTCAGGAGAGTGGATCTTTACAATAAGAGAAAAAGGCCCCAAGAATCTAGAGAATGGAGCAGCCCAGCCTTTGGAGTTGCAAAGAAATAAGGTGCTCAAAATATTGACTGTATTATACAAGGAGATAATTCTTGCTTTAATAATTTAGTGGAGTGATTCTGTATTTTTCACAAGTCTATTTATTGTATACCTTTAAAAGCATTTAAATTGTAAAACTTTCAAAATTTTTGCTGAAAATGTGTATTCTACAGTTGCCTTTCACAGAACGTTTTGAGTAAGTCTTGAAGTTTGGGTATTCTGTAAATGTGTCCTTTTTCTGTAGTTCATATATACCAAAAGTAGTTTGTGAAATATTGCCACTGGAGGAAGACCAGGCAATATTTTATTTTTAAAATCTTCCTTCTGTAAAGTAAATTTAACCAGTACAGTACAAAGCTAGACTGGGTTTTGAGGAAGGCATTCTGGTCTTTTAGGAAAAAAGTCCACAATGTATACTAAAAGAACAGAATATGTGTGTGTGTGTGCGTGTGTTCAAAAACAAACAAACAAACCAAAATCAAATGACACCCCCCCCCCCCCAAAAAAAAAACCAAACCAAACCAAAAAAAAACCCACAACAAAAAACCCACACAAAAACAACAACAACAAAAAAACCGAAACCAGAATAAGGGATGTTTAGGAGCTGCTCCATCATATTTTCTGCAGCCTGTGTGGCTGGGCAAGTGGTTGCTACCCTGGCTCTGAAAATTCTGGGTATGCGCTCTTATTAGAACTAGAGAAATGTAAGAAAAATATTATATCGTATGGGAGGAACCTAGTAAATATCTATGTCTGTGATTTAGTACTTGCTCAGTAGGGTCGTTTGGGGGTTTTTTGTTTGTTTTTTGGTTTGGGTTTTTTTGGTGGTNTTTTTTTTTTTTTTTTTTTTAATTTTGAACTTGCATGTATTTGAGGTGCCGCAGCCTCAAATTTTAATTCAGCCTCCATTTTTCACAGTGCTTTGGAATAGTCTGTTGTAGAACATTTTATATATTTGTATATACATAGAAATAGATTTTTCATAAAGTGTAGCGTGTTGGAACTATTTTTTTCTTTAATTAGAAACAGAATACAATGAGGATGCTTTTTTCCAGGAACAAAATTAGTCAGAATTTTGTTTTCTTTAAAGGAAAAGGATATCCCAAAGAGGCCTCTCTCCCAATGCCTGTCTACAGTTATATCACCTTTATTTGCAGAGGTAAGTTATTGCTTTAAAACTTAACAATTCCAGGATTATTGTCTCTGAAAAATAGAAGAATGTGATGAATGATACCTAAGGTTTCTACAACCCGTTTTGGACTTGATGTGTTACAGTTTTAGCTGTACCCTTTGCTTTCATGCATGTCTGCTTTTGAGATCTTTGTTTTGCTTCTAACAATACTTCATATGCATGGTAGCAACATCAACCATGCTAGCCTAAAGCAATGAACATGAAAAACAAAAACGTATGTAAATGCTTGGATTGCAGCATTCCATTTTTTGACACTGCTTTATCTCTATATCTGTCATTTTATCTGTTACAAATTTTAAGTTCTTCAGTGTTCCAAGATATGGCTGTGGACCAGATCAGCAAGAACTTAAGTTTTGAATTTCAGTGTTGAAAACTGCATTTTGTTGCCATTTTGAATTTTATATTTTTTATATTTGTTTTTTTCCAAATACTTAAAAACAACTTTAAAAAAAAAATCATATGAAGGGGAAGCCTTTATCACATTTATGAAGATGTGATTATTTTAAAAAGTTGATAGAATTCTAAGAAACAAAAATTCCCCTCTCACCCTAGCTTTGATATGAAAATTTTTTATTTAAATAATGATTTCAATCATTGTAACTGTTACACATAAAGTTAGATAAATTGTTCTAATAAAAAGATGTCTTAATTTTGTTCTAATGAATAAAGTCCTGCTTCAGAGGATTATCGTTGAGTTTTGCATGCTGCTCATTAAGAATATTGAGTGCAGTAAAGCAAATAAACTTATTTAAAGGGGATGACCTCTGTATTGGTTATTCAGTCTCCAATATTAAGTCAGCCTGTCGTTCTCCTATGTAAAGTGGAGAAACACTTTAAACACGGATTTTTGGCATTTTGCATTGCAGTTCTTTAGGTATTACCCACTTGCTTGCCTCTGCTTGAGAATTTTCTTTCAATTCCCTACTCTTCCATCTCCCAAACATTTTTCTGGTTGCTCTGCATCTCCTTTAGGGTCTTCCTTCTCCTTTTCCAATACCAAGCATGATGTAGGTCCTGTATCCACTGTCTTCCACGCTCCATCCTCCAGTTTTATCCTTTCTTTATTTTTCATTTTCCCTCCACCATGCCCTTTTACCTGTCTTCTAGATAGCTCTGCTTTGGGTTCTTCCTTCCTATGGTATTGCTGTGTCATTCTTTGCCTTTCTTGCTTCCCATTTTCATTTTCAAGACCATTCTTTTAATTGCTACTTGCTGATCCCTGTGGGTATATGATTCCCCTAGCACTGCTGCAGCAACACAAACATTTTTCACTGCAGTCCTTATTAAGATTGCCGTTTACTTTCATCTCTATAGCGTGTAGAGGCTACAGAAAAATTTTTCCTCACACACTTGTTTGTTGTATCTTTTCATGCTATGGTAGAAGACTCTTGGTCTGGTATCTGCTGTTTGGTTCATACCTCTTACATGCAACTTCTGGCGGATAGCCACAACTTTCCCAAACTGTTCCAGAATCTCATTGCAGGGTTTCCTTTTTCTTGTGGGCATGGCTACTGTCTCTGCTGTCTGGAGGAAGCCTTATGTTACATTTTCAGTGTTCCATTTGTTTGGCATTCAAACCACAGATATCTGCACCTTCAGGAATTATTGCTAGCTAAATTAGTGAGTTGCTCCATGGAACTCCTCCAAAAAGAACAAAGCTGGCCATTCAGAGCTTTTTGTCGTCATGGAGGCTTCAAAGCTTTTGGCACAGAAGGCAGGTGTAAAAATCAACTGCTGTCCCTAAGTAATCTTACAGGGAAAGATTGTGCTCTGCATCCTTCTCTTTCAGTTGAACTCTGATACAACGTAGGAGCCTTGGCTGAAGAGGCTTGCTCAGCTATGGGGCCTCTCTGTGTGGCTGGTAGTAATCTGAAGCTTGGTGCACCTCAGCAAAACAATTAAAAAAAAAAAAAAAAAAAAAAAAAAAAAAAAAAAA
>JAYKAV010002903.1:344270-417306 GCA_035582835.1 Phoebastria nigripes | reverse complement strand
CAAACAAAAAAAACCAAACCAAAACAAACCAACAAAACAAAAACCCCAAAAACCCCCAAACAACAAAAACCAAACCAAAAACAAAACCCCCAACAACAGAAAACAAAACACACCCTGAAAATGAACAAAGTTGTCATTCTTGTCACTTACTGTGATCTTCAGTGACCAGCTACCACCCTGATGTGGTTTCTTTCTCCTTATCAGAGGACACTGGCTGAGTACTGCATGTGGTGACTCATTCTGGGTTCCTTTTTTGAAGGCAGGAGATCTGGAGGTGTCCTTTGTTGTAATGTTCCCACTATTGCCTACTTCTATCATCTTGTCCTCAAGCTGTGACTTCCCAGTTTAGACTAAGAAAGGGATAGTTATTACTGGGAAAAGAAAAGGCATTTGTGTCTTCCAGTTATCTATGCTTTGTATGCAGGATCTCACTCCTGAGCATCCTGGATGTAATGAAAAGAGAACACAAGCAGCAGCCAAAGAAGAGTGCAGAAGCCTTCCTATTGCTGTGGTTGTACCTCAGCTGTTGTACACACACACAATCCTCTTGATTTCCTTTGTTGAGACCTGAGTTACTCTCAGAAGGGTGCCCTAACATACCTATAAGCCATTGCTAAATGTGGAACTAGAACAATGATTATTTCCTTTATGTTTTCCCTTGCAAGACTCAGATTCCTTTTTAAAGAAAAACCTTTCCTCAATGCTGATGGCAACTCTTGAGCTGTAGTTCCTGACACCTGTTGAAAGTCCTGAAAGGCCACTTTAGTGCTTGGACATCTCTGAAGAACTTCACTGCCATTTTGTGCCCTCCAAAATGTCTTGTACTACACTGAACTCAAAATCATCTTGATCTATTAATTCTGCTTCCTGCTGCTTTCTAGGGATCATGCTTATTCCATGTGATAATCCCCTGTGCTATACTTAAGTAGGGCCAAAAGTGTATGCATTACCCACATTATATCCCAGAAAGTGGCACAAACTTCCCATTTGTTCAAGCTAAGCTTTCTTCATTACTGGCAGTAATGGCATAAAGGCAGACTGGCTGTAGGTCCAGCATTCAAAGATGACTCTTAAATTAATTGAATAATTTGTAGAGAAATATGTAGAAAAATATTTCACTGTTCAGTTCTGTCTAAACAGCTCAAACTCTTTGGTCCAAAGCACTCATAAGCACAGTCAGCTTCCTTCCAACTGGAGTATTTTTTTACCAGTTTTGTGGTTGGGTGGTTTTTTTTTTTGTTGGTTGGTTGTTGTTGTTTTGTTGGTTTTTTTTTTTTTTTAATCATCTGAGAAATGACCTTGATTCCATCCTTGTTAAGAGGATGCTGCAAAGCAGCTCTTGACAACAGCTGTAGTGGTAAATGTGGAGAGAAACTTGTAAATGCAGATATCCAACCTGCTGGGGAAAGTCCAGTCACTGAAAGAAGGCCATGCCTTCATTCACCCTTACTAGTAACATGACACTTTTTTCCAAGGAAGCCCAGACCCTGCTGAGATTTTTGAAAGTTCTTTAGTGAGGTCTGAGAAAGAAAGCATTTTACCRGCCATACTCAGCATGTTATACCAGCTCCTACATAAGTGAAGCACTGAGACGTTCCCTCTGAGCCCTCAGTTCCTGCCTAATTGTGGGATCCTTTGCTTCAGGGGGAGATGAGAGAGTGTTCAGGGTACTCTGTTGATAGAGTTGACAGGGTGAAAACATTTTCTAACAGTGGTTGCACAAGTGCACCTGCAGTGTATAAGCTAGCTATAGGTGTACAAATATGTATAGTAAAGTGAGTATGTATAAGCAGCACATCTTGAAACGAACAGCTGCAGGTAAATAGTGCATCTTTCTTGGGATACTTTGTCGTAATTTTTGAATGTGAGCACGCTGGAAAGGGTATGTGAATGATTGAAGACTTGTGAAGATGGATGACATCCTGGTAACTACTGCAAAGACTAACTTCAGGATGAAAAAAGTCTTCAGGATGTGAGGGTGTATAATGAAAGTCAAATCCTGACATTGTGGACACTGGTGGTCACTTCCTAACAAGCTTTGGCATTATATTGTTTATCGAAATATTCATGAATATCTTATTAATATATCTCTTCCTGTTTTTCTTTCAGTTGAAAGAGAAGAGTGAAGTGTGTGGTGGTAACACAGATTCCATAGAAGAACTGAGAAAGGCTATTTATTTAGCTGAAGAGGCTTGTCCGGGCATTGCAGACAACATGGTATCACACCTTGTGCAGAGGCTTCAGAGGTAATGAAACTATTTCACTAAGGGTTACAGAAAATTGCAGATCTGATTCTACAAATATTTGACTAGCGTTAAATTGAAAGAATTAATTTCTATTTATAATAGAGGAAAAAAACCACTTGTGCTTACAGTTTGTACAATTGCGTTTGCTTAGTAGAAAAAAACCTAATCATATCAGCAGTTCTAATTTCTAGCTTCAGGTGATAGCCCATATGTACGTTCATCCTGTTGGTGTGCATATTGTGTGTCAAACAAGACTGGACAGCCTTTTCCCTTTGCAGTTCCTATAAGGGACACTCACGCTTGCTTAGTGTCTGGGTGTATGTTGCAGAGGATGCCTTGTGTCACTTTTAATTTCTTTTACCCACTTTGATAAATGGACTGTTCAGTTTGTGTTTCTTTCAGTCACATAGTAAGTGGTTCCTTGTTCAGTCATTAAAGGTAGTCTGTATGGCCTTTTGGTGGTACCTCCAAAGCCAACTTTTTGTATTACTTCAAAAGCCAAATTTTGTAAGAGATTTTCTAACTGCCTAGGTTAGGAATACATTCTTAACAAACACTCAATTTTCTGTTCTTTCAAATGCTATACAAGAAAAGATCAGGGGTATAAATTTCAGAATTACTGCTTGAAGAGGCTTTAAATGCAACCTTGAATCCAGGAATCCACAGCTGTTGTGAATCTACACCATCCAGGTTGGATTGCTTGGTACTAGAAAAAAGTCATGGCAATGATAATCATGGACTGCCACCTTGAAAAAGATCACTCTGAGCAGGTGTCTCCCTTTATACTGCCTCTAACCACAGCCTGGTAAAGTTTAAGAATTCACACCTCTGAAGTTAAGCAGAGGATTGCCAGGCTGATGCTTTGTCATTCAGTAAAAGTCAATGCCAAGAAATCCGCAAGCAATCATGTTTCTTGCTTTCTGGGCTGTTAAGCATGAAGCCCAGTCAGCATCTCTAGTGCGAAAAGGTCACTCCTTGATGCCAGATGTCCTGATTCTCCTTTCAGTTGATCCTGGCAGGCTTGAAAGAGTTTGTGGAGCTTCCATGTCAGTTTGTTTCCATTAGGGGTTCCAAAACTGACCCCAGTCTTTCATCAGCCCAATATTTCAGTGTCAAGTTTCTATCAGCCTGGTACAGGGCCTTCCTGGAACTGGGAACCTCAGAGACTTTTGATGCTGCAACTGAAGCTGAAAATGACCATGTGGAGACAGGCTTTCCACTGGGCACTTCTTTTGTGGATGCTGGAGATGATCTTACTTCTTCCTGTCACGACAGCAACAGTCATAGTTTTTGTCCTAGGAGATAGATTTCAGAACCCTTTATATACCAGTTTACTATTTTGCTTTCCTTCTGTTCTGCTTCCGTGGACTATTGCTGTTTTTCTCGGTCGTAATGTCTTATAACAGTGGAGGCAGRCACTTCATTTTCTTTGAAGGAGAGAAAGAAATATTCATAGAGAATGTTTGTTGATGGGTCCCATCTGGGTGAACTTTCTCTTATTCCAGGGATAATAGTCATCTAGTATGTGATCATGACTAGCACTCCTTCCAGAAAGTGAGTGAAAGAAATGAATGGCAGGATCCCCCCCTAAAAAGGAGTTTGAACCATTCCATAGCTTAGTAGGTATCCCTCATGGATAAAGCTATTCTTGGAGCTAGTCAGCTTCTGAAACGATAGTTCCTTCTTGTTTGAATACTACAAGAAATATGCTCCGTTACATCGTTAAGTCATTTATTTTATCCACTTGCAATATCCTCTTATTTCATAGCTAACTGCTGAAGATGGCTCTTCAACAACATGTTTCTGATGAGATTTTCATTCCCCTTATGATTGGTTAAAACTGGATTTCCCAAGTTTGTCTGAATGAATTAGTTGGGACCCTCAGAACATCTGCCCAATAACTTGAGTGAATCCATTTACCTTCCCCCTCCAGTTCTGATCTCTGATGTTTTACAAAGTTTATTGAAAGCTTAGCATGATTAAAATGTGTGCTTCTTTCTTTGGATGATTTAAGAATCTGCTTAGACAGAAATACAGCTTTCCTGCCCCAGTAATATTTTGGAAAGATTATGATGTAAACTTGCCAAGTAGGGAAGTTGGAATCACAAAATGGTGCGCCCAGTATACAGAATTCTTACATCATCATACACTTCTCAGTAACACACTTGAGCACAGGTTGTTGCTATTCATTCGAAAAGCAGTGCTGTTCTAATAGAGTGTATTTTACATGTTGTTCAGCTCTTTGGCTTTTGTCTTTAAAGCGTGACAGCAGTGGTGGGTGTCATTCTGCAAGGAAAAAGGCTGGAACTTCCATAGTGTAAAACAGAATAACTTTTAGTTGCTGCTTGTTGTAGAACACTGTTCCAAAGGTCACAATGGTAACTATTTCTTTTCCTCTTCAGATACTCACTAGCTGGAGGAAGTACTGCATCCTACTGACATACTGTTCCTGACTTTTCTAAGACAACAGAGATCCCATGGTGTCTGTATTGAAGGCGCGCACCCTAATGTTGTTCTGCCCCTCAGTCATGGGAATGTCCTTTGGTGGAAGGACGTTCCTAAATGTGCAAGAGTGAAAATGAAGTCTCTCGGGTGGAGGCAGTCTTTTCCAGCTCCTTAAAGCTATAATTTTTTTTAATGATAATGCACATATTCCAGGGAGGTGTCTTTTTGTAAAATCTGAAATGTATATTTAGGTTTGTGATAGAGCAATTGAAGATATTGAGAAACCTCAGGTATCTTGCTTTAAGAATTCCACTGGGAGATGGAGTATGTTTGTTGGAACTGTGTACAGATATGTATATAATGTCTTTTTTAACTGAAAGCTTTTCAATGTGCATAAGGAATCACTGTGTACAAAATGGTAAAGTGCTTCTGTAGATAATGTTAGTGGGGTAAATATTTGACAGGCCATGACTGAGTATTGCCTTGCCTTTATTACATGTAAATTTTGAATTATGTGATAAGTGAATCTTGGTTTGATTTTTTGTATATGAAGGATTTGCCATTGAAAGAGTTAATCCTGTACTATGGAACCTTCTATTCGTACCTCAGCAAAGACACAGTTTTATTCTGTTTCTCCAGTATTTCTTCCTTTTTATCTATATTCTGAGCGTGACTTTCTAATTATGGTACTACTTCTGGTTGTTTTAAATTTAACACACCTTGTCTCTCAAAGCTTTAAATTTAAATTATTGTTTTTCCTAAAGAATGAGCTCTTTCACGTTTTCAGTTTTAAATTGTGCCAATGCAAATTCTGAACCATATGTATTGTTCACTTTTAGTAATAGATATTTGTGAAGCTTGTAGTGAGATTCAGATACAATCTTTTTTCACCTAAACATGTTTTGAATGCTCACACAAATAAATCCTTATTACCTACGTTTATTCTGAAATATCTCATTAAGATGTTGGCTCTGAGACAGTGGCAAATGTTTCTTCATCATGCCTATTTTTATCATTACAATTAATGTCTTGCAGCGTAAAAGAAAAAATATCCATATATTCAATATTTGGTCTTGCTGCCTAAATCTGTGCATCTCTTTACTGAAAGTGATAGATGTTAGACAGAAAGACTGCAAAACTGAGCCCGAGTGTTGTATGCTATGTCCTACTACTTGTCTCCCCAGAAAAAAGTTACTTCTTGAAAATTCTGAATTTTGAAATGTCCACTGTTCCTGTGAGTGCTCCTAGATAGCTGACTTACGGTTTTATAGTTCTTGGCAACAGTAACGTTAGTTACGCACACAGTTGATTAGGTGGCTTGTTTTTTCCACAGTATTACTCTGAGGTTTACCTTGGTTTGTTTCACCAAGGCTATATTCAGGTGCTGCTTATTCTGGTAGCTGAGAGAGCATTTTTGCCTTGTTTTTAATGAAGAAATTGATGATTTTATGGTTTGTGTGACAGTGAGGTAACTTATCTGTTTAATTAAAAAAAAAAAAAAAAAACAGATATGAGTTTTGGAACAGAAAGGATTAAAATTTTAAAAGTATAGGCATATCTACCTGGCTTGGTACAAGAAGACCCAGGTTCTCTAACCATTCTGGAAGCTGGTGAGGTCTCCTTGCAGGACTTAACATCGCCATGGTAGCCCTTATTCTATGCATATTAACAGCCTTAATTATTTATTTAATAATTTAACAGTTAGAGGACACTGTCATTCTAACAGAACTATGAAACTTCCGACCAGGTTGAAACAACAGTTGAAAGAAATGGGTATATGTGCACTCATTCTTGTAGCCGTATTCTTAGACACAACGCGTTTGCCAGCGTAATGAGGTAATGGTTTTCCTTTACAGCTAAGTGAATTTAGGTAAATTGAACAATGCGTAAGTTCGAGCAATGGTTTATAACTCCTCTTTGATTAATATCTTTAAATATGTTGTTTTGTGTGCTCTTGAAGGATAGGCTTACCCTTGAAGAAACAAATTTCGCTCTGCTATTGTGAAATGTGCATCTGAATACAGCGCAATGGGAAATTTACCTGCTGACATCTCAGTATTAGAACATTCAGCCACTCAATAAATATGTGCTGTTACAACATATGGAAATAAACAGATGTGTTTGTATTTGAAACATAAATAGATTAATGGAAGCTTTTCCCCAGTCCTCTGTTAATGTAAGGGCTTGAAATTAAAGCAAGCTTACTTGGAGATGCACAGAACTCAGAGCTTTAGCGGGGAAGTTAAGTTAAATGTACGGTGCTGGCTGGAATCTCAAGAATTTCTCAATCAGAAAATTAAATGAAATTCTAAGGTACGCTGTTTTTGAACTATCATTTAAAAAGCTATGCAGACATTTTTTTTGAGTTGCTTTTTAGTTGCGTTCCAGGGCTGTATGTTGAGGAAATGCTTCTCTGAGTAGATTGTGGCAGAATTTGCTTGGTGAATGTGTCCTTTGGTTTAGGAGCTTAAGATGAGTCAGACCTACAGCAAGGGCAATTRGCCAAAAAGCTAGGACGTTTAGAAAAAGACAAGACCTCATTTATGGTAGAGATGTGTATTTTTATATGTAATATATAGATTATTTAAATATAGACTATCTTAAACTGACATTCACTGAAAAAAAGCGTGCTGTATCTTGAATGTAAAATTACAATCATTTGCTATTGAAAAGTATTGATGCTTTAAAACTCAGAACTGTATTGGTAACAGAAGAAGAGCTTCATTTGAAAGAAGCGTGGCCTCAGTTTCTGAAAGAAAAAAAAGAACTGTATTGATATTTTTGAGAGGTTGTTTCATGCTAAAACCATTTCTGTGTTATAATGTTGCACTGATGATTTTTCTGTGCAGGTAGTACTTCTTCACTCAGTCTTGAATATACTAAGCGACAAGCTATCCCTACTTATGCAAACATTTAAATTAGTGGAACTGCTTATTTGTCAGGGATTTCAAGGTTAGGCAGTAACTAAACTCACTGTTTAAAAAAAAATAAAATCAGTCATTTGAACTGAAGGCTTGCTTTTTGTAAGTATCAGATGCGTAATCTATTTTTTTAACTTAATTTTCCTTGCAGTTGCACTTTGTAGTTGATGACCAGTTTACTAAAGGATGACGGCATGATCGCTCTCGTACAGAATGCTTCTGGTGTAATAACAAAGCAGTTCGTTCTCTGAAGTGCCATGGCTCCTTCGCAGCACCAAGCATTTTGCGTACGTCCATGTGGGTATGGACAGATGAACCGGTGACTGCGGAATGATTAGCGGTGGTGTTCTGCCCTCAGCGCACGGGCGGGTGGGTGGAGGGGGAAGGCAAGAGTGTGCACGTTGCACCTCACYGCAAAGCAGCTGGCACGTCCTGGGTTCACGTCCCGCTTCATCCACCCCAACTCCTTCATCTGCCTGTGCTGTTACTGTACTCGTGAAGCATCTCGTTTAGCTCTTACTACTTTATGTGGCGGTCCGCATTATTTTTTAAACAAAGTGGTACCGGTTTGTAATAGTTTTACATTAGCCTTACTTTTAAGGCAACATACTTTTGCCTTCAAAAATGTCACCATTGGAAGATTATCAGAAGCGCTAATAAGCACAGGTATAATGCAAGGATCAGTACAATTGCAAATTATTTTTGTAAGTTGTTGGGGAGGAGCTTAAAGTATAGCACAAATCTGCAAGCTTGCTCTTTTTAGCTGTGTTTTGCAGATGTGCTAGTAATTGCACTGAGCATATGCAGTAGACAAACTGTATGTAATGGTTTTCTGCCTTCTTTTAAAGCATGATTACAGAGGACAATTAAAGTGTATATCTTGTTTTCTGTAATATTGCTGCCTGTTTATAACCGTGTATTTAAATTTTACTTTTGTCACTCTACACCAACATAATAAAACTTGTAAACTACATGACCTAGAAATAAAGAAGGAAAAGTTTAATGAAACTTTGCCATCCGAGTGGTCAGTAAGATGAGATTCGGGGGTCTCCTCCCAGGAGGGGATGCTCTTGCGGGTTTCTAGCTCAGTTATTGCCCACGTCAGTAATGGTAAGGAGAAAGTTTATAAATCGGTGTTCAGTTTGTTATCTCAGAATTTGCGCAAGAGAAGACTCTTGTTTAAATGCAAACCATGCTTTCTGAGCAAGACTGTTGAGAATATTTTTTTTCTGTTGGGGAACTTAGTAAGCTTATTTCTCACAGATGGCCTAACCATGTGGGAAGTTTAGTTCTTCTTTTCTTGATTAAGGTTTTTTTATCTACACATACAAGCGAGTGATAGTTCACTGTTTTGGTTAAATATGTGCAGTTCTGTATTACAGTTTGTCCTAGAGTAAGACAATGTGCCAGTTTACAGTTGGCAATGTTTTAAAACCTGCGTTGTATTCCCCATCCTGCCAGCCCAGTGAAACTGATGAAGTGCTTGCATGAAGTTCCCTTAGCTTMACCCCAAACATTGCATCCTTCATTACCCATCTAACCCAGTGACAAACTGTGTGACAGCTGCACTCCTGTAATTGTATTTCATTACTATTGTCCTGTTCAAAAACCGTACGTGTGCCACATCATTGCGAATTTTTTTCCTCTACCAACTTTTCCGAGCCCCTGGGGGTGAGGAGGGGGGATGTTTGTGTGCGCTAGCAACTGGGGTTGTGTATCTGCACATCCGTAAGTATGTTTTCTTTCGAGGGAGAAGACTGTGAAATTGGTCCTGTATTTTAAAAAAAAAAAAAAATGGACAAAACCAGGCTTCGCAGGTCCTGCTTGTTTATCATCTGTTTTGTTCTTGGCTGATAGAATTGTGGGATGTTGCCCCTGGTTTTGTCTCTAAAACAAGTTTTCCTTGTGAGATCTTTTCTCTAATCAGAGACCTTTATCAAACTTTCTGCAATCATGGTGTGTTTCCCTACCTGCTAATGTGTCTTTCGGTGTCATTTTTGGCTGGTTTCAGCTGAATTTACAAAGGGATTGAGCTCTCAACAGTGTTCAATTAAAATGTTGTGAAAATAGGTAGGCCTGAGTATATTAAAAAATACTCGCATCTTAATGAAAGTCAGGTTAAGCAGCAGAGACATGATGGCGATCCTGAGCCTTGAGGGTACAAATCCACAGGAGTCCAGGCTTTGCTGATCCTGTTGCGTGCGGTGCAACTGCCTATGGCAAGAAAGTTCTTGTGTTGCTTTTATGTGTTCATTATTTGAAGCCGGCACCTGATTATTGGTGGYGAGTAACAACAACAACAAGAGTAAATCTCTTGGAGTGACTATTTTCCCACTGCTGAAAGATGAGAATGGTGGCTTTAGTCATGGCTACTAACCTGGCACACAGTGACCCTGTGTGTCTCCACGGCTCACTTGGTTAGATGGACAGCAGTATGGTGTGAATCAGGGTTAAAAATAAGTGTTTATATATTACAGCTTTCTAGTAAGTTTTATTCACACACAGAGACTTCAACTGATTGTAAGATACAACTGTCAAGGCGGTCGCTTTTATTCTCTTACCGTTATTTCAGTTTTGGGTTAACCTCAGGAATAAAGAACTAGAAAAATGCTGACAAATGACAGCAGTTCAACCGGTTCCATTTTAAAATCACACTGGTAAAGAAGGAAAAAATTCTTATTTTAAACCTCTTTTCTGTAGAAAAAAAGATAATACAAAAAGGTGAAAATGCTGAACGATGAATCAGGTGGATACTCTGAAGTTGCACCCATAGCCTAGCTCTGCTGTCATGATAAATAGAACTGTATCTTGATCTTTGCCTTAGATGTTACAGAAAAATAATTTTCCAAATGTACTTTGTATGAAAATGAAATGTACCTAGAAAAGGTGTTACCTGATTTCAGGAATGTAAATAAAAGCCTTTCTTTTGAGAGCTCAGAATAAACTACTGCAGCAGACAGCGGTAATGAAGACTGTATCCCACAAGCCCCAGTGATCTAAAATAAAATTCAATTATTTCAGCTGAATTAAGGGCATGGCCCTCAATCTAATTTCCATTAAAAAAAAAAAAATCTCTTCACTGTTACAGATAACAATTGTAAAGGACAGATGTAGGGCCCTACCTTGTAAGGCTTTGCAGATACTATTTTACAGCTCAGTAATAATTTTTTTTTTTTTGGGGGGGGGGGGGATAAGGTCTGCAGCCCTTTACTGTACCTCATAGCAACATCACGTGCTGTTGCTTCTTCAGCTTTGTTTTTCCAAGCCTGCAGGCTGCTGCTGAGTTGTTGTTAATCTATGCTGTGTTATTTCCCCTTTTCATCACTACGAAGATCACTGTTTGCAATCCTGGTCAGTCTTGAAGCACTCCAGTTCCTGTATGTTACTGGTTCACTGAAGCTGTTGAACTCACTCGCTTTGGCCCTGCAGAGCAGGGTCACAGGCTTGGAATAGACAAGCCAGCAGGACCTGCAACTGGGAAAAAGTTCTTTGGATTTTTCTACCTACTTTCTAAGTTTGTCCTTCATCATGTCATAAACAGCTAGAGGCAATGCTGTAGGGTAGATGTGATTATTATAGCCGTACTGATATTCGGGGGAAACAGCTAAGGAAAAGAGCAACTGCAACAAGTTTACCTGCCTAGAGGTTTGAAGGTTTCCACAGAGCTGAAGGAGTACACGGAAATACTTGTTTCCCTCTGTCAGGGTGGCTTGGTTTTGGCCATGGGGGCTGCCACTGTCATAAGGGGTTAGGAGCCCACCCTGTTCTTGGGTGGAGATACAGCTGTATCTTTGATCAGGGTGGGGTGGAATAGAAAGAAGGCTTTACTGTCTTGAAACAGGAATATGTGTGGTAGTATTGTGAGGTATTTTATTCCCTTTCACGGTGAGCAAAGCTGTAAGCCATTTTACATATCGCACATAGGTAAGCCATTAACAAAGTGAACAGCTAGACAAAGAAGAAGTGGGGGTAGAATTGTCCCAGCTTCATTTCCCAGGTCTCGATTCAGGCCCCCTCTGCCTAGCACTGTGTTTCCTCAAAGGCCCTTAGCGCCGATAGATGTGTTTCCAGCATGTTGAACTTCTGTTAATGGAAGTTTTACGTCACCCTCATGAAGAAGCGTTTCTTAAAACGTAAGGAAAAGCATCTAAGCATAGCGGACTTAGTGCTGCCAACCTTCTGAGCGGGCCAACTACTTACCCAAAACACAGGGTTAGCTAATGTTAAAGCCAGGTATACAAAATGGGTGTTTGTGCTGCTGGTTATATCTGTTGCTCTCTGTATACTGAGCACTGGTGGGGAGAGAGAGAGCTGAAATTCCAACGACAAACCGAAAGTCACACTAGCCTGTGGAGCAGGCAGGGTGAAAACTTGGGGCTTCAGTAGCACCCCCAGCTTATAGCAATTCAGTTACCAAAACACTCTACAAATTAATCACAAATAGCTGCGGTTCTCGTAGCAWACAGGTTTTCTTTCAAGTCTGTAAAACAAACAGCAGAATGTCACCACAGCCTTTAATTTCTTCTTGTACATACCATTCACAGTACATTAACAGCCCAAATAATATTGCACTGGATTATTTTAAAAATTTTTCATCTTGAAAGTAGTATTCACTTTTCAAAGCCAACAGATGAACAATTTGGTCAACTTGCACCAAGAAAATGGTTAGATAAGAATCCTATACTTTATTTATACCACATGGATTTGTAATCCCAAAGGGAAATGAGAATGAGCTGTAAACTGTTTCCTTGTCAAAGATAGAAAATTAGTAATTCCTTGCTGATTAAATGTAGAAAGACTGGGAAAAACATGAAATCTGAAAGTTATCTCATTCCTGTTAGACTGCTTGCTGTATATATAATTATATTCTATACTGTGAAAGTCCATCTACATTTAAAAATCCAGCAGTCTACAGATTAACATGGTAAAAAAAAATAATATATTTTTATGAAAAGAGAAGAAATAGTGTTTGCCTCAGAGGAGAAAGTTTTCAGATTGTGAAGTCGTCTTTTTTTTTTTTTTTTTAGGTGCAATCTTTGAGGCAACAAAATGTCTTTTGGCATTTGGCACTCTAATAAGGACAATATTTTAATACTGGCACAAGCTAAAAACAGCACAGAATGACAAAATACAAGACATGAAACGAACCGCAGCCACTGGGATGATGGTAAGCTAGTTTGAACATAGGGAGAACTTAAACAGTTTTGCGGAGGAATTGTGGAAGTTTCTGCAAAACCACGCATTTTTTTCTTTTCTTTTACCAAATTGTAAGTTTTACTAAACTTGGAGGGAGAAAGGAGTTTCAAATGTCCTGTAGAAAATCAGCAGCTGCTGGACAATCAACACGGCGGCTTGTTCAGCCGTCAATAGGCATGAGGCTCTTTATGACTCAGAGCTCGAGTGCGTGAGGCAGAGCTGGTGGCACTTCGGATCACTTCCATCCATCTGTGAGGAGGCACGAGGAGAGACACAAACAAAAGAACGGTCAAGTCCCAAGGAAAGATTTCTGGAAGGACACAGTCTGCGCTATTAGTTGTACGCGGTTTTATTTTCAGTGCCTACGGGAGCATCTTGCTTGCTACTTTACTCCTAAGTCTATCCGAAGTCAAGAGGCTCTAGATCCAAATGACTGCCRAACGCATGTATGAAAAGAGGTTTAGAGAGGATAAACAGGGGGGACGGGACCCAAAATTAATGAACTTAGTAGTGGTTTTACTTGCTCTGCGGACACCAAATCTCTTTTTTTCTGGATGGTCCAAGTGATGAGCAGTTGAAACCAACCACTCTTAATTCTAGAGTGAAAAAATGTAATTTAGCTGCAGTTCCTACTTCTTTTTCCTAGAACTGAGAAAGGGCTTTTGGGTTTTTTCCTATTCTACTAATCTATTTAATCACCTCTTTCCCACAATTTGCCTTATTTATAGTTTTAGACTGACATGGCTAAAACTTAATAATAGCTTTCTTCAATAAGAGAGGACATTAAGATTTTTGATGTGTTAATGCTTCATATAAAAGAGCTAAATTAGCTCCCAGTATGAACAACCTCAAACCACAATTTAGGAGGAGTAGCGCCTGTTTCCTGGCTCTCCATGTATCTGAAATTCAGTGGGAGGTGTAAAAATTACATGCTGAAGTGGCAGAAATACATAGTAAGAACAGCTGCTTCTGTGAAAAATTAGAATTTTATTTCAGGTGTGGATTTTCCATCCAGTTGTACTAGAGGGAGTGAAGTTATTCTGCACAGCTACTGAAAAGTCCCGTGATCTGTTTACAGATGTAAAGATCTGAAGTCTGAGACATAGAGCTCCCCGTGCAGCCAGCCTGATCAATTTTGACTGGATAATTCCTGTGCATAAGGCAGGATATGTAGTGATTACTATTACAGCTGCCACGTTATCAAAAACAACCACTTGGTTCTAGCATTATCAGGTTTAAAATTTATTTTAAAATTTTAAAGGGTTCTTTCTGTAGTGGTGCTGAACTACTTGCCTGTATTACTGAATCAATTTACTAAACTTTGCACCTACTAACCTTGTTCAGAAAAAAATCCTGGAATTTTACAAAATTCCCTCTCACAGAAGATGGGCTTACCTTTCAAATGTGTATTCACTTTCAGCCCTGAAGTAGTACACATGGGATTTGAAATGTAGCTTGAACACATAATCTTTGTGAATGTTTTCAGATTCAGAAGGAATGGTAAGTGAATATCCCAATAGAGGAAGGCTGGCTAAAGGATGATTGTCCTGAAAAGAAATGATGGAAAATGCTGTGAGATCAAATGCCCTTAAGTAAAAAGAGCACATAAGTAAAATGGAAGATAGATACACACTCATTTAAAGGTCATCATCGCGTTTCCACATGTGCGTGGAAAAAATACCAGCTTTATACAATGGCAATGATCTTAATTGTCTGCTAGTTTCAGCTTGCCTGTCTTTATAGACCCTTCTCATAAGGGTCTGCTGCAGGCTGATCCTGTCAGTACTTCCTCCTAAGAAAGTTGTCTGAAATCTTGGACTTCCACTGTTTTCAAACTGACAAACATAAAACTCCATCATTCGGCATCGGCAGAGCACCATGCACGTTCATCCTAGGCTTGCAAACACCTGCTCCTTTAGAAATGTACCGGCCACCCTGCAGCATTCATTGCTGAAGTCCTTTCACTTCATGGCACGGCATGTAGGAACAAATAATTTCTTTATCCCGCTTACGTGTAGAATAACCTACAATTCATTCTTTTCTTTTTTTTTAGTGCAGAAACTCTATCGTTAAGGATTTCTACAGCAATGAAAGGACAACGTCGCAATTGGAATTATTTTGTGCTTATGCCCTGCTTGAACACAGGGAATCAAAAGTCCAACAGCTTCTAGACAGGAACCCCCTACTTCTGCAGTGCGATGTTTGCTCAGGCGGGGTAATCACTGGCTGCTGTTCTCTCTTGTTTGACTTAAGCGTCAGTAACAGAAAACAAAATTTATAAGTCACTATTAAGTTTTTAATTGTAATAATCTCAGAAGTTGTACAAGAGAAAACTCTTGTTGAAACTCGCACCGCAATTTCTGAGCAGTAGTGATATCTGTTGTACTTTTAGGGATGATATGCACTGTGACGGTTGAAAGTTTCAGGAAACAAGCGCGCGTTCTTCAATTGACAAGCGAGCAGATTGAGAACGGGCTCTGCTCCATGTCCCAGTGGCAGTAAAGGCTGCGTAGCTGTGACCAGTGCACCTGCTTCTCTCGCCTACAGCACCCGTGACCGGTGTCCGCTTTTCTCTCTGCTACCGCTTTGAAAAAACAAAAGGTCTTCTCCAGCCACACACACTTGTGCAGTCTGTTACCTGGTGCGATTTATAGAAGAACATACAGAAGTTGGTGAACACCACCCAAAGCTTCTGCCACCCGTTGCTGTTTTTGAATTTTCTTAGGAGATTTCCGGACAGCTGGTTCTGGAACAGATCAAAGTAGCCAAATAAAACAGTGAAAGGTATCTGCAGCTTAATTATCGTAAGAAAAATTATCTGCTTTTATCTGGTTGTATGTGACCCTGTTGTATGTGAAAATGTTTTGGTTGAATGGATGTATTTTTCTTCTGCATTTTTCTACTACTAAGTAGTGCTTTATGTAACATATTTTTTTGTTTGTAGGTGGGTACTTCCAAAAACTTCAAGCTACTACAAAAAAATACTACTTTTTTTTTTTAATTGAGGTGGCTTTCAGTAATGTATTACCAAACATCAGTCAGTCTTGTTACCCTAGTCTGTCTTTGTTGTTTTCAAATGATACTTAAATAGAATAATGGAAACAGAAAGTCTGACATGAATTTGTGATGTAAAGGAAAATTATGACATACTTTAGAACTGCAGATAGAGATTGAGCTCTCAGTACCCACTGAGTTCACATGGCAACTTTTCAAAGATTTCAAAAGCAAGGACTGTTATCTTAGCTGGATTTTGGATATTTTAACAAAAAGGAGGAGGAAGCCATAACCAAGTATAAGTATTTAATGGCTGGCAGGAGAAACTACTCTTCGCATAGTGAAGAGGTAAAGTCCAGCATCGTTGTGCCTTGCAAATGAAGGGGAGTTCTCAGTGAATCATTAATTACTTCCCATTCCTTGTTGACTGTAAAGGCTCTCACCTGGGTCAAAATAGCTGTTTACATCGTTCTCTTTATATAACGCAGAAGCTAGTAACTTAATCTGTAAAGCTTCATACTCAAAGTCTGGTGGTCCTGATTTATCTACTACAAATTACATGTTCTTGAAAATGTTCTGTTTTCACCAGTCTTGGATATACATTAAAGCCTTTGCTTTAAATCGTCCCCTTCTCTGGTATCTGGACTGCTGCCTCCTTGCCCTAAGTTACAGGTGTACTCCTTAATTTTCTGTTACCTCATTACTCTGGAGGATATCATAAAAGGACAGGCTTTGCATTCGGTACCAGCAGACATATGAAATGGAAACAGGCCGCTGATCACTGATCAGTCCAGCAGGTAGGGAAGTACAGTCACTGACAGAGAGAGGATCTTCTACCACGAGAGAGACAGAAAGGAGGGGGAGACACAAAGAAAATAAACGATAATGCTGAAGTGAGAGCCACCAACAGAATGATGAGAGCATGAGCGTAACCTGCCACGCATGGAACAGCAGTGGAGCTGAAGATGTTTTCACAGAACAAGGTATGTCTCCGGGGTGTGTTTGGTCTTCGCTGCTTTGTTTGCATTCGAGGCACGGGGAGGAACAAAAATAAGGAACAATGAGCACTGATCTCAGACCAAAAGATTTGCCTAACGAAATGTTTTAATTGTTAGAGTTAGTCACCGGTTTAAGTTCTATATCTATTTATAAGAAGCCCTCTGCTTTAGGGAAAAACACGAGACCTTGTTCCGTGCTGAACTATTCCTCCCTTGCAGGATATAAGGGTATAAAAGAGCAGAAAATCCACCTGCTTGGGATCAAAAAGAAGCTCTACAATCAGAGTTTTTTAGTACAGAATAATTTTCTTTGCCACATTTCAGCAACTCGCCTTCTGTTTAAAAACAGGGGCAGTTACACAAACTACAATATGGTCTGTCCTTGCACCTCTACGTTCTGTGTCAGTGCGTCTTCTCTAGAGCAACGGTGGCCTGATGTCCGAGGGCTGCCTTGTGAGCAGAAGCCGACTCAGCTTTAAAATTCCTTTTACTGTTTTCTTTAAGCATAAGTTTCCAGTTGATGAGGACTGTGATAAAATACTCGGAGCTCCCTGGAGCCTTTCTTGGGTGAAGGAAGAACGCCTAGCAGGCTTACCACCTCATCCTAAAACCTATGCCGAACTGGGAGTCTTTCATTTTAATCTTTGAAAAGTCAATGTCTGCATCTCGTCTGTTGAGTACAGAATTAACGAATGTGTATCAAATTGGCTTAGCTGTGATTGGGGGCAAAAAAGGATTTTCATTTTGAGGTGGAAAATGCAAATAAAGAAAAAGCAGATGAGACTGAGCAATGAGACAAGGTTCCAGAAAAGATGGCTAGGTAAAGAAAGTAAGTTAGTAATACACATAATTAAAGCTCTGGCTGCAGCAGCTAAAGACAATATCCTTTCAGCTCAAGCAATGACTTAATGCCTCTGTAACTGAAAGCATTAAGACAGTTTGACCTGCTTTAAATTTTAAAGGGCAACAGCATTTTTTTGGACAGTTACTTCTATGAAAATTACTGCTCTAACTGATTTTACAAAGATGCACTAAGGGAGCGGATACGTGTGTCTTGATTGATGGTTTACGCCATCATTTGGAGTCAGTTAAATAGGTGTGCCTGAAACTTCCCCAGACGGAGACAACGGAATAGTGCACTTAATAAGGAGGAGCAAAAAGGAAATTGTCATTCAAGAGCGAGTCTGGAGCTGCAGTTCAGATCGTTCTGAGGCAGATACCTCCACAGCAATACTAAAGTCGATCATTGAAACACTGGTATTTCTGTGCCAGCAGACGTGCACCGTAGTGTTGCCACGGTGTGGTGACTGACGTTCGAGTGAGGTGCGGGATGCACTGAGGTCGTCCTCAGATTCCTGGTCTACAGTAGTTTCATCAGGAGACTCTATGAAATGCAGGGAAAAAGCATCTTTCTTCCTCTATGCAACAACATATATAATTGGAAAAATTAAACAGATCAATTCTGTCCACAATATTGTGAACTAATTTTCAAACACACTTTTAGAAATAATTTTGTGCAGCTGTTAAGTAGATAATTTTTTTTCTTACGTGTTTCTGCAAGTGTTAGAATCAAAGACTAACTACCGTGCTTTGTTGGTGCTTTTAATACCTTCCAAGGACAGGCACTGCCCAAATCTTGTTAAATAGTTCCTGGAATCATTATGCTTAAGTCACTTCTCTATTCAGTGAAACTTTCTGCTAACATCAACAAGAACATTAAAATGGCACATATATCTATATCTATATATAAAAAAATCAACTTCAAATGTATCAGTTTGACCTGTGGCCAGCATTTTTCACCACTTTGCCTAGAAGCAATCACCAATCATACTGACGAAAGTGAATAAAACCTACTCTCTAGCATTTACTTACTGTTGTCAGGTGGGCTGCTAGCCAGTAACTCTGGGGCAGGGCCACTGCTTTTCTCTGCCAGGTCTATTGCCATCTGAATGTCCTCAGTCCATTTGTCCATTTCGGCGCGGGTACTAATAATGAAAATTCAGGTTTTATTCACTTTCATACAGGCTGAAAGCAAACTCTAAGAAATAGTCACAAGGTGAGCTTACTTTTAATTTAAATAAATAAATTCAGACACAAGATGCTAGGTTTTTTTCCTAATAACTTAGTTTTGGTTCTGACTTGCACAATTGCCACTCTATTTTGTCCCATTCACCTTTTTTTTTTTTTCTTTTTTTTTGCAAGTGCCTTTCACAAAAGAATATACCTTTGAAATTGTTTTAGGAGCAAATCCAAGCAAAATGACGCCTTTCTGCTTTTCTATCTGTCCCACTGTGAAAGCTGCAGAGAAATACAGTTTACGTGTGTATGTGGTCTCCTCTGAATTACCTTGCAGCAACAACGATGGACTGGTGTTGACCTCGTAGTGTCAGACAATGAGGAACCCCCCATTCCTCTTCACTTTCTTCTATCTGAGAGATAAAAGCCCAAATGCAGTCAGATTGCAGCAAGTACATATTTCTTAAGGTAAAAAAGTGAACTGAACAAGCTCTTACCATTGGGGAAAAGAAAACTAACAACAATTTCGAGCTACGTATTGAGAAAAAAATGGTGGCTTGCAAATTGGAAAACCAGTAAGTTCTGCAATAATCTCTTAAACCAAAAGCACGGCTTTGTCTGCTTTGTGTCAAAAAAAAAAAAAAAAAAGAGTGGTATTTTTATCAGAAGAGTGATTCATCATATAAAAGGATATGTTAAAGGCTGGGAGTGCTCTGGACACTGCAACATAACACAGTTCTGTTGTGAACAAGTCCACGCCAAATGGACATCAATAATTGAGCAGATTCCTAGAAACGCTAGATAAAACTTGAAGCCTTGCAGGTGTTTAGAGAAATTCAGTTACTGGGGTAGTGATTACCTAACTCAATTCTCAGGATAACAGTACGGAATAGATACAAACCCAAGAGAAGTTCCAATGAAAATAACGGGGGGAATGGAAGTTTTGAAACTAGCAAAAATATTTTTGAAATCATGTAAGAAGAAGAGGTAAGTAGGTGCTATTGGCTCAAATTGGCTGTTTTCCAGAAGAACTGCAACAAGAGCTCCAAATGACATATTGCTGCCAGTTTCCTACTACTTTGGCTTTAAGATACAGTGCTGAAAACATTAGGAAATGTTTTTTATAAAAATTAGGTTGTCGCTACTGCTTACCTGCCTTGCACAGTGTGTCTATAAGCAATTGGTGATGAATTACTTGTAATGGTTAAATTTAGGGTTTAAAAAAATAAACCATTTTTATTAATCTCACGAGAAGTTTGCATTATGAGGAAGCTGCCCCCCAAAATGCCTTTTTCCCCCCCAACTTTTGCTATATAATCACCTATATGTAGAAGGCTGCATGAACACATGCTGAACCCAACACAGCCGCATCAGGCACTGCAGAATGTAACCACAACTTCTCTGAATCAGAGAACAGCCCTTTGCTGCTGCTTTCAGTCCAGCAGAAATTCATCAAGCAATTAAGATGGGACCACAAATGGCCATTTAAGCGTGAATCCCTTAAGTGCTCACAATACTTACTGTCATGCCATACAGTGCAAGATGCCCATGGACTTTGAACTGATTTGATGCTGTCAGGCCTCTACTTGTGTACAACAAGATATCGTTAAACTAAAAAGCAAGAATAAGCATTATTAGAATGATGTCAGCATGTCTGTATGTGGAAAAAAAATCAGAGTGGTAAATACAGGAAAGCTAGCCAGTACTGGCTGACTATTTATATGGCAGTCCTAATGCATGAATCCAAAATATTGGCTTCCACAATATTCCAGTACCTAGCATTAGCACCTGTTATTTTCCCTGCCTTCCTTCCCAGCTAGTCTCAGGCATGTTCCCACAATTTTCCACTGGATATCTTACAATGGCTTCTAATATTCCCTTTGTGATCTCTGGGTCAGAACTAACAGGTCACAACATCAGTGAAACCAAGTAGTACGTTTCACACTCTGCCGCACTTTGAAGCTATGGAAGGTAAGTGCGTTTCACCAATATTTTCTTCTGATTTGTGTGGAAAGATACGCAAGCATGCCCGAGAGAAGTGTGTCCAACTTAACTTTTACGAAGTAAGTGGCTATCTATTACTCCCCATATGCAGAAGGAAGCTGGGAGACCTGTTTTAAGGTAGATGGCTTTAGGTTAGAAATATCAAGGTGAAGAGACTGAGTATCTCAATTTGTAGAACTTCCTTGCATGTAACAGCAGTTGTCGAAAGCATGTCAAATGACTGCCTGCATCTTGTTGCCATAAAATGAATGGCATATTTTCACTGTGCCACCTGGGTCAAAGGATGTTTTTCTCAGACCAGACAGTTGCATCAAGAAAATCATACTCTGTGGTGTGAAACAGAGCTCTCACCACAGACATCTACAATCCAACAGCAATAATTCACAAAGCTATGTGGATCAGCCACTAGAGGGGGATTTAATTTTGCCAAAGATTACACATGTATTCAGAGTACCAGAATACTGACCCGGGATTTTACCTCCAAAAAGATTCTGGTGCTTGAGACAGACCAAAGACTTCTTTGACAGTGTGAGCAACTGACTTGAGAGTCTAGTCTCAACTTTTTAATGTTTTCTACAAGTATAATATTGAGGCATCATCTGGTAACAAGAATTGTGGTATGCAAGAAAATATGGACCATATTCATTAGGCTTTCTCTTTAGTGCCTTTAAAGGCAGAGGATAATCCTACCCAGGTAGATTTAGCAGTTATATCTTTGGCTCATTTGAAAGATTAAATGTCAAACATCTTGTAAAACCCAGCACACTCTAGCTTTTCTACACACCCACTGTCTTCACCTTTTGCATACAAGAAGCCAAGGAAGTATTTTCCTGCCACACTGCACTGACTCTTTAACGTTTTGCCCTGTAACACTGGAGTAGAAAATCTATGCACTCTGCTGGGCATCCCAGTGCCCTGGCACCAAGGGCTGAGCAGCAGCAGGATGGGGGGCCTGGGAGCAAGTCAGCTGGCTGGCAAGAGAAGAGAGGAGGAACCATCTGGTCGGCTCTTGGGGATCAGAGACCGAGTGGGATCACCATAACCTGAAAATGCTGCGAGTGATGGTGGGAGGAGATAACCTTTCCTAGTGCAAGAGCTACAAAATGTATCTCCAGGTAAAGGCAGGTCCTTCAACATGCTGGGCACTCGTGGGCTGAAACTGGATGGTTTGTAGAGAAACTTGGTTCTGTAAATGTGTCCTGAGAGCATTATGTGGATTATCATTCGTATCACCAGGAGTTACTCTTCATCATCTTTTCTGGACATGCCACTTTTCATTTTATGATGACTTTGCTTTTATTTAAGACAATGTGCTAGGAAGTATTATTTTATCATGATATTCACAGTGCCGTATAAAAATAAATAGTTTTATCTTTGTGAGAAGCAGTTACAAAGAGAATATTGGGTTTGGACAGAAACATAAGTTCTTAACAACCAGCTACATAGGTGATGAATTATGTTAACTTAAATAAGGCTGTTTAAAAAATACTTACTGTAGTTCACAATTCAAGTCTAACGGTATGCCTAATAGTTGCCTATAGTTACATTTCATTATATAAAGAAAAACTGTCTTCTTGCTTACCAGGAAGAACATCCGTTGCTGTAAACCTTTTCCAGACAACTTACTAAGACTGCCCAGTCTAATGAACTCCTGTGGGAAACAAATACAAACCAAATATGTATCTTCTGCAAAAATGATGAGGATTTTTTATTTGCAAACATAAATATGACTACTTGGTCATAGGACTGACTTGACTATCAGTCACCAAGACTTTTTATTTTCTTTATTAAATATGTTAAAAATCTTATTTATAGGATCATTTCTTTCCATTCATAACTGTCTTTAGGATAAACTCCTTCATACTCTTTCATTCATTTTAAGAAAATTCAGCTAAGCAAAACTTTCTTTACCTAACATTGATTCCTTCAGACAGCTCCCTCTTTCATCAGTTTTGAATGAGTATTTTTCATGTTACAAATGATGTAAAAACTAACAATAAGTTGGCCTGTATGTTATTTGGTTAGCCACTGATAAGCTTCTGTTGCGCATACGGCATACACAGCTTTTCACCGAGATGTAAAATCAGCTACACAAATCAACATCACCATCAGCAGCAGAAAAAGAAGGAAATTTGTCTGGCAGTGTGAGTTATCCTAGTACCATCCATGTCGTATAATACAGTACATTAATTCAGATCAGACTGTTTAAGAATGTTTAGGGATGGAACTATAGGAAAAGTATCACATCTGAAACTTTCAAATGCTGGATTTCCTGGGATTACTGTGAACTCTACTATAACTCACCCTTCCACTTATCTGAAACCCATGAAAATATCATTTTTCAGTCACTCCCTCCAGCTTCTGCCAAGAGGTTTATATTTATTTATTACAGTCTTTCGAAGGTCATTCTACTCATAATTGTGCATGTAAAAGGCATATAAAGCATCAGAATCACCTGCAGCTTAGCAATAAACTGCCTGTCGAAGATTAATCTGTGCAGAGAGAGACTCCTGTCATCTTAGGGTTGCTGTGAGGTGTCCAGTCCCCCTACCCGCATTGTGCAAGAGCTAAGGGGTGGAAAAAGTGGCTAGAGGTGGTTATCCCTATATCACGGTAGGCTCATGTTACCAGAGAGGCTACTGGAAGCTGTTGTTGGCCACCAAAAAATATTAATCATAATTACTATTTATATGGTACCACCTAATGGTCACTAGCAGGCTTAGCACCACCACAGCAAGTGCCATGCAAACACACGAATCAAGAGCTGCAGGTCATTGCAATCTGCAAGCGCAGTTGACCACAGGATGTTTTAATGTCCTATATAGGAAGCAGCTCGGTGGCAGCAGAGACCCCAGACTGGGGCAACGTGAAGAGGACGGTTACCAACAGCCCCCTTTAGGACAGCTGAATCACCGGCCTAACGTGAGACTTCTCTTCTGAGACATGGAGTTCAGCCACCTTCAGGTAAACGCAGCCATGGGTGACAGTGGCATTTGCCTCCCAGCCCGGCCTGCGCCGGGGCAGGGACTTCAGCCGGAGCTGCAAGAGCGGCCAAAGGACTGGAAAGCAGCGACCTCTTGGGCACATGCCAGAGTGTGGTGGCCAATGCTTTTTGTCTTGGCAGCCAAACAACCTCTGCGCCTTATCTGCCTTTTTCTTGAACTTCCTAGGAGAGGAAGACTTCTCTGTCTTTAAATAGAACAGGGTAGCAGAAACAACTGATGACAGCATTTAATTTCATGTGATAGAGAGATGCACAGGCTGTGAAATGTCCTGAGGGGCTTGCCAAGGAAGTGAACGGTCTGTGGATCACTGGGAGGAGGCATGAGCCGTGGCGGCTGCTTGGGAGACAGGGAAGAGGCAAAGTGAGGAAGCAGGGAACAGTCACAAATTGAGAAATACCCATGCTCAGTGCTGCCTTCCCAATGGCACATCAACTTCAAACCCCTTTTTCTAAATACTTGAATCCTTAAATGAATTAGACCCTAGAGAGCTCAGCAAGCTGCCTCTCTGCCACGACCCCGCTGTGGCACTAGACACAGGCACGGCACGGCACGCAGACCCCAGGCTGCGGCTCTTGCTGAGGAGTGGTCCAGCCAGCCTGCAGGAGCGCGTCAGGGCTGGACGGCAGGGCTGCAGGGCAAGTTCAAGCGCTGCCGTATTTGCAGTTCAATGCAAAACTCATCTTTTTTTCCAAGCTGTTTCCCAGAAATGCATAAGGGGCGAGAACAGTCAAGCAATGCATTTGCCCCGGCATTTCAGTTGCCACAAGTACTGTTTTCGTGTATTACACACAGAAGTCAGGGGAGTGGGGAGGAAATTATTTCAACAACAGACAACTCTCAAGTTTACACGCGCAGATACCTGCACACAGAAAAGAAAAAAGGCTACAAATACTACACTGAGGCTCATTTATTCGGAAATAAGCCTCCATTTTTAAAAAAGTGTGACAAATAAGAAAGAGATGTTGGTATTTTTATAACACAATTAAAAGTGTTTACTTAAGGCAACACTGTCTCAAAAATTATTGCCTAACATTACATGTAGACTAAAGAGACTGCTCGTCCCCAGGGCCATGAGTTTCAAAGCTAGGCACTGTGAAAGGGCTGAAGGTCCTCCAGCACAAATGTCTTATTCTCCTTTTATCTGCTATGCTTTAGCATCGAGGGTTGAAAAAAAAAATTAAGGGCAGCAAGAAATGAGGAAATGTGCAATTGCTCAAGTTCTGAACACTGTGATAAATATTACATTTTCACCGCCTCTGTTGCAATAGATGTTTGGAATTGCCTACAACCATCTAAATCTATACATAAGATAAACCTAATAAAATCAGTAAAAAGGTAATAAAGATGATTGCTTCTTCCCGCTTTAAAGGCTGCTGTTTTCTATGGTATTATTACGTTTACATTTGATAGTTTTTCGTGAGAGAAAAAGGTTCATATGAGGAAAGGCAATTTCACAGCTGCTCCTAAGAAACAGGTTTCTAAAACATACCTAATGCTTTGAAATTGTATCAGACCTTGATCACAACTCTGCTACTTACCCTTTCTGGGATCACCAGATTGTCTATGCCTATCAAGTCTTTCTTGAGTTCATGCAGCTTCTGGAAGTTCTCCATCTTTATCATATTGCCATGGAGCTGAGCCACCATTTCAGAAATCTCAGCCAAAGCAGCTAGATGGACAAAACCATAAAATGCTTATCAAAAACTTACAAGAATGTTCAAAAAGAAAGATGGCTTTTGTCTGCAGCACCCAGCTCAAGAACATCACCTTCCTTGTGTTACCCTTTTCCCTCACAGTGTAAACCCACACAGACAGACTAAAAACCACACAAACTCTGGACATCATCTTATTGAGGATGGAGCGTTGTAATGAAGAGACAGTCTATTTCCTCAACCAAAAGTTTGCTCTATTTTAGCCACAGAAACTTTGTAGGAATACTTGAGTCAATTCAGAGCACAATGAATGGGTTCGCCTAAAGGCTTTCGTTCCCTACATCTCCAATTAATCTAGAGATCTTCTATATGCTTGAAAAAAATGCATTTTTTTCCACAGCCTGCAACACACTGGGTCAGGTCCGTATTTGAAAACACCAGGAAATGGCAGTGTCATTTATTGTATCATCTCAGATGGTAAACCTGGTAATCCTGGGGTTTGTCCTCAGTCCCAACAATGAGAAGAGCTGGAAGGGCTGCATGTCGCTGAGTTGCATCACAGCTCTACTTTGTTCTCTCCAAAGACACTACTGATGACGAGTGACCTAACACCTGGGAGTGATTTTCCTAAGGAAAATCTTCATTGTTGAAGGGGATTTTTGCTGTGTGAGGAAGGATCAGGTAGGATACAGGAGGAAGCAGGCACTACGAAGTCCCACTCTGCGGCAGCAGAAGCCAAACCAAGTGCAGGCTGCTGCCAATTTGCTTCCTATGTCTTCCCTTTTTGCTGTGCTGACACCACAGTAAGTCAACTCAGGGAACTAATCTGAAAATCACTTCCATCACTTGACATTTTCTGGGGGACCAGCTCATGGACTGGCTCCCCGTGCCATCATGTATGTGAGCACCAACCTTGATACACCTAAACAGATGGGCAGTCTCTGAATGGGCCAAACACACTGATTGACTGACTTCAGTGCTAGAAGAGCAGTTACAGCCATTTGTGTTAAAAAAATACAGTCAAGGGAACAGTAACAGTGGTTCTTCCTTCTTAGACCATTGCTTAGTGCACAGTTCATCCACCTGTTAGTGGGAGACCTGTGCTCTCTGCTGGGATTCACATCCACATCTCCCATTTTTTTTGCTTCCTTTACACTCTGACCTTTAACAAAAATCTGCAAACACCTTAGTAAGAGACTGATCCCAGAGTGATGGTGTCCCCGAGTCACACTGTCCTTCTCATGCTCTCTTATTTTCACCCCTGAATCCTGTGTTCGTATCCATTTCAAAAGTGGAGCAGGAATCAAACCTTGGTGGCTGCTGCACTCTCTGGGGAGGTGGGAATGGACACATCATCCTCATCATCTAGCCTTGGCTAAAAGAAACGAAGGCACTACTCACTGCATTCCTTGAGATCATTCAGGCAGTAGCTACATTTAGGCAAACATCTGTGTCACGCAGCACTTCAGTGCCACAGACCTCTGTGGCATTTCCTATTGCTACAGGTCAAGTTACCTCTGCATTTTGCACGTTGCCTGCTGTGGGTCTCATTGCACGGCATCTAAGGGAACTTAGCCAGCTAACTCAGCTAACACCTTACAGCTGGGAGCAGTCATGCCAAGCATTGCTCCCTGCCCAAGTCCTTCTGTGGATCTGCACTGAGTGCTAACTGTATAGATAACATAGTTATCTTTAAATGTAGATAGCTTACAACGGGGGTGGGGGACGGGCGTAAGAAAGGAAGAAAACAAATCATCAAAAAGAAATAGCAGGCAGTGAGTTCAAACTACCGGAGGAAAATTTCTTCACATCTGGAAAAAAAACATGTTGGCAGCTTTGAGTTCCTGAAACAAATCATGGAAATGGTAAGAGAGCAAACTGTACACCTGGAAGAAAGACAAATAACACTTAAAGACATAATAACAGCAGCCATACTGGGTCAGACCAAGGGTTCACCTGGGCCAATATTCTGTGTTCCTAGCGGATCTCTAGGGAAAGCTAGGAACAAGATGTATGGGTATGTTCCCTGTGCTCTCTCCCAACCTCCCAACTGTTTTCAGTTCAAGCGACTTCCTGAACTGCATGTCATTTCTGTGTGTTTAATAACCCCYAGCAGATTTCTCTTCCAAGTACTTGTTCAGACTGTGGCATAATGTGTATGCAAGAGCAACCTTAATCCTACCATTTCTGGTCTTCTGAGTGCTGCATTTTGCAACTCAATCCTCTTTCAATGTAGGCTTAAAAAAAAGATTTTTTTTTTGTCCAGCCATGCACCTCTAATGGATTTGGATGCCATTCCCCAGCTCCAGGAATTGGGTGTCTTTTCTCTTACTTACCTCTGGAATCCCTGAAGTCTATGTGGCTTGGTGGGTAGTGTTTGCAAAGCCTCTCCATTATCTGCTTGTAGTGCATAAGCCTGTGTAAAGGTCTGAGAAGGAAGGTATTGAGAGGCAAGTAGCAGACTTTCTGTAGCTCAAAATCCCTGCAAAAGGTCTCCAGCTTGCGAGAGTTCTTGATCCCGTTCTCCAATTCCATTAAAATCTCATTGTGCTTCCACAGGTGAATTGTCAGTTGCTTATATGCACAAAGAAAAGATCATGTGGTAGAGCTATTAGCATCACTGTGAGACATGACTCGGCCCAAACCTATTCCAATAAAAAATCCAACTAGCACAGCAGTTGGGATTTTGCAAACAAAATCACTGTGCAACACAATGGTTCTGATAGTCACTTGAAAAGGAGAAATGGCATTACTCGTTTGAAGTACACACCCCCACCCCCTCTGCATTCCCTGTACAACAAAAGTATGTGAGTAAACAAAACTAAGTCTGATATCGGTGAGAAATCCAAAGGCAAGGAGATGACATGAACAGAGCTCATGCAAGTAGGTGCAACAGAGAGCGAGCTAGAAAATGTGAATGCAGAGCTAGGAAACAAAATGGGATTTTCTGGGAGAATGAAGGGATTTAATTGCCCCAGTTCCCTTAGGTGCTTTTGGGGAACTGAGATGCAGGCAAATGGACTTCTAGCTTCTGCTCCCCTGTTATTAATGAGAAGTTACATCTCCTGGGAATCTGAAAAAAYGCAAAAATAGAGGAGTTGTCTGACAGAAATGGGTATTTTGGAGTTCTTCATCCTTGGATTACGTCCTCTTCTCTTCAGTGCAGTCTCCAAGACGATCCCACTGGCAGCAGGGGAGTTACGCACCAGCAAGTAAATGCAGTTTGCATGAAATCGGTGACTTCATTTAGGTCCCAGTATCCCAGGCATTCACGATTCCCATTTAAAACAATTCAGCAGTATTTTTTTGAACAATTAACATGGGGGCTTCATTTGTGTTTTGGAAAAGGTAAACTGGTTCTTCAGGATGCACAGAGCTTCTCTGAGCAGCCAAATAAGGTTTCCCAGTACATGGTAGAATATTAACCAGCAACAAAAAGAAACTGAATGCAATGCTAAACAGACTTCAGAAGACAGTTTGGCTTCATCTAAAGCTTGTGCTTTTTGACACATTTCCAATCAACGCCCTCTCTCCTGTGATTTGTGACATTCTTACCAGAAATATACCTTCCCTACAGCCAGGCTGCTTCCTCCATACACTGCATATTCATTTTACAAGCCTGTAACTCAAGCAAAGACACAGCAGACCCTCTGGACAGACAGAGGCTGCCCATTAATTACTTGCTCTTAACCTCTTTCCTATGTTAATTAAACGAGGAGTGTCAGTTTTCAGGTCTTTTAACAGGTCTCATGATAAATATGTAGAGTTTTAACTAACTTTATTGTTTCCAGTGCAGTTCTTTAAGTCAAACTGGGCTTTGCCTCCTTCCTCCAAATATCTGTGGTTAACAGTGGTGGCAGTTCTCAAAGCAAAGATAACAAAATCCTCTAACGGGAACGGGAGAATGGCAAAGGTGAAAGCACACTGACAGGTCTAAGTTACAGTGAGGACTGTATGCTGCCATTAAACTAGTGCCACAGAAGGACTTGCAGACAGTGAAGGACAGACAATTTAATGTTGCAAGCTACCAAGAGCAGAAGCAGAGTCTGTCAGAAGCTGAGATTCCAAAAACTGTTTGTGAAAAGGTGTGTACTTCTTGAGAGCAGGGATGGAGGTAGAAAAGTCCTCCCTGTGTTTCTTCCAATGCCTCTGAATTGTGTCTTGAGGGGAAAAAGCAGTTCCTGCTAAGTATGTTGCATAAAGGGTAAGGCCGCCTTACTAGAGACAAAACTGTCTGTGTTGGGGACTGTAAATCAATATTTCTACATTCTTTTTTCTGATTTGCTGTATAATCACTCACATGTCACTTRACCTCTCTTCATCTCTCTCTGTCCTTCTGAAAGATAAGCCTAGTACTAACAAACGTCTCAGGAGAGCTGTAAAGATTAAACTGCCCTTTCCTCCAGCCAAGGACTCAAGGCGGCTCCATTTACTAACTGCAGAATGCCGAAGTGGCAATCACCACAGGAAGGATTTATTGGATAGTTTTGAAAGCATTTTGAGATCCATGTGCCGAAGGTGCAGTGCCATGTTTTGCCACACACTGACCTGGATGCATAGCTACATTAATAAGGTGAGCTGTATCCCTACTGTATCCATACTGTAAAAGTCCGTAGGGTTTTCACAGGCTCCCATGCCTGCCTTCCGCGCTGTTTGTTCAGTAACACAGAGCATCCAAAATACTACTCCGGCCAGACTAAAAACAGATGCAAAGTTTGCTGAACGTTACACCTAGATTTATACTTCGTACATGTATTTTTGCTTTTAGCTTTAAAGGGATCAAAGGCAATTATTCRCATTTATTCAAAAACCTTTCATCTAACTTGGCACCATAGTGCACAAATATAAGTTTCCCAAATCAAATCAATATCCAGGTTATGGTCACTACTCCTGCAGTACCTTAACACTTAAATTTGCATGCACAAGTAGGCACATTCAGCGTTTGAACAGTCTCTTCAGCCATACAAATTCTGATGTTTTGCCTTCTTCCTTGAAAGAAAAAAGAACTGGAAATGAAATGTTCCTGAACTTTTGTGTTTGTTCCTATATTTGGAAAGTGGACTGAGGAAAGGGGCTGGACAATTTAAAATCAGCTTGCAATTCTGAAATCTCAGGGCTCACCAAACACTTGCTACTTCATCAAAGGAAACTTTTATAGCATAAGCCTTGATTACAATTGGCAAAAACCAGCACGAGAGGCAACATCACATGAAAATGAACAGCACGCTAATGTTAAGCCGTGTCAAAGCTTAATAGTTATAGGATCATTCCTACCTTCATACTCTGAATGTTCTTTAGCATAACATCTCCGATTCTTTGGTAATCTCCTTTAATGTGAGCATTAGAGCGGCCTTCCCTGTCAGCAACAGAAATATCACACACTTCAGTCATGCAATAAAACCGCATAATCACTTACAAGCACAGAAAGGAATTCAACAGCTCATTTCTTCTAAAATCCTGACCCCCGTGCTCCTTTGCTTGGGAGCGTGCGAGGACTCTTCCTGATAGACACGTAATTCCCAGGTACAGTACACCTTTCACCCAGCCTGGCTTGCACTCTTAACAACAGAGAGGGCAGGCACTTAACAGAAGGATTAGACTTTTAAAGAAAATTGCTAGCATTTTTAAACACACCAGAGAAGGCTGGAAATAGCTTGAGAAAAAGGAAGACATCAAAATCCCATGACAATACGTGGGCTTAGAGCAGAAGGATAACGCTGTTCAGAAGCAAGGATTGCACCCCGGCAGAGGACCCGCAGGTGTTCCTCCTCTGAAAAGCTTTCTGCTTGTGCGAGGGACAGTTGGACAAAAAAAATAATCTGTCCAGCATCTGAGTTTGACTCATAAGTGTTACATACTGGCAGGAATTTTCTTTCAGTGTGTCACTTTTGGTATTAAAAATGCAAACTGCTCCCTCCCACCCAGCCAGCTGCACTTGGGTGGGTGCTCCATTTGGGAGAAACCCAGCTTCTGATGAAAAAGATACTCCTGCTTCTAAACCCATGTGCGAGACAGGCAGGGATACCACACTCTGACTGAATCCAAACATATCTTTTAGAAAACACAAGAGGAAAAATCATGAATGTAAGAACCTAACTGTTACAGATCTGTTCCAACCAAGTTAGGTTTTCAAAAGAAAATCGCTACGGGGGGTGTGGGGAGAAGCACTGTCCCCCTCCCCTTTCCAACTTCTAATACTGCATCCAAGTTTCCTGCAGCGTGGCTTTTTGCGTGCTGTCCTCAATTTTTAAAATTCAGTTCAACTCCCACATCTGAGTAYTGGGAGACAGATCCAGTCCTGGTGTGAGCAACTGCAATTCAGCCAAAGAAATGCACTAGCTTGGAAGAGGACAGAAACGTAATCAAGCTCTAAATGAACCCAAGGATAACAGGACCTCTGTTTTGTGTTACCACTAAATGGATATATTGTTTTTCACCCATTGCAGTAGTTCACACTTTTAAGAAAATTCTGTGTGCAGTGAAGGAATAAGCGGACAACCAGGTGGTAAATCTCTCCATTSCTTAGTACCAGCAATTTAGCCAGAGAGGTCCCACACTCACCAAATCATAGAGGATGCAGCTGTTGTTAGGAATATACTTTCACTGGTAAGACACATAGAATTTTTTTTTTCTTTTATATCCATATTATTACATGAATAGATGCATATTCAGACATATATTTTGTTTTGTAAAGTTAAACATGGTTATGTTCATTCTGGATAATCTCTCTGCACACTTTTCTAACTGGGAAATGTGGAGGGCACAGCTTATGAATACTACACAGTAACATCTCCTATTTTATCCTTCAACAGACAAAGAGACTCAGCTGATAAACAAGGGATTGCTCCATGTTAATTTGAACAATATCCAGTTTCATAGGCTGTCTTTAATTATTTCCTGTTGTGTTAAGTCTCCCAGGCACTCACATGCCTATTTAAGCAAGAAAAATACAGTTCTCAACAAGATTTTTTATGTTTTTTTCTGAATCCAAAGGTTACACCGGGGTAGGAAGTTGGGTTGTGTCAATTGTAACTTTAATTAGCATCACCAGTTTTGCAAAAGCACTACATTATATAAACACTGCCATAGTCAAAACATGCCCAAGAAATGGTCTGTATTGCAAGGAACAGCAGCACAGGTATGTAYGGACGTTACAAGACTACAGTCTCCACGTTACCTGAAGACAAAAGCCCAATTTCTCTCTCCAGGAAGCCTCTGTCTGTCAACTCATCTCCCCGCTATGCTGTTACCTGCCTTTCCCTTCCCCCATGTCCTATCCATCCAGCAGCTCTCCCCACTGAGATTTCCTCTGAGAGGTTGTAAATAAAACTTTCCAGCCACTAAAGCTCTGCTCAAAGTGGTGCATATCAAAGTACCCCCGGCTGAAAACCACAACCATTTGAAGTCCAAGGCAGTAGCACCGCACTGGCAGGAAGCAAGAGAAAGTCGCCCTCCACCCGTGCAGCCAGCATGCAGCATCCCTTCCCAAATGGTTCACACTGTGCCGTTGCACACAATCCCAGAAATGTCAAAGCCAGATGAGTTTGTGCTGCTGCCAGTAAATGACATGGTATTCGGTAATTATCTCTAAAAGAATTCTTGCTTTACGTGTTATTCTCTAACTCTCTGGCATTGCCTGGATCCTTTTTTATGTCTCTACATTTGATTTAATCTAATGGACTTCAGCAGTTTGGTACCTTTCCGATTTACTGGCAAGATAAATATTAAGTATGTCATTACAGACTGCTATTTCTAAATAGAAATTGCTTTTCTTATCTCAAGGCTGCAATACAGGTTGGCTGGAATACTCGTTGCAAATTTCGTATCTACTAGCTAGCTACTTGAAGGCTGACCCCAAGCCTACAGAAGTCACAGTGAGTGCTTCCACTGACTTTGTGAACTTCAGCTAATATTTAGTGCAGTTGTTCATTGAACAGTCAGGTCCTTATTTCCTAAAAGTTGACCCCTGGCCTCTCTTCAGCACAGCCAGCACTGGCTGCTTGCACAGCATCTCATCACATCAGTCACACACAAAGCATCAGGAACATTCCCCTTCGTTGGCTTTGGCCACAAACTGGTCCGAGGCTTTTTTTTTTTTTAAACAGTTTGAGGGCTTTCAAATCTTACTCTGCATCTTGGCAGAGTGACAAAGAGGGAGAGAAGGGGGTTCCCCAAAAGCAACAGCCTCTCTCCAGCTGCTGGCTGAACAGTGAAGAGCTGAATTGTACCAGAGCCCTCAGCCCAGACCAACAGAGATAACCTGTGCTGCAGGCAGATGAGTACTGCTGGAAGAAATAAAACCCTAAGAAAAACCAGAAATGTGATGGCCGGGTATTGCTCCTTGTTCCAGCCATTCTCCCTGCTTTGGCTCTCTATTTCCATGCAACCGCTGCCTCTCACAACAGAGGTGATTTTCCCACTGTGGGTGGCGCATACGTGTGTAGACTGTGATGCGGAGCAGAGGGGCAGGGAAAGCTGAAGCCAGGCATAGGGGAACACGATGGCTTCACATCTGCCTCCTGAACCCCATCCTCCACTCCACTCCAGCTCTCTGCCGGGACTCCACAGTAACCCATACGCTACACTGCCCTCTTCCTCAGCTCCTCAACATGCAAATCCCAAGTAAACAAGAAGAAAAGAAACCCCAAGAAAAGAGCATCCAAATACACAGAATATTAAAATAAAAACCAAACACCTGATCCATCAGATGGTGTCTTACTGCTTCAACAGCCCAAAGCACAGCAGCAGAGAAGAGAGCTCTCCTGGCGGTGTATGTTTTGAATAACAACACTCAGCTTGCTGGGGGGGGAAGAAGCTGCTCATTTGTTGTGTATCAATGGCTAAATTGTTCTTCTTACTCCTTGTTTTCACAGGTCACTGTTTGAACATGGCATCTATCTGCCAGTGACAAGGGACAGAGCTCAGGGACTAGGTTCTTACAAATTTTCATCAGGAGCTGATTTATGACCCCCAGCTCCATAGAAGWTGTAGGAGCTGCTTTCCCCACACATAATGTGCCATCACTCCATTGTGTGGGGAGATCTACAGCCACTGAAAATCATGCTGAACAGTGGAGATTCTATGATTCTATGAATAGTTGAGATACTATTCTATAATAAGGTCATTTCCCATTTTTCTCCAAATAGTCCCTTCTCAGTGTACATCATTGAAAAAGAAATCTCAAGTCAGCCCATACTATCCTCAATCATCCAGGAATGGTAGTAGAAGGAACAGAAATTTGATGGGGATGGTGGGAAGGCAAAGGAGGAGAGAAAGATATCTCAACAGGGATTTTTTTCCCAGGTGAACATAAAAAACTTTSATTGCAGACCTTCAATTGCAGCAAATGATATTTACAGTGTGTGACCTTCTGTTACATGCTCAGGAACAGCATCTCCCTCCTGGGTACTATAGCTTGTCTTTGAGCATTTAAGATACTTTTGGCTTTTTGAGAGTATTATTAACTAAAGTTCTAATATTAAGAAATACCTTAAACATTCCCCATTACAACTGCCTTTTAAATAAGAGGAACATTTTGTAACTGGAAAAGAAGAGTCGATAAAAGCAAAACGCTCTCTTCCTTGCTCACACCCTGCTATTACACAGTGCCTCTTACTGCCCTGTCCATTCCAGCCGACGCTGCAGCTGTCCTTTCCGGCAGTAAGTGCTGCTCAGAGCGTAAGCAATCTACTGCTGAAGCCACCAGAGCTTCCCAGAGTCCCACCAAGCCTTCGGGGAGCGTGCACACATTTAAAGACTTTGGGCTGGCTATCCCTGTTGTGGGAGAAACCCAATCCACAGCAAGCATGCATCAGTAATGCTTTTAAACAGTAAGAGATCAGAGCAAGTAACTCCATCGCATAGAAATATACTGAAAACACAACAGTTCATACCTTGCTGTGGCACCTCCTCAGAGGTGATCCTGGGCGCATCCCGCCTGGGAGAGCTGCCGAGATGAATGTAACGTGGATCTGGGTGTGACTAATGGATCCTGGACAAGCTATTTCTCTCCCCCCATTTCAAATTCATTTGGTGTAGCATGGCTTTAATCCCCAGAAGTACCCAAAAGTGACTTCAGCAATGCAAACTGTCCTCTCAAAAGCAAGCGCAATGCACTGGCACCAAGCCCCTCTTAATGTCTTTGTCTCAGGAATCCACGCTGCGTGACTCTGAGGTTTATACTACAAACACATACTTCATTTCTGTACATAGGACAAAACCACTTTCGAAATTGTCCTCTTCATCCCTCTTCAGCAGACACACAGAACCAGCTGAATAGTCAGCACTTGTGCGTTTGAGAAGGCAGATAAGGACTGCTGTCTTATTTATATAAACTGTTTATCAGGCTGTTCTTCCTGACCACAAGTACTACTTCCCAAACAAAAAATGGTTAGTAAATCAACATTTAGCTCATCTTCCTACACGTCCCTGAGTGCTTTTTATTACAGGTTTTCAAACTGGCTTCCATGAATCCTGATTGAGCCTTCTCCTTTCATATGCTAACATCTAAGAGCTTTTCTTCACAAATTACCAGCTGCACATTTCTCAGCCACATCTGGTAGTACTGAGTAGCAGCTTTCCTCGGAAGTGCCTGTGAACTGGGAGTCAAATTACTGGCTTCCCTGGAAGAAGGTAAGTCTGCCTGCATTTCTGGAAAGTACGTAACGCTTTTTCTTCCTAATACATGGATAAGGCCCAAAACGCAGATTCACACTACCTGATAAGGCTTCCTAGGGCAGAAATGGCTAGCCTGGCTTGCCCTAGCATTGCTTGCTGCAGTGCTTAGTGGTTGACCAAGGGGGGAAATTTATGGTTCTCCATTTGTCACCTTCCATCAGAATTTACAGAAACATTTGGAAACTTGTAATACAAACATTTACAGGGGTGTGGGAAGATGAGCTCAATTTTTTTGGCTGGAAAATGATCCTTGTGGCCCAAATGAACAGCCTATTAAACAGCTTAGATAAATGAAGGGGCAAAACCTAACTGACTTCTCAGATTCAACTGGTGAGATGTTAATGAAGCATGTCATGCTCTGCCTGCACTGCCCACACCTCTTCCTCCTTGCCATAAAATCTCTCAGGCCCTGGGAAATAGGAGCCAGCTTTAAGTCACTGAGATATTCCTCCCATATTTCCTCCCAGTGGAAAGGGTTGGGAAGTCCTGGCCTTGCACCTAAAGCCTTGCTGAGGAGCAACCTAGATGAGTCCTGATAGCCAGGACCAGGACCTGGGTGCCCGGGTGCTGGACGCACCTCTCCTGGACCTTGCTAACAGGACAGCCTGACGTGCGCTGTTCCCTCTCCCACCTCAGGCAGCCTCCTGCTCTTTTTCCCTCCTCCTCCCTTGCTGTGAGAGGGGGCAGAGCCCCATGCCTGCCCGCTGCCTGCCTGCATCCACCAAAGGTCATCCTTCCTCTCCTCAAACCATAGGGCCTCTAGTGGGGTATTTTCACTTGGTCCCAGGAACATGGTCAATCTCATGAACAGAGGGCTTAGCACAGTCGGGGCAACTGATGGGATTCATGGGCTGCTTCACTGACCCAGCAACAGCACAGGCAGGGCAGAAACATTGACCAGAGCATGGTATGACTGATCTTAGGATGCTGTGCAATAAAAACGCCAGGAATCTGCTCAGTTTCATGGCCAGAAAGAAACTCTGGCTGTGAAAAATGCAGCAACTTTCTATATTCTGCAGTTGGCTACTGGTGTCAGCATCAATTCACGTCTTGTTAAAAACTTTCTCACTATGCACTAGACACTGAGATCTGCTGCTCTTAGGAAATGCAATACTAAAGAGAAAAATGGGTGAATTGTGTAAAGAAACAAATCAGACCTGCCAGAATCTATAACTGGGTCAAAAGGTTTCCAGCCCTTAAAATGTTCAGGAGCAAACAGTGCCTCTGACAGCAGATTCAAACAGTTCAGAAACCTTCGAGCAAACCAGAAATGCTTTCAATAATGTGCACAACCTGAGCTGCTTTGAGCCAAATACTAAAAGTCTATAGATGCTTTAACAAATTAAAAGCACAGAGCCATCTAACAATTGTTACACGCGATCCTCCCCTGGCCTTGCTCTTGTCACAGCTCTTCTACAGAGCATCAGCTTCAATGTGATCCAAGTGCTAAGAGACCACGGAATGGCCTCCCGTAAGAGCTTCCAACACACAGCACGAAGGTTTGAAACAAAACTTAGACAAACACGCTGATGTCTAGGCAGAGCGAGCAGGCTGAACTGCACTTTAAGTTGATAAAACCCAGCATCCTACTCACTAGGGGAACACAGATGACTGGTTGCGGGAGGCTCTTCCTCTCAGACAAGCTCCCACAACACACCTGGGTAGCTAAGGGGCTTCCAGTAGCTTGATGAAGTCCACAACCCTTTCATTCAAAGGCCCTTTTTTTGTAGGACACACCACCCTCTGACGAATGCAGAGCACGCTCATGTCTCAGGACAAACGTCCCACCTTCCTCCCTCTTCCACCCATCTGAAAATTTAAGAGAGCTGACATAGAAGAGTCAGATTTAAATGAGTTGGCTTGAATCCTGCCCGCACCTGCCTGCAGCAGAGCCACCAGCTCAGCCAGGCCCATGAGGAGCTATGCAGCTGATGTAGAGGCTCTGCGCTGTGGTGGTGAATAGAGCCCCGCTGGCTTAAAACCACCTGGGGCCAAAGACATAAGTACAATCACGACAGTATGGACATTGAGCTAGGTGACCTTGACGACACTGATGAAGAAATTCCCTACCACACTGCCACCAGCTTCTTCTTCTACACCCTGAGGAGCTGTTTATTTTTGTCACTCACCATTTAATTAAACAGTAGTCTCTATAGCATAGTTTATTGCTTGCAGCTTATCTCAGCATCTGCAGCATCATATAAAAACACCAACACCTCCAAAATAACACCTGCCAGCAAATCCACTTCCCTTCCTAAGGCACATATTCAAATCCTCCAGAACTTTAAAAACAAAACCCACGCTGTTGGTTGCAAACAGGATGCAGACCAGGGGCAGGAACGTGACTGCATTTCTGTCAAATGAATCAGAGCAGCCGACAGAGAATTCCCAGTGGCTTTACGCTAACTGTGGAAGGACATGCAATAGCTGAGCTGACAAGTCAGAACGAGGTGCCCAGATGGGACACAGTTACCTCAGCGGAATATTTTTGAGCAAATTTGGATTGCAAAGTAACTTCGTAGCAGATCAACACTTTATATCATAGAGAGACTGCAGTTTAAATATGATATTAGGAGCCTTAAACTGAGGTTTACGGCTCTGTGAAACCGTAGCCTTAGGACACAAGGAAAAGCTGGAAAACAAAAGGCTTAGTCATCTCTAAAAGAACCTAACTGAAAAGGAGAAACAAAATAAAACCATGGAAAGTCTAAAAGCCTAAATATTCTTTCTGTCTTTTAACATACCTCACCCCACTTACTACAAAGCCACCTTTCCACAGCAGGCTGTTATTGCAGCATCATCCAATTTTTGAAAAACATCACACCTGAACAGGAGGTTGGCATCCACCTGTAATGCCACCAGCAACTAGAAGGATATAGGGGGAATCTCTATTTCAACATGTCATGTGCCCCAGGAATCAGCACCCAGCAAGCTCGCTAGATTAGACTGGTCTGATAGGGAGCAGAACTTGCCCCTTTACTAACTGTATAAATTTTCCTTTTCTCACCATTCACCCTTAACCCCAACTAGTTGGGGATTAACCCCAACTACTGTTAATCCTACACCACGGTTGGAGAAACAATCATTATTTTATAACATTTGAAAGAGCCTTCTTGGAGTACCTGCAATAAATGTTCCTTACTGGAAAGCCATTAACACCAGTAAGAATCCCAACTGGGTTAGAACAGTAGCCGCGCAATGAAAAAAGGGAGATACAGGCAAAGTTGCTGTGCAGCACATTGCCTTAGGAGTAACCTTATGTCAATCATCAGCCACAGAGTTCTGGGTGAGGATGTCAGCTCTAAGAGGCAGTATCACACTCCTCTTTCCCCAGAAAATACCCGCTAATTCTGGAACTGTGCAGCGTGGGTTTGGATAGCACTAGTCTGCAATGTATTGTGCTCTCATTCAATGACCTCGCTCATCACATCACAAGAGCTAAACTCACACGCTCTAAGACTGTGTTTTGCTTTTGTTTTGATTAATTACTTAAAGAGGCATTAAACTGATTAGCACTCATCAGGTCTGCCTGCTCTGCTTTCACGTGATTTTCCATTGTCACTTTTCTAACCGAGAAGGAAAAGCTGGGCTCCCAGCACTGAAGATAAACTAACAAAAAATGCCTACACAGAGCAAGACAATCTAGTCCAGAAAGGTCTAATCAGAGCAAGGAGAGGGCTTCTGTGTGCTGCCTCTACTCAGATATCAGTGGTCAAATGAACTGAGCTAAGAGTCCTACCAGAGAAGAACTACTCACTTCATAGCTATTTCACAAAAATGCCATGTTTTACTGTCACTATTATGCTAAGGATAGATAATTTTTAAGCCCAGTGTCCTCTTCCAACACTCTGTCAATTTGTAGAGTGCACTGTAGACCCTGAGAGTGTCAAAGCTGCAGTGCTGCAGAATGGGAAGCTGGTCTCTCAAATCCCCCGCAGCTTACACCTATTTGACAGAAACAGGACTTGGTCCTTCGCCGCCCCCTCTTTATTACTGATAAGCCTTGCCTGCAACATGTTTTTCAGAGGAGCTGCCATAGAGAAACACTGACATTTGGCAAGAGAAAGCGTCATCCAGAATTATGATCTCATTTGCATATTCTGTACCTGACTGAGATATCCGAACAACAGAGTTTGTCAAGTAAACACGAACAAAGCATGATTCAATATACCCAGTCTGTTAATAACCAACATCTGTGACTTTCACAAATGAATCACTAAATAGATCACAAAGAGTTAGCAAAAAGGGAATGCAAAAATACGAAACTGCATGAACTAACACAGCTAAATAACAAACAACAATCTTACCACAGAGCAAGCCTCTGCTCAATTTCCTTGAGAAAACCAGTGTGAAATTTGTGCAAAGGTTCGAAGTTGGAGAAAATGAGATTTTTCAGTGTTTCGGGCATGCAATCCTCTTTACTCACTGCACTCTGAAACCACTACAAAGAAAAAAGAAGCAAAATTATCAGGGGACGGAATGCAGCAGGTATGATCATTTGCTGTCTTTATACACCTAACCCAAACACACCTAACCCAGTAAGGACCTTATTTAGCTGGCACTAGGAATACAACCCAGGCTACCCCTGACACTCCTACATGCTGAACTGGTGCTCTTATCAGTGGTCAGGCCCTGCATAGTTAAAAAAGAAACTCCCTTCCCCTTTGCCATCACTGATCAAATCTTGAAAATTCTTTTCAAGCCCAAACTGATTGGGCAATACAACCTACAAAGCAAAAGCTGTAGGTGCAAGAGAAAGAGTATTGCAATACTTGCAACACTTGCAAACGTTCCAGTAAAAACAAAAAACATGCTCTGCATTTTCTTTTGCTGAGTTCTGTCTGAAATCCCTTTGACAGGAGTTGGTACAGTAAGCGCTCAAGCCCATGTCGCTGTGTGCAGATAGAGAACATCATGCACTTTGCAAAGTGAACAAGTAGAAGGACGGTACTTGGCACTTCCAAGACAAGACGCTAGTAGCAGAAAATAGGAGGGTCAGTGCCAAACTCTGTTAAGACTGCAACAGGCTCCTGCTCAGTTTTGCTCCATATTCTCTTTATTTCACCCTAATAGACCTATGGGTGACGTAAAGCCATAGGACTAGGGGGCTTGCCAAGGTGGCACAGACTATTATCTTCAACATGATAACACTACTCCTTCCTCGCCGCGCTGAGGGGTTCCAGCTATCTATGGTTGACTTCCAGCAGTGCCTAGAAGGCTACTGGGACCATAGCCTTGATTGACACTGCATCAGCTGGAGCTGACCCAGACCTGGGATAAAGAGAGACCCCTCCCAAGCCTCCCTCTCTCCCGCTTTATCTCTGCACTGAGCAGAGCTAAGGTTGAAGAAATGCACACCTACCAACTCTCAAAATTCATGCACGACACTCATTCCTTCTACCTTTTCTAATGATGCTGGCTACTTGTTCACTCTCAGTGGCCCCCTGGGCCAGACATCTGTGGGGCACAGCTGATGGGCCTGATGATTAGCTTAGAGCCAGTTGTACGCCTCTTGGTGACACAGCAAATTCAAATTTGCCTACCACAGCCAAGAATAAAGGCCAGGATGGGAAATGGGGTTTAGCTCTGAAGAGCTAAAACTTTCTGTTTCTGCAGCCACTGGGTAAAATATAAGATGAAAACAGCATATCTGCTGTTGAGACTGCAGCAATGACCACTGTCCCACAGAACGTGGCCCCTTCCCTCGTTGGTCTGACTTCCCAGAAAGCCAGGGTAAGTAGGCAGTGGAGCCACAGCTACCTTGCTGCCTGTAACAACCATGCTGCTCCAGCCTACATTGGCTAGGTCTAAGCTGGCGTCAGATCAACTGCATCTGCCATGTGGGCTCCTGGAACAGAGGAGAAGCTGGGGAGAAGGTGTCTCTCCCTGGTTCCCAGCTGGTACCAACAGACTCTTCCCTGCAGCATGTCCTCCTTGCCGCAACACTCAATGCAGGAGGTGGCAATGCACCTCACAGAGTTTCATACACTGGGTGATTAAAGAGCTGGGAGGTCTGGAGCTGGCAGCCCTGCTGAAATACCATGAGAGGTTTTGGATCGAGTGCGCTTTTACAGACAATTGTTATTTAAGGCCAAATCTTGCGCACATTACTCTTGGAAGTTAAACAAGACTGTTGGTATGTGTGCAAAGAAGGCATGTATTTGCCTTGGTGATTTTAACAATCACACTCTCATCAGATGCTACAGATTAATGACTCGTTTAACAGACAGTTTCACTTACTGAAAAATCAGAATCTTTCAGATAGGTACTCCACAATATTTCATGTTAAATGGAGGGCATTTAATCCAGGAGAAAACATTTATATGTCCCCCTAGGGAGCTACTTCAGTTTTAAGAGAAGTCATTGAAACTCAGGCATTTTTAGTAATTACAACCACAAAGTTTGAGAACAAGAAAAAAAATAACTGAACTGTGTCCCAAGTTCCTCAACCTGATATAGTTTCGTAGTGCATGTTACTAACCACAGTGCAAATCTCTACTTTCTGCTTTTTGTGTTATTTCCTCCCTAGAGCTGTACTCCTGTGCACTGCAGAGAATGCCTACAGTGCAGAATATAAAAGTAGCATGGAACAGCTAAGATGTTAAATGGAGCAGATTAAATACTACTGCTGACTAGAGCTTCACATGTTTCATGACTAATGCTCAAGTAAACATACCGATGTGATGACTTCAAGGTCCTTCAGGTATGTTCGTTCTGTGGTCGCTACTTCTTTAGCAATGAAGTAAGCTTTCTCAGTTGGGAATCTCTGCAAATTGCAAACACATTAGGTTTTCATCTGCTTTTATGGAGCTGCTTTCTGTAGGAAAAAACTGCAGACAACAATCACCAAGAGAGTTACAAACTAGTGACCCTTGCTTGTGGTTACTGTGACTCATGCTTCAATGTTCCTAAGCCCTGAAGCCCTGAAAACAATCCCTCCTTACAAACACAAGAGAACAAGCACTTTCTATGGGTTCTTGAGAGACTTTTTTTCTGCCAAGGTGATTTCTACAGCTTTGGGCTGCTGATGTTCCTTTCAGCTTAATACACACATCTGGAGCAGGACATATTCTGAAGTTCACAAAGAAATCCTTTGCAGGCTAGATAACCATTCGAATCAAATTTGACAAAATGACAAAAATTAGTGTCTGGTTATTGTAAGTGTCATTGTCAGGGTAAGAATCCACAGTAAAAAATACTCTCAAAAAACATCAAATCTGTAAGATTTTCCCAGTGCGGCTAGACAACCTAACAGTGGGAGAGGGGAAGAATTTTAAGGTAAGCTACAGATTTCAAATTTCAGGGAAAAAACCCCAAATCCTCCTGTGTTATCCAAGAGGCAAAAGTGGTTTTGACCTCTTAATTCTGAAGAGCCAAAGGACCCCAATTGATCTTGCTCTGTGTTGCTCAGGAAGCAAAAAGGAAGAGCAAAACATCCATAAATCTTTCGCTTCTCCATTTCCTCCCTGAAGATCAGCGATGCAGAGGATGCACTAGAAAAAGGGATGCAAGGGGAGACTGTGTGGGCATTTCCTCGGCAGTATACAACCCTATAGGAACCATCATCAGCTGGTATAAGCTACAGCAGTCACTGGCTGCTGTAACTTGGACTGGCACAGAGAATCATCAGCCTATTAACTGATTCTTGGCTTTTCTTCTTCTCAAATTTCTCTCACATATCTTGCTAACTATGCACAGTGGGAAATGAGATCTTCCTTACACATACTCCCACTTTCCAGCAAAGCCATCCGAGTTTCTACCTTCCTCCTCCTGAGATGCTCCCAGCTCAGGAGAAAAAGCAGGCGACAGAAGGACAAGAGCAACCCCCTCTCACCCTGCAGCACAGGAGGGACGAGCCAGCAGACACCCAGAATACCCTGGCTCAGACAGAATCACTTCTGTCTTCGAAAAGCAGTTTTGGATGTGATGCTCCCTTATGGCTTTGCTGCAATGATGGGGCTGAGCCAGACACTCCCAGCTGAATGCTGCAGGCTGTGGCTCAAAGAGAGCATTTCTACTCCCACAACCAAATTCTCCCAGCAGAGACAGACTGGAGAGCCTGGGTTGGACACTCCTGCATAGGCTCAATGCTGTTCCTTTTCCTTCGGTCACCTGGAAATTCTCCCTCCAATAATACATTGGAGTTGTCTGTTTTGTTACAACAAACTACCAATCTCCACTCCTTAAAAACAAGCTACATTTACAGGAGACCCTGTCAAAACAAGCTTTCAAGGTTGCAACCAACAGGACTGGCCCAGATTTATCCCACATTAACCTTAGGGACACAGAGCTACCTAACTTCTCCCTTGAAGTCAGGAGCTGGGGCTTGAAGAGGAGCTGGGGCCCCTAACTCCTGCACCTCTGTTCAGGAGGATGAATTCAGGACACTGAGCCCTCAGCTACAGCAGTTCTGTGGTTCTGGCCTGACCCGCTCCAAACTGTGAGTTTGGCCTCAGGAGCACAGGGATGCTCTTGGACACACCGTGACTGAGGACAGCAGATACCAGGTGACACAACTCAAGTTATCTGTGTGGATCTATGATGAGGAAGCTGCAGGGGGTCTAGATATTAGTCACTTTGACAAACTGCAGTAGTCAAAACACAACACGGAGAAGAGAGCCAAGGCCAACTGCCTCTGCCTTACCTTTCTTTTGACCTCTTCCTCATCGTCAGTCCTGATGCATGATGGGTCATTCAGCAAAGGGCTGATCAAGGGAGATGACTGCTTGGCATCAGGGCTCAAGTTTGGAGATAAAGACATATTTGCCACTGATGGTCCTCCTTGGGAATTGATGGAAAGCTCTGAAAGGTGAGGGCTGCCAGTCAGAGAACCTGCTAAAAAAATGGTAAAAGAGAAATCAGTTAGGACAGGCTTTCTCTAGGAAGTACTAAAAAGAGTTACAACCTTAAGTTGCAGCATGTGAAATTACACTACAAGACACAGCCATCAGGGTCCTCAAACTATTCCAAATGGACTCAAAGCCAGAGGAACTGCATCCACTTGCATTAATCAAGGGACCGAAGCGTTCTTTTAGCTGATGAAACTGGCTGAAATTAGTATCTTCATAGGGAAGGGATCAAGGCATACATGACTGAGCTGCAATATTTACTGCTAAACATCATATTAATACCAAATTTTTCACCACTGTAATCCACTCTATGAAAGAGAATAAATACAACAATAAGGGAGTCACGCTAGGAGTGCCATTSTTTCTAGCAAAGTAGAACTTCAAAGACTCAAATCAGTACTTCATGGGAAGCTACAGGACACAAGTTAGAATAAATTTATCTAGTGGAAGTCTAGAGAAAAAGAAACGATGACTTTCTACAGCAGTGTTGCTGCTAAGACCAGTCAGATCTAACATGAAGGGAGAAAACTACTAGTTCCCCAATTTCTACACACAACACAAGTATGTATATTATACCTTGTAGGTCTTTCCATGCTCCTCTGATTGTTTGGGATGGAAATGCTAGCATTACATTTACATAAAAAAAGCAATACTTTTAATGTACAAAGCATGACAACTTTAGATTATCACAAAGTCCCATTTAATTTTGGATTAAAAATATTAAAGAATTAGACAATTACACTTCCATGGATTCACATACACTACATTAAGTATTACTGAAATTAGCATTTTGTCTTCTGGGAGGCAGCCAGACTACTGACTGCACAAAGGAAAGAGTTTGCCAAAAACGCCCAGTGTTCTCCCAGTTATCCCCTCCTCCAAACCTCTGAAAATCTAAACCTGTTTGAGAAGATGGATCTGTCATGTGGAAGAACATTTACAGTCTGTACTGTTTTGGCATCATACATTAAAATCCAACCAAAAAAATGTGACAAGCTCTTGATTACCACAGCTAATAGGCTGTCTAGGATTAAATGTAAAATACATACATTGCCATATATAATTAAGGTCAAATACATTTTACTATCATGTGTTTATGTCCTCCCTAGATTATGATAGGTAAGTGTTCCTGTTGCTACAACACAGCTGAGATACTCCAGTAAACAGAGGCACCAATAAATATAATTAGGCCAGTAGTAAAACCTATTTATTTTCTGGAAGAACTCAAGATTTATTGCTAGAACATGGATGTTTTCCAATTCCAAACCAGTTCATGTTTATATGTCATTCCTTTGAAAAGAGAAGGAAAAAAACAATACAGTTATCAGTTTACGTAATCATTACAGTTACGTAGCCTATTATAAATCAAAGTCAAAGCAGTATTTGTCTGAAATAAATGTCTGTATTATTACAGCTAGCAAGAAAGGATTTACCAACAGTTTCACACTAAATCAACTAAATCAATGTTCAGTGAAATTTGAGAAAATGCCACAGCTTGTTACACAAATGTCAATTTTATTGACACTAGCACACAACTGTATACAGTGTTTTCAAAAGAAATGGAATTCATCATTGAGAAATAGTGAAACAGATTAATAGCAAGGTTGTAAGGTTAAAAGTACTTAACTCTACATTACAAAAGACATAAGAAAAGTGATATCACCTCAAACGTGGAAACAAAGAAATTCTGGCACTATGCCTGTCATACGACAGCGAATAAATGATTTGCACCTCTGTGAGAAGTTCACAGGCATTATAGTCTAGAAGTTAAATAGCACCTATCTGTGATAGATAGATATAGATATATCAACATATCTACCTACCTATTTATAATCCTAGATCTAACTTCTGATGTACTGGAATTTTTATCAGTACAACTCAAGTATTTCAAACTATAAAATATCAAATGGACAATGAATTAAAAAGACTTCCTAACCTACACTTGGAAGTCATGACTTGGGAAAAGTATTATTGAAAGTATCACAAAAATTGTGCCTGGTGGCTCACAGCATTGAGTATACACCCCATTGATTAAAGACTTGCAAACCAATACATCACTGACATTCTCAAAGTTATTTTGCAGCAAGTTGAAATGCTACATCGTCCTTTTTGGTATCAATGTGGACATGAGCAGTGACCAAATCCAACCACCACCACCTACAAGCAAGAGCTCAGTTAGACCCCATCCGCCAACATGCTGAACAAGTGAAAATTAAAGCTAGGTATAAGGAAGTGGCTATATTACAAAAGGGCCTCAAAATGCTGTTACACTAGCACATTCTGGGGCCTAATTACAACCAACACAGCCATAAAGATCAACACATTGGATGTTATTCTGGTAAAGGTGGGAAACAAACTCGTTCTGCTGTGAGAAAGTCAGTAAGTTGTGAAGAAATGAAAATAGGTGGTCTTCTCTCCCCCATCACCAATCAATCAGGACATGTGTCATGCTGATGTGTCATGGCAATGCTGCGAAATGACTTTCTCTTTTTCATGGAGGTGAGGAACAAATAACTTGCATTAACCAAATGGTCTTTTCTCAGTGTTTTATCTGACCTCCTGCCACAGAAGAGTATATTCATACAGGCTCTACTCATCAACTACATACTGCAGAATATAAACAGAAGCAGAAGGGAGAAGACCAATCTTATTTACAAGGTACTGAAATTCCTCACATTTCACCCTAAAGGATTCATTGATTGACAGGCAATTATTAGCATGTCAGTTGCCAGATCTCAAGTGGTACTGCACAGCACATCGGAGGCCTAAAAGGTTTGTGGCTGGTAACATGGAATTGGCTTTGCTCGTACTTCAAGTGATTTTTATTTAGATTCAGACTTGGGCCATCTTTCAAATATAATGGAGCCAACTATATACACACAAACCAAGAGACAAGTACAAAAGGATGTTTACCTAAGGATTGCTTGAGCACATACTAAGATTATATTCTTGGTGGAGTGGGCAGGAATTAAGCATGTGCTTCAATTCTTTTCTGGGCTTGGTGTTTAAGAAGAGAAACAAACACTGGTTGATGACAGTGGCAAATAACGTGAATGCACTTTATCACGGTATGCCAGATTAGCCCATCAATGCCAAAATACCTGGACTGGTTCTTAGTTCCACCGAGCTAGTTTACTCTCCAGACATTAGGGAAAGGTGCTGCAGTAGGGAAGGTGACCGAAAAAGTAAACCTTGATTGAAAGCTAACTTGAAAAAAAATCTACGAAACAACAATGGTGTTTTTTACACGGCCACAGGACATGAAACTATGGGTTATCATCGTAGCTTTACACGTGTCTCAAATCACTCCCCATCAACATACATGTTCCATGTGCTAAGTAAAATGAAGCCAGTGGTTAAAATCAAATACTTAATAGCTATACCTCTGTCAAAACACACATCACAGTCGCTTGCTGCAATTTGGTGGTGGGAATGCACGGGAGTGATGGCAAGCTGCAGGTGCCCCGCCAGAGAGGGGCAGGCTGGGCTCTGCACTTGACTGGCTGGCCATGATCCACCCCACCAGCAGTATCTGCTTTACTCTAGGCTCCCGTCATGCACAGACATTAACCCATAGGGACTGGTGCTGAGGTTGGTGCCTACAGAGACTTGGGCTGGCTGAGCTATACTGCTTTAAAACATGCCCACTACCAGGGATAAAACAGTTCAAATCAGTGCTTTTCAGTTGATGAAGAAGGTCCTCCCAGAAGTCAATTCAAATCATAGGTGAGCTGAACTGCCTGCTGCCTCTTTCTTTGTTGACTACATAGACAGTGTAAGATGACCTGAAATCCCTAGTTACAGACTTTAACATAACATGTGAGGGCTCCCCTCTTTGTGAGGAAGATAAATGGGACTCAATGTATCCTGAAGATACTCCTCCTCCACTCCTTTTCTCCCAAAACTGCTGAGTAACAAACTCATGCCATTTAGTGTTCTGCATCTGCTTCAAAAGAAAGGGTTCCCATCCCTATACACTGTGTTTTAACAGCAAGGAAGAGTACAGCAGTGTTAAGATGCTCCTGGGTATGTTCCTCCTCTGTGGAGTACCAAGAAGTGAGAATGACTCAATTATGGAAACTGAGAGGAAACATCAGCCATTACGGAAGGTTACTGAAATTCTGCTGGAAAACTTCATGTACAGCTACAGTGCTCACTCTAACTCAGCTGTTAAGGGTTATATTGTTCTTAAGGTTTATAGGTTTATTATTAGAAATTAAAATGTGTTAAGAGCCAGAAAAGTGCCTTTCTCAATACCTGGAACATTGCAGGGCTTATTCTCTCTTAGGCCTGCTCCACAGGCTGCTCTGCAGTCAGGGGAAGCTTTTACTCTGCTTTAAGGGCAGACGAGTGTTTTCTAAACTCCAGTCTGGTAGATGAAACTCAACCTGTTGCCCCTTTGTCCTCTGCATTACAGAGCATACCACTTATGAAAGCTCTTTAATAAGAAAGTATCTGACAGAGCTGTTACTGCTGTGGCCACACAGTTAGGTCTAGCTTAATCTTCCATAGTCACAGTGGTTGCATACCTCTAACTTCTACCTAAAAGTTTTGGTCAGAGAAAGACACATAGTACAAAATGACATGGGGGGCAGATAGCACCAGATGAAGTGGCAGGAGTTTTCATATGCACTTCACTGATGACTGAAGTATCTTAGATTGGAGAAGAGTTTAATAAGGGTGTTCATCCCTTCTCTCCCCAGCTGTGAACCAGGCACAGTCATGCTGCTGAGCTAAAACAGATACAAGATGGAGATTCTGCTCTGTTCTCCCTGAATGCAAGAACAACTCCCCACTGACTTCCATGAAAGCTCGAGGGGACCAGTTCATCAGGCTGCACTCCTCTTCCTCATTAAACAAAACAAGCTGGAGTGCTGGATACAGTTTGTTAGAATTAAAGATCTTGAAAAGTAGTTATACATCAACCATAAATTTATGTACAAACATCCCTGAACACAGTACCAAAGAATTTGAGGCGGAACGGGAAGAAAAAACAATTCGGGAAGAGATCCGATGTCACATATAACCAATAACCCTGCCTGGCTTGAAGAGGAACATGGCAGGGAGAAAGGTTCGCTTTGACTTCACAGCTTCAAAATGTGTGCCCATGGCAGGGATTTGGGAGAATGGTGCACTTTCTCAATGAACCAATTTCCTCATATTTAGGACAAAGCATCAGCCAGCAAATGGACAGAACAATTAAACCAGTGACAGTTTTACAGCAAAATACCAGTTAGAATGAGTAAAAGCCTTCAGTACAGGTAAAACGAAAAATAATTTAAAAAAATTAATTCCATGCATACACAGTTAAATGGCTTGACATGCTTATAGTCTCATCAAGCTTGGTGTTGGTTTAGTAGCCAGCAACCTCTCCAGTTGGTAAAGGTCCATGCTTTATTGGTATACTGCAGTATTAGACAGCGGTGAGTGTGAAATCAGACAGTAACTGCTGTTGGCCTACATCAGGGTATACACACATCTGAAGAACAAAGAGTGAACATTACAGCCTGGGAAGAATACAAGGTCACTGGGCATCAGTCCTTTGTCTAGCCTTGATCTTTCCAGACAGAAATAGAGCAATATATAGAAGGATTCCCTGCTGTACCCAGGGTTAGGGTTGGTTTGCTATTGTTTGTTTGTCTTTAAACCAACATGACACAGTGCTACAGTGGAATTGAAAATGTTCAGCCCCCATGTAAGCTTATGCCAGATACTGTCCATTTCAACAAGACATCTCCCCGAGACTGCAGTGATCCTGCTTACGAGCTACAGCAGACGGACATGATCATCATTGGGTGCAGCCTCCATTAGGAAATGAAGGGCAATCCGATTGTGCTCAGCGGAGCCCAAATGCCCTGGAAAAGAGACCATCCTCCCCCCCTCCACTCTTCTGCTCCTCAACATGGTGTGATTTCGCAACTTGAGAGTCACAACCTGGTGGGGGTTTTCTCCAATTCTGAGGTGAGGAGTGCTCTATGAGACAGGATCACTGTAATAAGAGGAATTAGGTACTCCCAATACAAATAGGTATTTCTGCAGTAAAAGGACATTGAGACAGTGCTCCAAACAATGCAAGGAACAGAAGATACACCATGCTTTGAGGATAGACAGAACATTGAAAAGGCTTTTTCTCCCAGAGAGGTACATGCTGACAAAACAGTGCATACAATGAAACAAAAAATGTTTCTCTTTAAACGGTATTAAACAAATGACAAAAATGAGAATGAAGTCCCCAGCATTTTCAATTTTAAAAATTAATTTTGACTATCAAGAGTTATTAAAAAAAATCTATGCATGTGCACACACAGAAATCAGGAAAGGGCTGGATAGGTGAAACACTGCCAAGCTTATGAACTTTTGTTAGTGGGTCCAGGTGAGTTTTTTAGCAGGAAAGGGGAAAAATAAGGATTCAGCTAATCAAAGATTTTTAAGTGCCTCATGGAAAAGCAACAGGCATGAGCTCTAACATTCACTGAACTAAACAGACACACCTACCTCTGATCTTGCTGTAAACCATCAAAGGCAAAAACCTGATTTTTTCTCAAAACAGGATTTGCAGCATTTTAAAGAAAGCATCTAATCTAATTTTAACAAGCTTGAAAGCTCTTGAATCAGAAAGCATTCATTTTCCTTCAACCTTCCATGTTCAATCAGTGACAGCTGTATCATTACTGGCTTTAGAGTTAATTTTTATCAGTAGGAACTGTGGATTTTTTTGGTTCTCAGGGGCCAAAACTTTACCAAAGAATCATCAATAAAAATTATACCTTAAAACTCTAATCATTCTAGAGCAAACTAAGTATTTACCATCATATCATGCGAATTTATGATCCTAAGGTCTTCACCCCCTTTACTGCAATAACACCACAATTATTTACACTCATACTTGTGAAAAACATGCCTGTGAATACACAGCTCAGCCAGGCACACAGGCTTTCCAGATCTCATAACATTTAAAAGAAAGTGCTCACTGCTTTTAATAACAAACAACATAAAACAAGCTTATTCTACACGCTCTTTATAGACCACAGAATTAGAACAGAAGACAAAATACTCTAAAGAACTGCTACATGTCACCCAAACTATGCTTTTTATTCATATGATGCCTTTGATTTTTAAGTAGAAGTTCTGTATTTTAAAATATCAATGGCACCACAGAACCTAACCGTAGGGAGGAATGCAGAAGAGGCCTTTGTTCAGGATCCACATGTTGCACAAGAATTATGTCCCTTATAAATAAGTAAATAAGATACGTGCCCTTGTCCAGGTGTATTTCAGCAACTATAGAAATTACTGAAATAGAAGAGGAAAGATTTTGTTAATTTTAATTTCCTAGGATTTAAATTTCCTTCCTTTCCAGAACCTGACAGCACGGGCAAAAATTTTTCCTAACATAGCTTGACTGAAACCAGAGTCTGCTGCTACCCACATTTGAGAAAAGTTACACATCAGTCTAATCTTTGGGACCTCCTGATGTGCATCAGACACTTACAATCAGAAACCCCAAAACCATCATCATCAAGTAGGAGACACCAACAAGCAGTTGGGTTTCTGACAAAAGGACTGTCCTCCAACCACTTGTGTCTGACAGCAGCTAACAAAAGAAAGGTGTATGTATTAAAAATTGTTCCAGAAGATTCAAATTTCCCCCATCTATGTAGGGTCTCTCTTATTTGGCRTGGAGAAGAGGACTGATCCCCTAAATGAAAAGGAAAGAGATGTGCTAAAATGCACAGAAGCTGCCTTAAGAAACTACACTGTTCAGAGAGAGCAGCATTATTGGAAGACTAAAAGGGACTTTGGCTTCCTTCACTTTATACATGCCTGAACACAGAATCGCCTTCCTTCACACTCACTGTCCCTTCCAGCCAGTAACAACTACGCTGCTGAATGAGGTGGATCTCCAGTGGTTCACATCCTTGTGCACAAAGGTAAGTGACGCCCAACTACTTCACACACGTGTGGAAGTTGGGAAAAACTTGGATCGTTAATTTGTTTTTCATCATTAGAAGTTAAATTGCAGCAATTAAAATTTCATTCTAAAGTCACCTCTGACAGCAGTCTAATGCCTCTTTACGACAAATGAGACTAGTTAAACAAACATGGTATTTGACAAAATTTATAGGTCAGACATCCTTTCTTCTCTTGAAGAACTGTTCCAGCAATAGCCACAATTCATGCTAATTGCATATAAATAATGCTGATGAGATCTGAATCACTGGTTTTCAATATTCAAAATCAGGTCTGCTTCATCAGTTCAACTGATCAACACAATTCTTGCTCTGTGAGTACCCTAAGAAACTACTGGGGCTTTATACTCTCAGGAAAGAGTGGAAAGCACGCTATGCCAAAAGGAACTGTAAATAAATAAGGCTAGACATTTTTAGTGTGCATAAGATATTTCCTATTCTTCTCCTTTCCTTTTTCTTCCCAACCCTGCAGCCCCCCAGAAGAAATTTCTAGTTGACTATCGAGACTCTGCATGTGTGTGTGTTTATCGTGGGACAGAAGACAGAATTTAAAACATCTCTGCTTCTTAGTGAAGAAAAGGAGAAGCTATAAACAGGTTTTAGATCTATCTACCCCATTTTCCATTTGACTTTCTCCAGTCACCACCAAGTAATTGCATGTACAGATAGAGACCAGAGAGGAACTTCAGGCATGAATGCTACTGCTTCAGAATGAATACAGCTGCTTCAACTAATAAAAGCTGCTCAACAAACATCTGTGCAAACAGAAACCAGCCCTACAAATATTCAAGGAGGAAAAACCAGGTCCTAAGGCAGTCTGGTCTAATACTACTAGCCCCATTTAGTGAACTAATTCACAAACCATTGTTTTTGCACCCTTTGCTGGGTTCTAATGATTACGTTCAGCATTGCCAATGCTGCTGTCGAGAAAAACCTATCTAATTTTGCGTGCCCTTTAACGTTGAAGCAAACTGGTAGATTGATTTAATTTTTCAAATTATTAACATGCAACTCTTCCATTACGCTTATCCGTCTACTTTGTAACTGATCTCAGCTCCATATAGCTCACATAATGTACATGCAAATACAGCAAACATAAAAACTTTCAGTTACATGTTGACATTTTTCAGCTACAGAAATTTCTCTTCCAGTTTTTCTTTGATATAATTTGTATTTAGTGTGCACTACAATGGTTAATGGGATGGTACATGTTAGGCAGGCCTATGAGCTATGGGTGATTTGAGACAACGGCAGCACTAGGCGCAAATCATCTTCAGAGAACATCCCTCTTGGTCATGCACAAGGAATATGTTTGCTAGGGGATATGGACTTAAACCAAAAACAGTGTCATGTAGGCCATTCAGATATCAATTATTCAAAACTCCATACCCGCAATAGCCTACGTAGGTCCTGGCTCCTACATCAACTTGCCACTATCCACGTTTCCTTCATCTAGCCAAATTTATTCCCAAATTTTATATCCCATGTCACTGAGGAAAACTAGATTCTAGGAAAGGCTGATATAAAACAAAAAAAAAAAAACAAAAACCAAACAAAAACTCCAGAAGATCCCAACAGGACATAGTACGTTTGAGCTGCTGGTGAGCTAGAGAAAACTTAAAATTGTCTGATACAATTTTTTTTTTCATTCACTGTAGCAGATGATTGAACATGGTCAAGTACTTGGAATAGCAAAGAAGGAATCAGAGTGCCTTTTATCCATAGACTAAGTTGCTAACCACATCTGCACGTTATTTTGGGACAAACCCCTAAACTGCTTTTGCAAATAGACTCCATATTCATCCAACTACGTGGACAGAGTTGGTTCAGCACAGTGATAAGCCGTCTGGACAGCCCAACAAGAGGCTTCCTCCACGTCCTCTGGAAAGACAGAAGATGGGTGTCTCAGGACTACTCATTTGGAGTAGATGTAGCTACTTGATCTTACTGGGATTCAGCTCCCTCATTTGTAGCAACTGCCTAAGGATATGTGGGCACTTCAAGAGTATGGGATTTAAAAGTTAATTCTTGTGAATAAAAAAATTTAGAACAGTGAATCTGAAGTACCATCAGCCATACTCCAAAATCTACTGGAATTGGTGGGAGAATCAAATCTTTTACTTGGTCTATAGCTACCTCTGTTAGACTTGAGACAGAGGTATGCTTAGACCACTGCTGTTGACCAGGGTATGCAGATTAATCGATGCTTGCAACAACTAGCTTGAACTGACAGGCTTCTCTTCCCCTGTATGCTTTGTGAACTAGAACAACAAGAATTCCCCCATCTCATCCCATCCGCAGTCTTGCCCAAAGCTTTCTGTTCTTTCCTCCAAGGCCTTTCTGTATTTGTCCCACAGAAACAAACTCCCAGATGAATTCTGAGGGACCTGATCCTATGTAAAAACGTCAATTTAAAACTGCTCTCTCACTTGCCATTCTTGGCAAGCGCCCAGATATGAACCACATGTCTGGTGGAGGAATTTGGCCCACAGACTGTTTTTAATTAAATGCTTGTCTACTGATATTAAACTGAACTTCAGTGGCATAGGAATGCTGCAAAAATGATTCATCCTAAATGAAATGATTTCCTATGTAATTTACAAACTTTATTTCTTCAAACTGGAAGAATTCCACATGTGTTAAAATGACAACCACTTAAACATTTAAAGTTGAAAAAATGCCAGATGATAGGAAATAGTTGGAGAGAAATCCTCATATTTCATCTTTGAGAATAATATTCAAAAGGAAAAAAAAATAGCTGTTGAGATACTTTATTAGCAACTAAGCTAACTCCAGCTACCAGCAGGTCTGTTCTTGTAAAATTATAAATCCATTATCTTTGTAGGCATATGAGAGAAGAAATCAGGCCCAAAAACAGTATTTGAAAGGATGCAAAATAGTAAACACCACTTATAAAATTTTATATTCACTTAAATCCAAACAGTATGAAATCTATCCACTTTTCTTAAGTAGCAGAAACGACTGCAAATACTTTTGTTGAAAATCCATTACTTGAACTCTAATTTTACTGGCTAACAAAGCAATTAATTCATCTGTCCAGACTGCTATTACTTTACTGTATAATATAACTACTGGTACTTTTGCTGCACAGGCAGCGAAAAAATCAAAAGGAGACTCATGCACCCACTCCCCATGCTCACGCTATCTGCTAACGCAGGCTTCAGCTAGCTATATTTCATCTTAAATATTGAGAAGTTCAAGGCAATTATTTTACAGCTATTCTAAATCCAAAACACAAACCACCTTCTTTTAGAATAATACACAAACAAGCTTTTCCCTAATTATCAATCTCGCTGTTTCTAGATTCATGCTTTAAACTACAGGAACAAACGAGAGCATTCCCTGTCACCAAAATATCACTGTCTAAAGAGATGCTTTAAATCATTCCTGTTCAAAAATGAGGTATCTAATCTTTAAGAAAAGCAACACATTAAAGGGGATGAGCAGGTTAAAACTTATATTTACACGAAGATATATTTTACTGCAAAAAAGTAAAGTATATAACAAGACATGCCTAACTACTGTAGGTATCTTTTTAAATATCCTTCACTCAGATTAAACTCTGTTAAAATGTGCATAGACCAAGGCATTAGAAAAATTAAAAAGACTTCTTATTTTATTATTTTTGTAAAAACCATCTTGAAAATTTTATATTGTCTAGATTTACAAAGTCCTGTAACTTGTTCATCAGTACTTATGTGGGTGGATTCATCATCGCTGCATGCATGTACTGCATGATGCAGATCAGTGCAAGTGACCTGCAGTTCAGTCAATGCTGTTGTTCATCACTTAAAATTCTCAAATTTAGTTCCCTTCCCCCACAAGAAAAACATAATAAAAGTTAAAATTAAGGCCAGTGTTAAAGAGCACATCTTGTCTCCCAGCTCTAATAACTGCAGGACGCTCTCCATACAGGAGACCTTTCATCTGGATTTTCTTAATTAACTCGGAGAAACTAGAATCAGATTTTATTAGTATACAGCCTTAATTCTCAATACTTTTAGCCTGTGAAAAGAAATTTACAAAGAATTAGTATCTCTGTCCTTCTGCACATGTGCCAAAATCTCGCTACTCTATGTACAGTACAGAAGACAATCAGCCTGGACCACAGTTAGTCCCATCATTATCTGTGTCAAGGGATGAAAAATATATGAGGTGGCACTCTTAAAAAAATAGCCTACGACAGACTAATTGGATCCTGTACAGATAAAGATTTTTCATGATCAAAGCAAAAAATAATATCAAATAGCCACCATCTCCAAACCCCCACCAAAAATCACCCACAACAGAACTTTGATGTCTCTGTGAATAATTCCACTGAAAGAATAAGGGGAAAAAATCTCTTGCAATTAATCTTTATACCAGACTGATAAAGGATAGAAAGGATTGCCTTGCAAGTAATACGCATACCACTCTTCATTAGAGCTGTTTCAATCTAAGTTTTTTTTCACTTGAATTGTATCTTTCATCTTGTTCTCTTTCTTGCCCAAGGAAGAGTTAGGCGTTTCAAAATCTCCATCACCAAATCAGCCTGTTGAACCCACTGAAGAAAAAGCCAATACTGTCATTGTTCCTGTATACATGCCTAATTTGTATCCTCAGTTCATCAGTTAAGATTATAAAATGGGTTATGAAGATGGGTAGACCAAACACATTCTTGCTATGAAAAGATTTTCCAGCATATTTCAAGATTTCAACAAGTCTTGGTCTTGAATATCAAGCTGCCTGCATTTGGCCATAAGTTTATTTTTTTTCCCCTAACTCTGTTGAGGCACTCATAAATTGCTCTCCTTATATGGGAGAGAAAAAAAATTGTAATAGACATACAAAAGAGCACAATGTACCTACTTAATTTCATTTTTGTTTGTTTTGTCAAAATAACTCATCAAGTGTTAAAGCAGCTACAATACATACCTAAAATATGACTTCATACAAAGAATAGGTGAGTGTATAAAGTCTTACAAAGGTACCTAAATCAGTAATAATTTTCCTCTCCTCCTGCCTTTCAGAGGAGATCCATTACTGTTAAGCTTCACTGAGACTTATCCTTATTATTGTATTTCTAGCATCCCTTCCCTCTGGCTGGTCAGTACAATGATAACATTTGAAATAGCCCATGCACTGAAATTACCAGCCACTCTTCATGAGCCCCAGAAGATGCAATCACTCTAATGAGCAATCACAGTACCCACTGGTCTCATATGCCCCAGTCCTAGCAGCTGAAGACCTGCACACCATCTTCATCACTGAGGCGAACAGACACATCCTCCTCTACCTCCTCATCAAGCTGAAGACTTCCAAAGGAGTACTTATTTCTAGGCATGGGAGAGGAACTCAGCACAATGGGATTTCCAAACACCAGGGGGTGAGTGAAGGGGTTAATGATTTCTGAGTCGGAATCGCTAGATTCTGTCCCACTGCTGGTGGAGCCCTCCATCATCTGGATTGCAGCCATGTGATCCATCACGCCACTGGCATGCAGCGACTGCATGACTGGGCTCTGCTTTGACTGTGCCCCAGCTGGCATACCATTGGCCATCATTTTGCCTTCTGGAGAAGACATCTTAGCCACCCCATCTCCTTTACAGTATCTCTCTGATCTATACTCCTGCCCAGGGCTTGAGGATATCTGGCTCAGGATAAATGGATCTGTAACTGATTTATTGCAGAGATTTGGGATTTTCTGTGCACAAGGCCGTTGAGAACCTGGAGAATATCTGCCATACCCATGGCAGCTACTGGCATGGCTATCCTCCTCCCCAGTCCTCACCCTGCAGTCATGCCCATTTTCTGAGACATAACCCTGAGAGCCAGTTCTACTCAGGCTCATGTTGGGGCTTGACCCTTTGCTACTGGGAGGCAATGGAGTGGCCAGCGGACTACGGCTCCCTGGCCCTCTAAACATTTCATCAACCAGTGAGCTGTGCCTTGGCATCCTGGGGCTTCCCCCAGCGTAGAAGGAGAGATTAGCTGGGTTATCATCAAGGAACTCTTCAGAGAGATACTGGGAAGACTTTATAGAGGCTGAGGAATCCCTGTATCTAGTTCTATTGCGATTTTCATCTCTACAGTGAATATAGGCACCACTGGTCAAATCACCCTCATAATTGTCATTTGTTTGGGAATATGACCGGGTTATTTGTCCTCTGAGGAGATCATACTCGCTATCTACATCACTGCAGTCAATGAAAGGAATGGAGGTGCTGCTGCCATGAGCAGCCCTGGAAGCTGGACCTGTGCTTGGTTGCTGTGACTGAGGTCTGTTCTGCTGCATCCTGTCCTTAGCAGCCTCCTCTTCTTCCTCCACTGTTGACACCACTGCTCCATCCACCTTTCTGCCTTCCTTTGGGCTCTTCTTCAAGGAAGGGCTCTTGTGCTGTCCAGTGTCTTCTGTTGAAGCCTTCAATTCCTTCCCTTGCCGGTAGCTCTGCACTGCTGCAGCATCATTGTCGTCTCCATAGGCAAAGCTAGAGCTCTGGAAAGATAAAGGAGGGAAGGCAAGGGGGAGACAAAGGGGGAGGGAAGGGTGGGAGGGGAGAGGTTTGGAAGGAAGGGAGCCAGAGGGAAAAGGCTATGTGTAATTACGCACCAGAATTTTGCACTGCATCTTGCAGCAACATAGGAGTCTCTTGAAAGCGGAAGAGTAACCCAAGCTTCAAAATGAATTAGAAGAAAAAAAAAGAGGTCTCTGATCTTAAGAACAGAAAAATACATAAACTAAGCAAGGGAAGAGAAAGCAGACAGAAGGTGGTGATATGTAAAAAGGGGCATTTGATGTGTTTCAATGCCCTAAGGCATCCATCAACACTAAGAACATCAACCTGTTCGCACTACCCTGAGAAGCTGGAGGGACAAAAAAGATAAATGCATAAAACAAATTTTGTACCGCCTACTTGCATACATTAAAAAAGCCATGTGTGAGCTTTTGAACACCCCACATTCAATCCCTGAAGCATACCTGCTACTAATTCCTGGGCTGCCTTTTCTGCACAGAGAAATATGTCACATCTGCCCAGTAGCCATGCTCCATCTACCTGAACTTGTCTTAGCAATATTAAAGTATTAAAAGATACTTGAAATGGGCTGCATTTACAGCAGAATTCTCTGAAGTTCTTGGATTTGCAGGAATGAGAAAGCCTGTGAATATCAAAAGGAAGCAATGCAAGGAAGGTGAAGGTGCATGTAGCATTCTTAAATACATTAACCTAGTRGCTTGCTCCTGCCATTTAAGCTCTACTTAATGTAAGGTTAGGTGATTAAAGGTTCACCTCCACAAACAGAGATGAGCACAGAGAAACACTGGCAGGTGGAGCAACCTAGTCAGGGAAATGGAGCTCCCTGACCTGGCTCCTCTGGGGGCTGTCCCAGTAGAGCCATCAGCCCATGGTCTGGGTGTGTCTGGGATGCCAGCAACCGGAGAGAYCAGAGCATGTGCATATTGATTAGGTGGGTAGATCAATGTGCAATGGCTAGCAAACATTAAACTGGACTAGCTGGCGAGTAAGATAAGAGAGTTGGGAGCCAAGTACTGGAGTAGCCATAAGTCAGGCCAGACACTGGAAAGACCATGGGGCCTGGGCATCAATTACTGGTAACGTCATAAGTCTGGACCAGCTATTGGAGAGACACCTTTGATGTGCCTGTGTCTGTGCGTGAGGTAACTGGGAACCAGGGTTCCCAGCTGTCCGTTACTGGGTAGACTGGGTGTCTAAGATGAATTACTGGAGGAACCCATAGTGTGTGTGCATGTGTGTGCGTGTAGATCTGAGTACTGACAACTGGAGTGGGGCTGTGAGCCTCGGGGGCTTGTATGTCCAGGTACCAGCCRCTGGGAGACCTGAGGATCCAGGGGCCTGCTACTGGATAGACTGAGTGTCTAAGACCAGTTGCAGGAGGGATCCATATCATATATATGTATATGTATTTTCCACTAATGAACTTTCACCCTGATCAGCCAAAGAGTGGAACAGGGTGAGGTCACTGGCACTGTTTGTGCTTGTGGGAGTGCTATTTTCTGTTTGCGTTTACCTGTGTGGCTGGCTGTGAGTATATGTGTATATATATTGTATATGTGCATTTATGTGGGTGCCTATCGTGAATACATGCTCAGCCTTACTACTAGCTGGACCTGGGAACATGCAGCTGCTGCAACCTCGCCACTATTGAGCTATTGGATTTGCAAACTCCTAACACATAACAGCTATTAACATAAGACAAATACATTAGGTATCTACCAGGGATAATAGCTTAAAAGTCCAGAGTTGTAATTTTTCTGAGGAAATAATTCTTCTCCTCCCTGGTTAACACAACAAAACACCTTGTCATGGGCAACCAAGACCCCCCAGTGAAGGAAAAGAATTAAACTTTTCCCAGATGCAATAACCAGCTACAACCTAGGACCCCAGCAGTAACACTGTGGATTGCAGTTTTTCAGATGGTCATTAGTACAGCTCAGACAAGCTCACTATTTATATTTGTCTGGTTGTCTGGAAGCAACTCTGCTCCACAGTGGAAATGAACCTGTTCCACTTGCAGAACCTAAAACTTATGACACCCAGGGCTCCCAGTTAAATGAAAGTGAGCAGAAAACTATGCTCCTAGAGTTTCAAAACAGCAATCGGTGGAGGGTAATGTAACAAGAAATGTTTAAAAGGCATGATCCAGGGTTTCATCAACATCACTGACTTGTTTTGGCACCTCTGTATGCTGTTCTGAAGGCTGTGCAGTCAGACTCCTGATGGAATGAATCTTGCTGTGTTTCCTGGAGATAAAAGGAAAATCACAGTAAGAAGCTATTTCAGTTTTTTCTACAAATAGGAGTCAAGAGACATGCCTTCTTTAAAACAAAACCTTTGAATAGCAGCTTTCCTAAAAGTTTGCTCCAAAACAGATTTAACATTCCTCCTTTCTGTAAAATTTAAATGCGCTATGTGTTGCAAACATACCATTGTCAGAAAAGGGAGAGGCACTGAAGCAAAAATGGTCTATCACCAGAACATGAGTGATAAGCAATGAACTGTTGTCATGGTCTTTGTGGCATTTTGGCCATTACTTTCAGCTCACCACGAGCAAGACGAGTTCAGACAGTACCAGCCCTAGCAAGTTGGAAGCCTTCCCTGGAGATCTCTCCCTTGAGGTTGGCTATACCTATTCCTGCTACTTTCAGTTTTATTCTGAGGTGAATATGTCTGTTCACATACATTAACCACATCCCACCAAAAAGGGTGCAAATCAATATGGGAGAAAGTTACCTGTGATGGTAGGACACTCACTGATGAAAAAAAGATTGAAGACTATTGATTTTAAGTAAACTATAGGTTATGTCAACTTCTGCCAAAACATTCAGGGCCAAGGGGATATTACACAAGTGAAAAACTGCCAAACCAGCAAAGAAGGAATTTTTTACTTGGACTGGTGCCAAGATCTTAGAATATAACTAACTGGAAATCACAACTTTTCTTTGATTAAAACATATTGGGATAGTTCATTTATTTCCTCTCACCTTTCAAACTGCACTTTTTTGTGCCCTCCTTCTTTAACGTAGTCAAGAACTTGCTTCTGAGTCCGACCACTGGGAGAAAACCACAGTTAAAATATCAATCTGAGATACTGAATTTGCCACATTTAACACAATATACCACCTGGTCATCATAAACATGTATGTGGCCTGCATATGAAGTCATGGCAACTAGAAAAGTATTTGTCACTATCAGCAGAAACTCACGTAAGATCATAAGTGGACCTGGTCAGATACACACAGATTTTTATCATTTTGCCTGTTACTTAGCTTGCTTTTTTTTTTTTTTTTTTTTTTTTTTTTTTTTTTTTTTTTTTTTTTTTTTTTTTTTGGCTACAGAGCTACTTTTTGATGCCATTTCAGAACTGCCTAAATTCAATTGTGTGCCCTTTATAGGGTACTACATTACTGGGAAGTTGCCACAATAGAAAGTTAAGCAATGGTTAAGTTTTCCTCTCATGAAAAAAGAACATTCCTGAATCCTTTTGAGAGTCGAGTACCAGCCTTACCTGGTATCAGTAAACCCCGGAACCACTATGAAAACCACTGAAATGCATTTCTTGACTCAGTTGCTAATATGAAACACATCAACTAAACATACGTACATTTTCTGCAGAGATTTAGGCTGGAAATCACTCTCTCCCCTTCTGCTACAGGCCATGAAAAAGCAGTGAGAAAGCCCAGCACTTCATCACAGGCTTTAAACTAATTGAATTACCACAGGGCCTGGAAAAAGTTATTGAATGTATGCAGCACAGCTCACATTGAGTGGAGGATGTAGCCAAAACCTGCTCTCCAAACCAGGAGGTAAGTTGAATGCACCTACAGTCTTCTATTTACTCAGGCAGAAACTTAACAATTATAGCTTGTTTACCCTAACACAGGTCCTTCCATCTTACTTATTTTACTTTGCAGGCAGGAAACAAAGTGGGAAGAGAGAACGGCCATATCTACTATATTCTTGTGCAAGGCAACTAGAGTGTACAGTTTATCTCAGCAAAGAGGGTTTCTGGCTGTTCAGCTTATATCAGCTTCGCAAACAAAATAAACTGTGTGAATAAAAGGATTTCCCACCCTGGCATACACAATACAATGAGACTTCTGCCAGTGTAAGAAAAAAAACAATAACCCAACTATTAAAAACCTTTCTACAGCTCTAAAAATATCACAGGTAGACTTGGTCTTAGCATAGGTGGTCATCTCACATAAACCCTTTGCAAACATAAAGGTCTCAGCATTAAAACAAGCCATTGCTTTTAACTGCATAGAGATGGGTTTACCACAGGGACATGCAACGAAAATACAAATCTCTACTCTGATACATAGGAAAGATCCCATCCTAGAAGCAGAGGATCCAAAGAGTGCCAAAAAGTTGGTAGCTAGTGTTGCTTAGGACACAGGTGGATTTTCTTATGTGAAACTAACTGGAACCTATATACTTTATATCTTACCTCCAGAAAGCTACTTTGCAACAGCTACTACAAAATGAATGCAGGCTTTTTCCCTACAGTGTTCTTTGCACTGTTCTGGCTGAGAAGATGCAATGGCAAATATAAAGGAGCAAACTACAATGTAAAAAATGGGAGCTGAAAATAATAGGTTTAATCCTAGATCATTATGGATGTGATTTTGAAATGGGGAGGCAACGAAGGTGAAAGAAGAATGCAGATCTTACCTGAACCTAAATGATGAACCTCTAGAAAAAAGAACAGGTTTAGGCTTTGGTTTAGGTTCTTCAAAAAGCCTGAAAAAGGCATGATGCTCCACACAGATCTTCCAGAAAGACTTGCAAAAATCTCGACTGGCCATAAGGAATTCCAGGGTGTCCTGGAATGAACTCTGAAAATTGAGATAGTATTTGCAATGTAAGCAAGCAAGCAACACACATTACAGAGATGCATCGACAAAGCTGGTGCTATGCTAACAAAAAAAAAAAAAAAAAAAAAAGCTTTTTCCCAACTCATTGGCTTTCAGGCTTAACAGGCCCTATCCTTCCCACTTTGAGACATCACTGGCCCTATCCTTCCCACTTTGAGACATCACTGATCTGCCTGGCAATATCAGAGCTATTGCTCAAACTTCCTTTCATTGACAAATATGACAAATATAAAGCAGTGGTCTTAACATTAATGAGAAGAGGTGGTTTACATGCTATAACTTAAGAATTGATGATATACTACCAGAGTCACAGCCAGAAGACGACTCTGTGACATTCAGTTTACATATCCTTTGCTGGGACTGCTCACCTGAGATGCCAGGTGTATATTTGCAGTACCAACAGTGAACATAAGCAATTAATTAAAAAAAAAACAAAAACAAACAAACAAACAATCTTCTTGAGGTGATAAAAACCTTTGTTTGATCCGTGAGTAGAAATTTACCAAATAACCTTTTGTCAACTTCATCAATTCCTGACAAGGACTTACGTTCACATCAGGCCGTAGTTTGACAAGAAAACGTTTCCTCTTGAAGCTCAGCTTTCGAACCTTAGCCCAGTTGAAGGCATTGATCTTGGTGTGACCCTACAGAGAACAAAGCCAGCAGAGTTTAAGCATTCCAGATCTGAATGGAGAAATCTAAACCACTAAAGAAAGCTTGTCATAAATTAATCATCTATTCACTTCACTTGAAATTACAATATTTCTTATCATTCATCCTCTGATAATGCAAACCATAAGCACCTGGTGTTGTGACTGAAGGCAGGTACTTATGGTTAAACTCTTGCATATTTATAGAACTAGGCATACTGAGTTGATGTGAAAGTACCCGACCCAGTATCACTGCACAAAACAGGGTGGCCCAGCTTTTGCCCAGATGATGTTATCTTGTTCCACTATGCAGACTCTGATTTTCAGTGGACTAAGTCACCACCCAGAGGTGTCTCCTCCTCTTTCCACCAGCTACAGAGAATGCAGGGAATTCAGACACCTAACTTCRATGGGGTAGATTTCTTTCCTCTTTGTCTGTCTACAGGGCAAAATAAACACCCCTTTAAATATCACTTAACTGGGGGAAAAAAAACAGCAACTGAAAGTTTTGTATTGGAAGTACAAAATACTGTGAGTATTTTGACCTTTCATAGGGAGCAACAGAAGTAAAGGAACCTAAATAAATTACTTGTCTCTGAAGAGTCACAAAATGCTTTTCCCCCCAAAAAGCAACCAAAAAACCAGAAGCAAACAGGAAGCCTGAGAGAAATTATCTTCAAAATACTACAATTCTCAGCCACTGCATCATTAGCCCCTACTCCCCAGAAGTCTCGTTCTTAATCTATGCGTGCTGGTTTCGGCTGGGATAGAGTTAATTTTCTTCATAGTAGCTAGTATGGGGCTATGTTTTGGATTTGTGCTGGAAACAGGGTTGATAATACAGGGATGTTTTCGTTGTCGCTGAGCAGCGCTTACACAGAGCCAAGGCCTTTTCTGCTTCTCACACCACCCCACCAGCGAGGAGGCTGGGGGGGCACAAGAAGTTGGGAGGGAACACAGCTGGGACAGCTGACCCCAACTGTCAACCTGCTGTCTAAGAATGACATAATTAATCTCCCTTAGAATATTCAGCAGCACTGACACTGATTTCTAAATAAATGGCAGGCTTTAAAATAAGTCTGTCTGAGTACTGCTTATGCCATTTGTGAGTGAACCTTTATTTTCCTTGAGGTCATTCTAATGACGTCTTCATATTTCAATTTCTCTCAGCTATATACTAAAGGAAGCCCTAAGCCTACTGCCAGATGCCAATTGCTGGGCAGACTCCAGCAGGTCAGAGCCTGATTTCCTTTTCAGCATTCAGTCTTGGAGCTTGATCCAGCAAAATTTCCAATTTTTTTCTGAAAATTCAAAAAAACCCCTGTTTTGAAAGTCCCAAACACATTAGGACAAGAAGAGACGACTGAGTTTGAGAGTTTTACAAATCAGGCCTTGGGCCTTCAACCAGCAGCTACATCTTTACAGAAGGATCCTGGCTGTCTGCTGGGACTCGGTGAGGTCCATGCTGTTTTGTGTGGACACATACCTTCAGCTGTAAGACAGTCTTAATTTATAAGGCTTTGCAATTCATTAATTCAGCTGATGAAAATACTGTGGGGGAGCTGGGGAAGGGCCTGCACATACAATTATTTGAGTTATGTGCATTTCTAACAACATCCTGGTGTTCTCATGCTTCAAGCTATGCTTCAGTTTTGGGGTTTTACTAGCAACCCATTTAGTTGAGCAGGGTTTTTAAAATTTTTTTTAATTTAGATCTCAGAGCATTTGGGTCAGACTTATTTCTGGGCTTGTTTGTTGCTGTTATTTTTCTTTATAAAAGAAAAGTACTCAAAGTACTTTAGAAGGTTGGAAACACTAGTATTTTAACTGAAGTCAAACAGTTAAAATGAATAGTCTTTTTTGACAATTGTAAAAATGGACATTTTAAGGAACAGTTTACTTACTGTTTTTAACACACAGTGAGGTAAGTAGCATTTTGGATGCTAGCAGACATAAGTTCATCTGAAGTGAAAGCACTTTACACCAGCTGACTATCTGTACATTCACAACTGTAAAAGCCCAACTTGTTATTTACCTAAAGGGAACTGCAGAACAAGAATTTGATAAATTTACTAATGATGCTTCATGAACATTTACTAGGCTGACTGGGGTAGGACAGGAGAGGAAAGAAATGTAAGGAAAATACTTTAGATCTTTTAGGGAAAGAAATAAGATTCATGGATTCAGCAAAGGCAGAACGGCCAAGGCTGGTCAAGAAAATTGTAAAAGCTCTGACAAAGTAATGCTAYGCAGTGCTTACATTCACTTCCTACATCCCTCTCTGTGTACTCCAGTTGTCTGTTGTTTTATTTGTCCCTGCTTCACACCCATTTATTATGCACCATGCCTGCAAGACCTACCTGCTCCTATAGGTAGGAGGTGTGAGCATGACCAACTTGCAAATTGTGAGCTGTGGATCAGTTTGCATCTTGAACAGCACATTGTGGCTGCAGATGGAGTTCTACTCTGTGCATGCAAACAAGGTAAGAGTCCCTGGAAGTGAAGGACCTAATGCAGCTATAAAAGGTTTAAGGTCATTGTTAGAAAAAATTTGGAAGTTCCTGAATTTTCCCAACCAAATTCTTTTAGACATGGTTAAGGTCCCGAATTCTTATCACTGTAAGAAATCTCTCTGCTTTGTAAAGTACAAAGTCATGTCCTGAGCAGCTCTAACCTGAAACACCAGAATGCCTGTGTTGGCAACAGCCAGGTTGATTTTTGTCCCTTCCCTGTCCTTGGCTGGATGCAAGCGTATTCCATACATCTCCAGCCGACGGGCAATCTCCAAAAGCTGGAAGTCAGACTCTGCTGGTGTCTGTCCCCTTCAGAAAGAAAACAGAGAAGACACACAAATTCTTCACACCTTTTAATAGAGATCAACAGGTCCTCCAGAGAACAAAGAGACATTTCATGAAAGAGACTGAAACCTGTCAGAGGTATAATACCCATATGGTTTTTCTATGTCCCGAGATTTATATCAGCTAGAACAACAACTTTATCTTAGTCTAAACCAATACCAAAGAATCCACAGATTTTACAGTCTATTAGAAATTTTGATCGCTCCAATTCTGAGACACCTGATACAGCCAGACTTTGAACCATTAACTTTAACAGTATTGACTACCTCTCTTTGTATTTTCCATTGGAAAAACATGCTATATTCCTGAAAAAAAAAAACCAACCATAAACAGAAGTGCGTAAGGATGTTGTTCAAAAGTGAATGCAATACCAAAATGAAGTGAAACAGAAGACATGAAAACATTAACATATATGTTGGGAACCCATTAGCACTAAATTAATCATGATAAAATTATGCAAAAGTTTTTATTATTAGTGCTATAGAACTCCTTAGCACTCATATCTAATTCAATGTAGCTCAAAATGAAATTGTTCAAGTCTTTAAGTGTTCTCAACAGCAAAAAATACCTTTCTATGCCCTATTTGTAATTCTTTTAACCATCTTCTTACTACTAGTCTTTTCTCCAGGCCTTAGGATACCAATTCTTTACCAAAAGAGTGATTAAACATTGGAACAGGCTGCCCAGGGAAGTGGTTGAGTCACCATCCCTGGAGGTATTTAAAAGAGGTGTAGATGAGGCGCTTAGGGACATGGTTTAGTGGGCATGGTGGTGTTGGGTTGACGGTTGGACTTGATGATCTTAGAGGTCTTTTCCAACCTTAATGATTCTATGATTCTAATTTGCATCATCATCTTGAATCCTATTTCCCAAATCCCTAATTCTGCACTTTGTGCTTTTCCTAAAACTATCATTAAACCCCTTCTTCACCCATCTCTAAATACAGCATGGAAAGGTGAAAAAGCAACATTCAATGTCCTTGAAATCAAAAAGACTGCTGTCAGAAGTGCCTGACTGATCAGTCATCATTTGCAATCATACCTGCATGCACAAAATCAGCAGTGAAGCATTTTGTATGAAATAGACTGTAAAATAATGGCATGCTTGAATGAATATCAAAATCAATTGCTCTTTAAACATCTTGTTATGATGATGGGAGAAAGGCAGCAGTAACCTTCAGGAAATTCACTGAACGTTTTTTGAGAAGTAACCTTTGAGAAACTCAGAGGTCCAAATCTCTTTTGTACTTATGATCTAGCATATATTTACAGTTAGAACTACTCTAAAGGAAAAGAAGGCCAGTAACAAGAACAAAAGTCTTACATGTGACTACGGTGAAATTCCATGATTTTGTCTTCTAGTGCTTCTTGCTGAGGTATATACTTGTTCTTCGCTAAGTGTTCACGATCTATGGTTTCATCAAAATCCCCAATCTCAGCTATGGAGAATTTTAAGAAAAGTCTATTAAAACATTGTATTAAATCTGAATTATTTGGGCAATCCAAAAGGTGCAGACAGCTAGGAAGAGGGCAGAGAAGCAAACAGAGTTTCTTGCAAGCTGTGTCACGGTTTTATGATTCAGATTCCCACTACATTATCTTCCACACATTCCTCCCTTCTCCTCTGTGTCAGTATCCGATATGTGAGGAGAAGCTCAAGGATTCCTCCCATCCAACACAACCACATAAGTAGCTGTTGGATGTCAACTGAACAAATGAAGCCATCACAGTGCTCCCTTGACTTGTGCGCGGGATAGGGCGGGCGAGGTGACAGGGAGGAGCCAGGGAGGACAGCACTAATTCAGCAGAACTCATCCATCTCTCTCACATGCACGGTGGTGCTCAGGTGCCTTTCCCCATAGCAGACAAGCACAAACTTCCTCCCCAGGCCCATGCCCCACACTGTAATCTTTGGGGGAAAATCTGAAGAGAGATGGTTTTGTTTGCTTGTTTGAATGCAGCCATGTATTCCACCTCATGGGGTTATGAAATATTTGTCATCCTCTAATTTTGCAGCAGTTTGAGACACATTCTGTCTCCCTCCTCCTCAAAGTTGCTCCCATCTGCTGCAGTTACTCAATACCGTGTGTGCAACAGTATGTCACACCCACCTTCCATTTTGCAGCCCATTCAGTGAGATTCCCTTTTTTGGGGGGGGCGGGGAAGGGGCAGGTAATCTATGTGTGGGTGACAGATTACTATCTTGTTGCCTGCTATTCTTGGAATGCCTCTGAAAATCTTGCCATTAGCTTTTTCACTGAACAGTGTAGCAGCCTGCAAACCTGCTGGAATAATAGCAACAATGCTCCAACAAAGGCTGCTACCTTAATAATGTCAGTGAAATTAAAACGCAGCACTCTCAAATTAAATCCAGTTTGCAGTCAGACACGTCGTTGCACAGTTGACCTAGGATGTCACAGACCCAAGCTCAGATCCTTGCCTCATCCTCCCCTCAGTTCTGCCCATGTAAACGACCTCTTAATCCAGTCCTGTCCAAAATAAGCTGGTTTAGAAAAAAGAAAGGTTTCAGATGATGTTTAAAACGCTGCGGGTGATTTCTGACAAAAGTTTGCCTGGGATCAGATGTACCTGCAAATGTGGAGGGGAAGCAATAACCTTGCGTAGGCAGGGAAGATGAGGACCAAAGCATCTATGAATGACAGAGCAGTAACCTTTCAACCCAAATAGCCTGCAGCCACACAAGGACTTTTTATACTTTGGAGGTCAGAGGTGGAAAAAAGCTGATAACTGAGGCTGTCTGATTTCCACCCTCTCCCTCATCCCATCTGCTCTGAATCATTCCTTGAGACAGTAGAAATACTACAGAATCTTTGAGAATTCTGCTTTGTAAAATGTCCCTTTTGTCCCCATCTCAGAAACAGCTCCCTCACTCCAGTTTTACTCGCACCAGCATCACAAATCTTTAGGGTCTGTTTTTAACCCTAACCCAAATCAAAGGCAAGTTTCTTTTCTTTAATGAAGCCATAAGCCCACCTAGGTTTGCAACACCTCAAATAACATGGGCCTTGAGTCTCTAAAATGCAGTTCATACCCTATACGTCCTTGTACACAGATGGACTTAAACCACCTTCTGTAGGGCCTTCTTCAGCGCCAAGAGTATAGAAGACTCTTATTTCACCTCTACACGATTTCTATAATGTTCTCTGCATTTGTCAACTGCAAATCCATTATCAAAATTGTCCTCCTGGCTTTCAAGTTACTTCTGAATTTGTTCTCTCTGACCTCATACTCAACAGCTTTTCCTTCTCTCCTTAGCCCTCCTTTTCCACCTTAAATGCCTTTCTAGTAGCACTCCCTCTAGAAAGAGAGGGAGTTCTATTTTGAGTAGTCAGCCTCACATATAACTCTTCTTTAAAATCTTCTCATGTCTTTTTAGCCAAAGATTGATTTCCACTGATGCTCCCTTTTCTCTTATCTTGCAAGTGCATTACACCACGCTGTATTCTGTCTGCATTAGCACTTCTGATACGTCTAATGCTTTGTATTTCAGCTCTTTTCCTTTAATCAGTCCATCTTCTTACTTCACACACTCACTTTACTGCATCATTTGCAGCATCCTCTCACTTCTAACACTTTCTACAATGCTTTTAAGGTATTTTTAAATAGAATGTTTCAAATATAAATTTCATTCTGTAATATACATGCTAATTTAACATAAAGCTATTTGCTGTCATATTATGATTTCATATAAATAACAGTCTAACATTGACATAAGCTTGTATACATGATAGAAGGGCCTCCTGGAATCAGATATACCCCATAGAAACCACTCGTAGGCACAGCATCAGTAAGACATACGATACCTAACCTCCTGCATTCTCAATCTTTCCACTTTGATATCATTACTTTTATCAGCTGTCGAGTTTTATTTTTGTTGCAGATAAATACGTAATTTTTTTTTTGCTACTGAATAATAAGCTAGAGAGAAAATAAATACAAAAGACAGCCATGTGGGTATGATACAGCTATAGATTCTTATCAGAGAAAATTTTCACAGAAAAATGTTCATGAGACACAAGATGGATAAATGAACGAGACAGTCGCAAACTTCTAGCTAGCAAACACTGTTTCACAAAAAAGGGAGAGGGGAAAAATCATGAACAGCAAAAAAAAAGGTCCAGCTTGCAGTCAGGAGATGGCAAGGGGAAGCAGCACTGCAGGTGCACCACGAGGCACAGAATCCCTCTGCCCAAAATGGCAGTTCAGGTTCTGTGAATACTGTCTCACTTCTGCATGATGAATCTCTCACCTCTCTACTTCTGACATGATGGAAAAACTCCGTTTTTCAGTACAGAAGTATCTTACCTTACTCTCCCCATAAGGAGAGTACTACTTGATTCCTAAAATCCCAGTTCAGAATCACTCTGCACCTCTAGCTCACAGGTAAAGGGGACAAAGAACTAAAAAGATTTCAAATGCATCATGATCGTTTCCAGCAACTGAGGAAAATTATTTAATCCAACAGTATAATGCATCTGAGCAGCATAAGAGCAATGGTGGTGATTTGCCATTTTTGCACACTTTGAAATGAATGCTTCTTGCCGGCCTGCATAGGTGTGTCAGGGGGAATGGCCAGGTGTATAATGGAGAAATTTTGAAAAAACACTGAACTAAATTTGAGTTTGACTGTGGGAAGAAGGGAAAGGGACAGCTTGTAAAGGTGAAAGGACATCCTGTATTTTATCGTCTTATGCTGTTACTTTAGGAAAACAAGCTAGCAGTTGCACTCTGAGCAGTTCAGACACCAGAGCTGTAGATGGTTCAGTGAAGAACTTAACTGAGTAATCAATAAGAGATGAGTAAGACATGAAACAGGGTCTAAGTAGAAATCATAAGGAAAATAATGCATATAAGAGCTCAAGAGAGGATGATCATGAAGCAATACCTCAAATGAAGAGAGACACATGCATGAGGGTGTCCTCTCCCCAACATCCTTCTTTGGTGCAGAGACATTTAGTAGGAAAACTCACCCTCCTAGAATGCAGTGTAACAAATGATACTCAATTTTCCCCAAACGATCACGACTTTTTTTCCCTGAGATGAAAGGAAGTTAGAAGTAGCTTAACCAAGGAAAGAACTACAGTTGGCRTGCTGGACACTGTAACAGGAAAAAAAGTAA
>JAYKAV010002903.1:237655-344166 GCA_035582835.1 Phoebastria nigripes | reverse complement strand
TTTTTGTGGTTTTTTTTTTGTTTGGTTGTTTTTTTTGTCTGTGCTGCAAAAATACTCAGTTTTAAAATGGTGTGAGGAATACAGAATTTCACAGAGACTGTTGTATAGCTTCTTATTGCTACTCAGTCACACTGGGCAATGATGACCATGGCAAATAGAAAACCATGCAATACCTACCTTTCCAACAGCAACTGATGAGAAACTGCCCTAACACTCAAACAGACTACAGCAAAGGATCATGAGATTCATCTATTCATCACTAAAGAGCTTCTGAATGTCTTTGTTGACTGAAATTTCCATACAACAGCATTTCAGTGGAAATATGCAATACTGAATTGTATAATGACCATTCAAAACAATGGTCTATTACGACCACCATACATGCTACTAAGTGTTTTTTCCTAATGTTATTCTCAAGATGAGTATCCATCAAGTCTTGAAATGGAAAACATATGCTGCCTTTCAAGTGATCTGGAAGCTAAAAGAAGCTTTGATGTGATGAACAAAGTTAATATATGGTTCTACTGAACAGTCTTATTGTGCATACTATGCAGTTAAAAAAAAAAAAGAAAGGCTTAAAATGTGTTGTTTTTTCTTCCCTATCAGTTTCCTCTCAGGACTGTGATTTAGTCTGGCATTCTAAGCATGTTTATTTACTACATTCTCTAGACAGCATAGAGATCTCCAGGAACTTGAACGCTCTGCTGACATGATACAAAGCATAATAAAACAGGAATTCAGGAGAAGAATTCAACCTGTTTGCCACTGCCTGCAAAGTTTGCTTTTTAAATGATCCTAGGCAGACTATCAAATGCAGTGCTTTAAAAATGCAAATCCGGTGTCCAGAAGCTCTGCTTTATTTGAAAAAGTGAGTTACCTGTATTTGAATGTCATTATACAGAAATACAATAAATTGTCCATATGGCTTAAACCTGTCCCTATGGCAGCTACTACCCAGAAAAGCATGTCCAACCAATCATCCTGTTTAGCCTCCTGGAAAGAAGAAAAAAGGGAACTTACACTGTACTATGTGCGAGATTAAGAGGGCAGTGCTGGTATCATTACACGTTAGCCTTCCCTGTGCCAGGTCCTGCTTCACTTGCAATGCAAATAGGTACCTGCAAAACAAAAGTGAACAAAGAGTTACACAAAGCATGAGGGAAAGAGGGGAAAGTATTTCAACACCAACTCCGGTTTTGGCTACATATTCCTTTCACTTTTTGGGATCTACAGAAGTGATCTGAATTTCCTAAATTTAGAGGCTAAATAAAACATAACAGATACTGTATTACAGCCATTAGAGTCTTACATGGTGGCTGCTTTGCAGAACCGAGATATCCCTCTCTTTCTCTCTCCCTCCCTCTCTTTGAACCAGAGCAAGGAGATCTGGAAGCGATATGACAGTGGAAGCAAATGTGACAGCTATTAAGTGCTCAGCAACCGCACAGCAAGCAGCACTAGACAATGGAGCTGCTTGTAACTATGACGAAATGCCAGATAAACCGGTGAGTTATCAGTTAGTTCTTGCAGAACACAAGGAGAACTCTAGACTTCCACCTTGGCACTCACCTGGAAATGAGGAGCAAGATCTTGGTCGAACAACTCTAGCTAGCTCTGATACTTTTGTGGCCCCATTATCTGCACTGCCTATGCACCAGCCATTTTTAACATATTCGCTTCCAAATCATCTCAGGCACGTAGGGCAACTCTACGTAGACAGTTTAAGTGCAGAGACATCACAGGTCCACGACATTATTTCAACATTTAAATTTCTTCTAGCTTCAACAGGAATTGAAATTGCTTAGTTCTACTCAGCATCAAATTCTTCCTTAGAAAAAAATGACCTAGCAGTAAGCATTTCTCCTACAGTTGGTATGAAACCTGAACTGGTTAGACACCTTAACAGCAGCTTAACACCTTAAAGACTGCAGCTCCTCTGGAGAACTCGTACTAGGATCTCAATAGTTTTTAATAAGACTAGATCTTAAGAGGCTCAGTGAAAAGCTCTMATTTGAACAGTGAGTTTCTGAATGAGGAGATGTAGGTAAATTAAATGAAAAGGGCAAGCTGATTTGAGGAGTATGGAAACATACACAGTACATGAAATAATAAAGCAGATCTAAATAATGTCCTTTGGAAAGCTGCAGACATCTGCCTACTCATACAAAATTCACCCTAGTAGAAGAATATAGCACAAAAGTGTTGTATTCTCTGCATCTTCAAGTGATGAAGCTGTTCCCTGTGGATATGCTTTCACATCCTACACACTGCTGTGCACATATATTCAAGTTCCCTAGCATACACATTTAAAAATCTAACTCATTAGGATTCAGAGACATGTCTCCAGGTGCAGAAACAGATCACCAAAAATCAATTTATAGTTCACATACTAAAGCAACTGATATGCAGAATATCTATTCAGAAACAGAAATGTTTCTTTAGTAACATCACGTTGTGAGTTTTCATTCATCCCTTTATTGTTTTTACTCAGTCTTTCAGGTAAATATTCCTTCTTTCTACCCCACTTTTCTACTTTTCTCTGTCCAGGCCAGCAAGAAATATCAATAATTTCTTTTTTTCCATTCCATTGCTCTATTACCAAAATAAAACAAGACAGAGATAATACAGAACAGGTGGACTTGTTCTTTATAAAGCAGGTCATAAGGACACAAGAGCTCTTCGTAAAAGAAGACTTAATCTTGTGGGAAGATTGAAAATAAAAACTAATAGTGAAAATACTGAATCAGAATGGAAAAATGTAATTAAATAATAATAATATTGTAGATTAGAAAAAGAGTTGAAAAGTTTCAGTGAAGAAATACTGCAACAAAACAATGTTTCTGACCATGAAGGAAGGACCTACTAATGAGGAAGAACCTTAATAGGTCCCTCATATACATATTTACTCACAGAAAAATACGACTCTTTATGCCAATGCAGTGTGAAATTCAGAGCTTAAATGAAGTTTTTGAAATACACTGAAAATAAACACACCTTTAAGGTACTCTTTTCTGCATATGTGTGTATCCTTCTCTACCTTCTTCTTACTTTTCATTTTATTCCCTCTCCTTTCCATTTCTCCATCTCCGAAGTCACTGTTCCACCTGTGCAAACCTTTGGCATTGCATTGGCTATAGGAATAGGATTCAATGCTGCTGCAACTTGGCAATTCAAGCAAAACAACTCTGTCCCAAACACGGGCGCAGAGTTGCATGTGTCCCTCAGCAGAGGAGCACCCCAGGGCACCAACACGTGCCTTAGTCATGTCGCTTCCAACACCACTGCCAAAGGGGCTTGGAGAACTCTGTTGCCAAACTGCCTTCTCTTGGGGTAAGCAAAGCTCTCCCAGGGCCCCAAATCCAAGGAGGCAAAGGGCTGCTGCACTTTGCAGAACCTCTCAGCACAGACTGCAACAGAATCTTAGGGCCTATTTTTCAGGTGCATTCAAGGTTGGGGCAAATACAATCAAGCTAATATTAAGAGGCAGCCATTGATCCTCACCCAATCATCTCAAATTCCATGTTCTCCCCTCTGTCCACCAGAGATTTAATTTAAAAAAAAAAAAAAAAAGTCATGCAGCTACTAACCTTGTCAGTTCCTCCTGCAGCTGAGCGTGGTCAGGTGGGAAGAATTTTACCACAAATTTTACAACAACGTGCTTCGGTCCTATGGGAAATGTCAAAGGAAGTTAGGGAACATTAGTAACACACTGGCCAAATTTTACTACACAGAATGATGTACAAGGGACGATTCATGGAACCTGCAGTGCATACATACATGCTAACCTCCCGTCCTTTGTTATTATTCGGGTTATTTAGAGATTGCGTAATAAGATTTACACACAATAAAAGAGAACAGTAACTTGGTGGAGGGATACTCTGCCAAAACTGAGTGTTCTTAGTAATTACATCAGCTGATCCAATAAAATATATTACATGTGTCTATTTTCCTTGGTTCAGAACAGGAGGGAGCTAAAATACACTATTTTTCAAGTCCACTAGGAAATTATTATTTCTGTTTTAACAGAAGCACATTTGTTCTGACTCTTACAAGTATGACCAGTGACAAAAGGAACAGTGCATCTCTCTCTCATGAGAGGGAGAGGTGGCAGAGCATACACTCAGACTAACAYGACCAGAGAGGCACCTAGAAAAACTTAATCTCAATGGCAAAGCTCAATAAATGAAAAACTTTGCTGATATTTGACAGGGAAACAAAATCACCAAAACCTTTCCTGTTCACTTCTACTCTTCGCAGAGCCAATGGCTACTTACAAATTCCTTTTGGCTCCGGCCACCCACCATAACTTTCCCTGATGCCCCTAACCCAACTGTTTCCTCCTCTTGGTCTCAGACAGTTCCAAGTTCTGCAGCAACATCCCAGAGAGCTGTAACATATTTGCTAGCTCCTTCCCAGCAATAATGTCTTCCTGTTCTTTTTCTTTTATCCTGATTACTGTTACCTTTCAGCAATGTGTGCTTCCTTTCATCCTTCTTTAATTGCATGCTTTTTTCCCTCTACAAAACTGTTTCCTCCATTGCCACCACTGCCTCTTCTAGTGACTGACTAAACCTCTGTCTCCTACTGGGTCAGCCCCTTCATATGTTCATGTGACATAATTTCACAGCATGCACAGTTCATCTTTTAAGGACAGAACAGAAATAAAAAAAAAGATCCAAACAAAATTCAGTGAAGAAAGTTGAGACGATAAAGATCCCAACTGACAGAGCCCTCATTTATTCAAGTACTCTCAGATTGACAAAATAAATGACAGCAAGGAAGTACTTACTTCTAATCTGTTTCATAACAGGCTTCAAAAGATCAAGCCACACCTGAAAACAAAAGAAGGTGGTGTTACCATCTCTGAACAAACTACTGCTCGCAAAGGAGCATTTTTCATTGCACTACTTAGATTTTCATTTACTTATTTATTTTTTCCAGTGTAGTCATCACGCTTTCCCTAATTATATGTAGCAGATTTTCTCTCCAAAACTCTGGAAGATGCTCAGGGAACAGCACTGTTAATGGGCTGTCACCATGGCACAGCTTTTGAAGCAGTACAGATTCAGAGAGCTGGGAAATAGCAAGGGGATCTCCCCCTCACTTGTCTCAATTACCAACAACCATGGCACGTTTAGTCAGGAACCATTCATTTTGTGGAAAGAACAACTGAAACAAGGAGTTCAGGAAAAGACAGTCCTATATTGTCATTGTGGTCCTCAACCGAATTAATCTTGAGAAAGGCAAGTGAAAGGGGCTGGTGCTTGCCTGTGAGCTGCAAATGCTGGGCAAATGGAGAAAAGAGAAGGCAGCAACCTCCTGGTTTTGGGGACCCAACAGGAGTCCCACCGGGRGGCCTGGGCATCAATGTGGAGCTCCCCTGCTCGGCCCCACGGAGATGAAGGAGTCTCACCGCCACCACCTGGGGAGGAATGTCCTCGCAGGTCAAGTACATGAGGCAGACACAGCGCAAAGCGTGGGCGGGAGAAAGATTGCTTCATAGCTGTGCAACATTTTCTCTTTTCTATAAAGCTGGGAAGCTCAGGCCTAGGATTTCTTAATTGGGGACAGTGTAACTTCTGCATATAGTTTACTTTCATCTGTTTTTTAACAACCCATTTTTCAGGATGGTGTGTGGGTCTTTCCTTCAGCTTTCGAAAGAGAAGCAGTGGGTGGAAATACAGTTTTCAGAGCCTAAACCCCCGTTCTGCAGTCTCAGTCAGAAGGGCCTGGGCAAAATATTACGGGAAGCTGAGAGACAATCATGCAAAAGGTAAAAGCCAAACGATTTGCAGGGCCTGGAGAAGTGCAACAGCTCACGGTCCTCAGCTGGTAACTAACTATGCCCAAGATTTGTACTTTGTTATCTCACTAAATTGCACGGACCCTCCCTTGGAGGCATCTGGAATTTGTGGAGGAACATCCTACAACCGTCACAAAGGTTAAAGCCATTAAAAAACAAATTAACCGAGCCTTCCTCTAGAAAAAGAATATGTATTGAAATGAATACATCTTCGACCTTTAATAATTTTAGATTACGCAGAGACTTGAAACATACTCAAAATATACATTTTAGAAAATCACCTGAGAAGCCAGACACGAACAGGTCTCTACTGCTGCTGTAACTGCTCCAACACTGTTTGCTATTTTCATCATTACTAATATGAGTGCTTCCAACCAGCAAAGACCTCAGATTCCTGTCCTTTCACACCCACTGACGTTTCCTCAGTGGAATTATTTTTATGTTTCTCAGCCTATGAAAGTCTTTTTTTTTTTTTTTTTCAGAAGGGCTAAAGAAGCTTGGTTATCCAAGAATAGGAACACAGTATTTGTCACACGTTAAACTGGTTCTGACACTTTTTGGCATTTCAGTAACTTWAAACTGTTTTGTTTCAGAAAGTTGGCATGTACATAATCTGCAACAAAGGTCACGGACTTTGCCAAGTTTAGTGGGGAAAAAAAAAAAAATCTTCAATATGAAACAGCCAGTTTACAAGAATACGGGAGTAATGTATTTTACTTGACACCAGAAAAAAAAMAAACAAAAAACTCAAACTTCTCTCTCCCTCCAGAGAAGTTTATGATACAGATGAGCACACAAGTGCGTCATTCCCTTCTCCATTTTCCCAATCATCCTACAAGCAAGTTACAACATCCTTGACCAGACTGCTGGATGTTAGAAATGCGTGTATTGAACATGTGTAGGGAGAAAGGTGGGGCAAAATGAAGACCTCACCACTATCACCAAACCCAAGCAATCAAATCTTATGCATCATGCAACTCCCACACTGTATCTAAACACAGCCGATCTGAGACTGGTTCATAAACTGGAAATGAAAAATAATGTGAGGATTCAATTAAGATTCATGTTTTCAGTTTTCTCCAGAACTACAAAGGCTAGATTATTTATTTTTTAAACAAAGTCTGGCATTCCACAATAGTGACCAGATTTCAGCAGCTGGAGAATTGGGGCAGACATCAAGTGTGATGAAACTCTGTGAAACCCCAGGCTTGGCAACAGTGCCTTCCTTGTTTCTCCTTGTCCCAGCAGGAAGTGCAACCCTCAGACCCTCCACGTTCATCTCCCATGCAGATCTTGTCTGCTACAAGCACGGCACACTTGAATGTAAACAGCTGCCAGGCATCTTGACATACAACTGTCAGTATGTCAGATGAGGTCTGGAGTCTTGCACATTGAAACAAACACAGCTGAACTGTGAATATATGACTTCATGTACATATGATTACATCCAAACAAATATGCTCTAAATATTTATTTTTCCTTTTACATTGCACTCTACATTGGAAAAGCAACTCATTCTCTTCAGATGGTATGAATGTAAAATACGCATGTGTGTGTTATTTTTCTCAGACACACCATTAACTGCAAATTTTTTTTATTTGCACAATGCTTGAGTTCTACATTATGGCCATTATGAAGCTCAGAAAGTTTTAAATCCCACAGGAACATTCACCTCAACTGCATCATATAAATTTAAGTGTAAACACTACTCTCAGAGCGCTGCTCCACATTGAAACAACGATTCATAACCAAATCTCCTGCTTCACAGTTTCTGTGAGTTGCTTTTAGGTGGTCAAAAGGTGTTACTTCCACTGAGTCACACCATTCTTGGGGCACAGCTGACTAGATGTGGGCAAGATTTGGGGATCTCCCCCTTTTTCAGAAGCAAAGATTGGAACAACCAGCAGGAACACAGACTGGCGCTCTCAGGTACTTGGCTAATATTTCCTTTTGCAAGAGTAGGGGCCAGGTGAGTTACCATGCTCGGTGCATGGAGGCATTTTCCTTCAGGTCAAACTGGCAATAGCTTTAGGGGGTTTTCTCCGCCTTCCTGTTCATGAGAGCCCTGGCTCCTGCACTGTGATCATCTGGATGTATTTCCAGCCAGTCAATTCCTGCTACTGCGAGGGCCTCAGGCACTGGCAGCACCTCAATCTCTCCTGTGTTCTGCCTCAAGCAAATAAACCATTTTGTTTTCACAAGACTGAAAACTGTTAGTTTACTTCAGGTCTCTGAGCAAAACACAGAGGGTCATCTATATGAAACTTAACGACCTGTGAAGTCAAGAAAGTCAATCAAATGACCTTCTCTTATTTTCTGGAAAACTAAAAAGCAACTGTATATACACAAGACATTAGGATTTGTTTCAGCTTTACATACATACATCAGGAATGTCAGTATGTCATTATTAACGTGGCTACATGGACCCTCTGTTGTAATAGTACTGTACACTGTTGCACTGTTTTGAAGAGTTATGTTAAGCTCTCAAGTTACCTAAAGCATTAGCCAAGGATATTTGGCAGAAGACGAAACTTTCTAGTAAACTGTGTTTCATGTAAATCCAGAAGCAAACTGTGAAGCAGATCACTTTTAAAGATCGATGTCCATTTTTTAAAATTTCCTCTTTAATTATAGTTAGCCTAAAACTTTATGACCACTACTGTTCAGTTTTAGTGTCTATGTAAGCCTACACTAAGGCACGACAACAGATTTTTTCCCTAACTGCCCAAAGTCATCTCCTTTAGGTCAGCGAGGCTACTGGTACAGAATTCACTGAACAGGCAAAAAAGCCAGTACACACCAGAATGTACTGGTCAAACAATCCAGATAACTAGCACACGTGCCAGTAGGTCACACAGTAAGTCTGAAGTGAAACAAACTTCAGAAGGAAAGTCATTAGAGGCTAAGAAGTCATTAGCCTTTGGCTTTCTCTGCTACATGATACTCTTTCCACTGTAGAAGTATTAGCGCAATACCTGAAAGTTGCTGGCAGCTGTTCTCAGAGTCCAAAGTGTCAGGACCAGGACACCTGCCTGTGCCACACAGCTCCCCAGACAGGACTTTCAATTTATTTGCGTTTTTTGGTTTTGCTTTCCTTTTTATTAACCTCACTATATAGATATATATGTATCCATTTGCTTGCCCCGTGATGTTTTTCATGGAACTGCGTCACAATCATTGCAACTTCTCTGTCTGTGGAGAAAGACTATTTCCGCACTCCAAATTAAGCAGGACTATAAAATCAGAGTTGAGACTCTGCAACAGTCCAGCCTTTGGCTTCTCTACTGCAATTGATAAAGATAAAATGCTTTTCCAACTTGTGTCTGAATTGGCTGTTACTTTCAACAGATGAAATCTGACAGGAGTCATCAGCTTTTAAAAACATTTCTTCAACTCCAGCAGGCAAGAACTTTTTTTAAAARAAGTCCTTTTTTCTTTTGGAGATTGAGGATTAAATATACCTTATAAGTAAGGAACAGAAGGAGAGAATACAGTGTGTATGTAGATGAAAACCAGCTGAAAATTAATCCTTTTACATACCATCATCTTTTTATGATCTGGAAATTCAAGGCCAAAATAGTCGCCTTCAACAAGGTTCAGGTGGTTGCAAACAGCATCATGCAAAACTTTTCCTGGAGCTCTTTGCTGTAAGAAGAAGAAAAAGCCTAGGGTTACAAAGATGCTTTTAATTAGTGGCAGAAAAATTATTATGCTAAGAAATTGTCCAGCAAACAACACTGTCAAAACAGTTTACAAAATCAGTGGATATTCCAACCATAYCCACAGGGCAGTTGATAATAATTACACTAGTTTTAAAGCTACAGAAAATATCCATCCATCCCTGGATGGCGGCTCAGAATCCATCTTTAGTGCATTTTTATTTTTGAGGAAAAAATACCATGAAATAGAAGAGGTAGAAGAGGGGGACTTGGGATATAGTTTTCTTATATCTGCCAAGGCTAATTTCTACTGTGAATTTTGCAAGATAGCTATTTCATCCCATGGCCCTTCAAGGCATGTCAGTTGGCACTATGTACATCTGTGTACAACATACTGAAACCAAAACGTTCACCAACAGACCTGTCATACAAAACACAAGGGTCTGAGGGTTTGCTGGACACGGCTTGATATGCAAAAGGCTCAAGTCCTGGGTTCTGACTTGATACGGGCTTATCCCGAGCCTCCTGCTGTGAGGCACTGAGGCTAGTCAAGGCCCATCTGTGCTACCCTAACAGAGCTGTCGAGTAATTTGGAGGAGTCAAGAGCGAGCATTTCCTTCCACACACTGAAAGTCTTCCCTCTATAACAACCAGATGTTCTAGCCCAGTATTAGCTCCCAGAGTCACTGCTTTACTGATTGTAAGGATTCTTCTCATCAGCACATCAGTTAAATCCACACCTGCAGCAAACACTGTAAATTACAGCTCACCAGCAAGTCTTCAGCAAAAAACACTGTTTCTGTATAAAAAGGCCAATCACTGAAATCAAATATTTTTGTTCCTTGGACAAATGCACCTATTTTAAGTCAAGAGGCCCTGAAAAACAGATCTCCACTCACTTCAGAACAAATAATAACCCATTAAASTGCACAAGCTCCACTATTACAAAAGACCCATCACACCCCAGACAAGTGCCCTTGCACTCAACCTACATACTGGCCCTTTCCCTGTCTGCCCAGTAAATAATTACTAGAACAAAATAAAACAGCAGTAACCGAGCAAAGAAAAGAAAACCATCAGAGGCGGGCAGTCCGGCTGACCTGGCTCAAACCTGAGCCTGAGCCCGAGCCCAGGTCCCGGCATCTCCAAGCAGCGCCTGTACCAACAGGCTACTTGCGAGAGGGCAGCTGCTCAATCCCACCTCCTCCCAGATATGTCACTATGCAGTTTGGTCTCTGTTTCACTGGGATACCAAAAAACAAATCCCCAGGTTTCCAGCCATGACCCTAAGTACAAAACCCCAATACCTGGTTTCCAGCCATGACCCTAAGTACAAAGCATCTTTCCAAAGGCAATTTATCTAACATTGTCTAATATGAATTGTGAAAAGTAAATACCCAGTAGTGAGGCTTACACCAGAGAAATTAAAAGGATGATGTTTTTCTAGGGAAGGCACAGGATATATGTGCCACCACAGTGGCGCTGTCACCCCGGTGATGCAGGACATGATGACCGAACCCTTCAACGCTGGCTGGTTTTGAAAGTCAGAAGGGAAAAGCCGAGCTCACCTCCCCAGGAACTTGCTGAGCAGGTTTTTACCCAACATAGTCCCTGTGCCTCTAACAGACCTATGCCACCAGGAAGCAATGTTCACTTAGATTATTTTATTAACTGTTTGTTAATGTTAGCTGTAGCAAACATTAGCCTCAGGAATACTGTCAGAAAACAGATCAAGAATGATTGCAGGTAGGAGTACTAATTTTTTTAAGCATTCATGATAACCAACCTTGCAGTAACTAAAGTAATTCACACCAAAATGCCAAATAAGAGGATACAGTGAGGGCAAGGAAAAAAAAGACATCTATTTTTCTAGACAGAGCACTTTTGATCTGACGTAATGCCATCCAAAATAAATCTCAAGTGCAAATGTATTTGAATACACCCACTTCACGTTCTCAAGCTTCATTAAACCGAAAGCATCCCTGATGACCACTGCCCAGCCCGTGCTGGCCATCGCGCCTCGTGTGTCAGTTCTAACAGAAAGCTTCCCACATGTTCCACTCCATCTATCACTGTACATAGGCGTATCCAAACATACATCGTCTCTTAATGAAAGAGCTTCCCAGTAAGTGCATTTTGTTGAAGGCAACAGAATAATATTAAAAAGACATTAGATTGAGTGTAATAACAATATTAGTTTACTGCTCTGAAAATACACCTACAAATGACTTAGAAACTTCAGGCAAATAATCCTGCTCCCAGACTAGTCTCAGGCCTCCTCAGTTTGGCTGGGGCCGCTAGAGAGCAGAAGGACATGTTTAACAGCCACCCTCACAGCAAGAGGCAGAGGATATTGCCTTCACCCATGTGCACAACCAGTAAAATGGAAATGTGCCTGTGCATATGTATGTATATGTCTTACTAAAGTACCTGATGGACTCCTGTCTCACAAAGGCCAAACTTCATCGCTCCTCCCAGGAAAAAATGTGTCTCTGGGAGCGTGGAGATTTTTTGACCAACGGGAAAAAAGGCAGAGAGCCCACCTGCGTTACCACACCGTCCAAGGTTAGCTGAGGAGAGCAAGCCTGACTGATCTCAGACCATAAGTAAATGCATCTGATTAAAACCTGCTGAGTGTTTTCATAAAGTTTTTTTCTTACAGGCATTTAGATGATGGAACGGCAGTCTTGTAGCATTTATGTCACTTGGCATTTTCTCTGGCGTGCGCCTCGGTAACATGAAATGCTTCTTACTCAAGTATTTCTAAGTAAGATTATTATTCTAAACTCATCTTAGCTTTGATCAGTCTACCTCAAAATAAAATCTGACAGTTTATTCAAGAGAAACACTGTGCCTATAAAATCTGCTGAGATTTAGAGCCTGATGACACTCCGGTCTTGCAGGACCAGAAGTAGTACAACACCCACAAAAGCAGAAACTCGCCGGTCTCACAGAGATGTTGATTCAGTGCAGTTCCATGACATCCCTACTAAAAAATTTAAACACAATAAATTAAAATCTCAGTCCGCTGGGTATGGAAGCAAACCAGCAGCCACTCAGGTCAGAGCAAACACGAGCTGACAGAGGAAGCATTCAGGAATGAGTGCRCCACACCAATGACATCATCTGTAGCCAACAGTCATGTCTGACTTGAACGTGGTTATAAGGCCTATGGGACAACACAAGATTTCCCCAGAACTTGGAAGACATTTTCCAACCATCGAGTGTGGCCCTGCTGCCATGCCTCAGACAGTGAGCACAAGGCAAGCTTCATCAGTTCCTGCCCCATGGCCCTGCGGCTGCACCCATGTCCCACAAGCCACAGCTTGGATGCTTTCCCTGATCCACGCTGGTATGGGTCTGATGCATGGGGGCCCACGAGTCCCCCAAAATAGCTACGCATGCATGTAAGGGTGCAGGGTGGGGAAAGGCTGCACTACAGCCTATGCTATAGGAGGGCCTTTCCCTGCCACAGTGCGAAAGCACAGGCCCATTACACGACCGTCACGAAAGCCTCATACACTGGTATGAGGGAAGGTCATCAATGTGGCCAAACGTGGAGGACATGGGAAAGGAGAGCCAGGAGACCTATCTCCTGTTCTCCCTGAGCATCATCGAATGAGAGCTCACACCAGGGAGGGGAAAAAACTGACCTGAAAGTGAAGATCAAAGGAGGAGGATGAGGCATGCAAGTGGGACGTTGACATGGAAGCTGCCACAATGAAGGTTGGTGGCAAGACTATACCTCCAGACCATTTGCTACCACAGGTGCCACACTGTAAGGTAGTGAGGGAAAGGAAACAGGAGGCTACGGTATACTGGTGGAATACAACTTGGGGAAGATCACATGCAGCACCCAGGAGCTGGGAAGCAGCTGCAGCAGGTGGTAGTCCCCTGCTCCCGTTTTTGTTGACAGCCAGGTTCTTGTATAATCAATGAAGAAATATTGCAGCTCCAGGGGGCAATTCTTCCTATCCCAAAACAGCCATATGAGCACACTGGCAATGAACTTTTCCTTAGCAATACAGTTGTACTCTTTTACTTTTGATGACAAGGAGCCCAGACACCTGTGTTACAGGGTTCATTTTAGATGAGGTGAATCCCAGCCATACTGACAGCAGGGAATTACTATTATTCTCTTGAGGTGGTATTTAGTTACACCAAAATAACAYTATAAATTTATTGCAGTGAAAAGAAGCTCACTGATTTCCAGCTACACTTCCCTATTGCTTAATGCATTTTGAACTGACCCTTCATTTAGCTCTGTGAAATCACATTTTAAAAGTCACTTTACATTTTCAGGGAACATCAGGCCACCAAGTTCTAAGTTGTGAATAACGTGCACCACCACATTTTGCTGCAAGCTATGAAGGTACCCAGTCAAAGTAGCCTGCTTTACACATTGTGCATTCAACATTTGCTGTCTGCTCATTATTTCAGCCCTACTCAATTCACCCTCCCTCTACTCCCAACAAAATCCAAAACAGTACGTTGCTTATGATCTTCCAGTGGAGAATATTTTAATAGGTTCAACAATTCTTTCATGTTCTAGCAATCGCCAATCATTTAAAAAAAATCTCCCTCTACATACTTGTTTAGACCATTCTTTGGCACAGACCGCAATACAGATTTAAAAAAAAAAAAAAAAAAAGAGTGCATAGCAATATCTGGAAGATATCCAGGACCTTAAAAGCAGTGGGTTTGGACACATTCCCCCACCCCCCAGTTAATTTAGCAATTATTTCACTAACATCTACCAAAAAAAAAAAGTGTCTGTTTAGGATCAAATAGTGATTTTACCATTTTTTATCTGTCTAGCCAACTAATCTTAGATCCCAGATTGAACAGATCTTCAGTTGAAAGGTTTTTGTTTGTTTGTTTGTTTTTACATTTCTGAGCAGTAATACCAGATTAAAAAACCAAATAAAGTAAGCACTTTCTTTGGAACATCTGAAAAATGTATGTCCCATCAGTGTTTTGGTCAAAGTAAGAGATAGCTTCATGTGGCAGCACCGACTATTCTGTTTTCCTTCTCTTCTTCCTCAAAACTGCTGCAAATGGATCAGAAAAAAGTTTGCTTGTTTGTTTTTAATTACACTTGCTTGTGCATTAGTAACAGCTGATAAGGAGAGGAAATAACTCTTTTACATTAATCTAAAAGAAAAAGGTACATTCATCATTCACACCTGCCACAATATAAAGGCAGACATTTCTTCCTCTAATGCCTTGTTCCTGTCACATTTTGAGTGCTCAAAAATGAAATGTGACAATTTGGTCAAGCTAAATATTTTACAAATACTTAAATATTATATTGTACAAAGTTTAAATACTAAGTTTAAAATTGTATTTGTTCTTTTGCGGGAAATCACCCTGAAAACCCCTTGTACTTCAGATCAGTCTGATTCYCAAATTATTTTTATACTCCAGTTTAACAACTGCATTGAAATGATAGTGAAAACTTCACCCAGTATTTTCAAGACTATTTCTGAAGTCATATACAGTCATAATCAATACTAAAAATAACAAACCCACATTCTTAACAGCATGAATTTTCTCAGTTATTCAAAGCTGTTAAAAATTATATATGTATCTGCAGCTCTGAAAGGAAAAACAACCAACAAGTGTTCATGATAAGCAAATAGTATAAAAATAACCTCAAAGATGAGATTCAGCAACAGGGTTCTTAAACAAATAACCCTGCCAGAAATTTATACTTCAAAGGAGGCTTGAAAACTACTCACAGGAGAACAATGCTGTCAGCATCCAAAGAGAAATTTCATATTTTAAACAGTTCTCCTTTCTGGCATAAAATGAAATGCATAATTCATATTTAGCAAAAGTTTATTGCTCGAAGGGTGGGATTAAAAGCAACAAACACTGGTCTGAGTGTTGTTGCTCTGGACCTAACACTGCCAAGACACTTGGAGATCTCTGCCCTTTTTCTCCTCTCCCCCCTTTCAAAGTGTAGGTGTTAATCCTATAGGAAGGATTAGATGACTATAAAAATAGCTTTAGACCGTAAAGATAGCTCTTACACCTGGGCTTACTAGTTTTACTTTCCTGTTCAGCTTAGGCTGGGTAGTTAGGAAGCATTGGAAGAAGCACGATTCGTCACTCCTACATACCAGGTCAAAGCAAAGAGAAGTGGCACCTTTAAACAGAGCAGCCACACACTCCCACCGCTACTTCTAAGTATGCAGATCCCCACTCTGTACCTACAGCCACCAGGTATCCACGCCATTTGGAGGGTGTAGAAGAGGCAAATTTTCATGATAACCTAGAGGCACCTCATTCCTTTTAAGATATTTTCCATTTGAATGTAGTTGAAGGCTCCACTCCTGGCATGTATCCCACATGCTTTTGCACAGACTGCACACATACCATCAAAGGCAGGATCGAGGCCAAATGCAGTAACAGAGTAAGTCTCTTATACTGCCTTAAAAACAGGCGATTGATCATCTGCTCTGTGTGTACAATAAGACCATTTAGTGTTCCTTTCTTTCAAGATCTTAGTGGACCGCTTTCCCACTTTACACTCACCACAGAAGCTGTATTCCCTTTAATGCCAGTGCTTGCCTTCCACGGTCTCTGATGTAGTTTTACCCTTCAGTCAATTTTGCTGGTGCTGCCATCTTTTTTTAGACAGTGTGATTGCAACATATGGTGCTTTTTATTTCAGGTGTGTTTTACTCCAAATACCTGCCCTTAAAAAAAAATGCAGCAGCAAAGTTACACTTTTTTCCCCCACCTATCAGCTATGACAAACAAGACGACTTCAAAAATGGCAACTTTATGTATGTGATTGCTAAGCAAAAATCAACACAGCAAACAATTATCTAGGCAAAAATACAAAGAGAAGGATTTTAATAGCCATCTCATTTACTTGCATATCTAGCACCTTCTCCAAAAGAAACGTGCAATCTTCTACATTTGAACATACATAGATTTGTTACTGTAACCATGCTCTTGGATTTCTGATCACGACAAACTGGCTTACGTCAAAATATTTTCTAAAATAGGCAAAAGCAGAAGGATTGCTCTGACTAGACTTTAAACTCTCTTCCAATGCCCAAAATCAACTTTACTAGAAATAGACAACAGTAAAATTCAGATGCAAATTAAATACTTATCAGGAAAAGAAATAACTAAATAATCCTCTTTAATAGTTAAATAGGGTGGAAGTAAAAAGAAAAAGATGATCTAGCAAAGTTAACGTGAAGTTTTATGATGACGCTATTTTCAGTAGTGCTTGGTTAAACTTTTTCTTACTGCAGAGTCAGACTAATACAAAACTCAGCTACAGTAAATCCTCAGGTAACTGTAGAACTCTGTAATTACAGTACAGTAAAGCTACTGGAATTGGAGGTTCTGCTTGGTCTCTTTTCACTTGGCTCACAAAATCATAACTTTATAAATACCACCCACACTGTATTATATATATTATATATTGCATTTCAATGTGCAAGTGAGGAAATAAAGAAGAAGAGATGGGCTGGGCACCTTCAGAACTGAGCCTTTCATGCCACAGACCAACCTGTCATCTTCAGGTGTAACAATCCAATCATTTGATTTCTTTGCAGTTCTTACAAATGCAAACTGATATTAATACTGATTTTATTCCCCACCTTTAAATTGCTCTAATTTCTACTTGACAAGGAGTTTGTTACCGCAGATCTAGCAGCAACCACCAAAAAGCTAGCGGAGCCCTTTTTAAAGAAGAAGAAAGGGGAAGAAAGAGGTAGATTCTTGTAGCCAGGAGAATTTCCTCCTCAGGTAGCTGTAGGGACAAAATCCCACAGGAGAATTTATTTTGCACACCCATCCCACTGCCATCAATGCCAAAGGAAATCTGGAACTTCTCGTCGGCTAAACACCACAAACCCTATAGACCAAAAAACGTTCAGCCTTTAAGTACACATCTGTTTATTACAAAATGTTATTCATGGTGAAAAGCATTAACAAAACACTTCATGATTAGTTTCCCAGTTCCCCGTTTCCTTTAGCTGCATTATAGCATTTTAACTAGTCGACATCTAACTCTCAGCTAGAAAATACAACTGACTTTGTCTTAACTTTTCTGTACTGATTTTTAAAAAAACTACATTTGACACATAAGTACCTAAAAATCACTTTATCAGTTTAAAAGGGATGCTCTGATCCCCTCTGCTAATGAATTCAGCTGAAAAACTTCATTGTTGTCTGCCTAACGAGCCTCTAAGAAATTGTCCTGATGGGGACAATGCATGTCTTCACGTGAAACACGAATGCTGGTCTCAGTAACTCCCAAAAAACCCTAACCCCCAAAAACATCAAACTGCAACAACAGGTCTCTGCACAAGCTAATTAGCCCTCCTGAAAAAACCCACACCTTGTTTCTTGTAGTACAACCATTACTGCTAACTTCCTTCAGATAGCTGTAAAACATTTGTGGGAAATCAGTAGTGGCAGAGCAAGTCTTTTAAGTAACTGTTTAAGGCTGCAAAATTTCACACACCAACCATTCAGTTCTTGGAGACTTCCAGCGGGAGACTCTTGCCAGAGCCACTGTTACTAAAACAAAATTACTTTCCTTGAACATCATTTCAAATGCACAGTGTGGACAAGAAAAATGAGGCGTTAAAAGAACAATGAAAAAACTTACTACTAATATGTCATCTTACTCCCTAAATTAGCTCTTGCAAATGCTGAGTCATCTCTGCCTAATTTTACTAGCAAAACTAAAAAGTGGTTTGTGGCTGTTCTTTACCCCGTTAGCAAGGCAAACATCCACTGCTGGAAGAGACTATTTTCCTTTCTGAAGAGTATCATCAGCACGACATATTCCAGCTTCAGAGCCTTGACACTGAATGGTGATGACTTGCAAGAACCAGAGCCAGCCCRTCAGATCTTGGAGTGAGTTGCAGGGCAGATACATAAAACAGTGCTTTCCTCATGACCTGAAACAAACTACTTTGCAAATCAGCACATGAGAAAAATGGAAGGCAACAATACTTTTGTGCTACATGGCTTTTCTAAAACCAGGTGCACGCTAAAAAAGCTTCCTTGAAAAGCTATGTCTCGCCGAGAGGTGTGAGAAGAGAAGGAGTCCCCCCAAAGCCACCACAACTATAACACCAAAACCCTTAGTGGAGACCCAGGGATGCCAGCAGGCACCTCTCTGACAAAGATTACCTCTGAATTATCTATGTTTAATTGACAGCCAGCGGGTGTAACTGGGCAGATGTCCCCATCTGCCATAAGCTGCACCTCCACCACGAGCCTCTGCCCACAGAGATGTGCCTGATGGCTACAGGCACAGCATCCTGCAGCGCAGGGATGCCCACAGCACAAGCCCAGTGCGTGCACTGTGGACACTGGCTTTGGAAAACATACAAGACTCATTTTCAGAAACTAGATGGGAGTTTGATGCGAARCTGATAGAACCTCATTCTTCAGAACGTTTTCTTTATGGAAAGCTGTTTTACTGAAGCTCAACTCTGGAAGCAAGTATATACCTGTCAAATAAATGTTGATATTACTTTCCCTCCCTGCGAGCAAAAAACTGAATGAGTTTAACCCCTGGCCTCGGYGCTATTTAGAAGCACACTGTGCTCCTTGTTTCTTGGGAAGAGCTGCAACTGAGGCTCAGAACACTCATTAAAAATACCTCAGATTGAATTTCATAGCCCACAACTTTTGAAAAGGAATATAATGGCACCATTCAGTGCTTTCAGTGTAATTCAGCAGCATAGCAGCCAGCACGTCATTCGCGATGGAAACCTCAATCTCTGACACCCCCCGCACCTTACCTCCCACTTCTCCACTCCTCTCTGTTTCAAGGCAAAAATTGTCTAACCATCTTCTCGGGTTTTCTTTTTTTAACATTAAGTAGTGCTTGAGAAGAAAATAAAATCATTCTATTATTCAGACCACTTTCTTCTCTGGTCTGTTTTCTTTGCTTGCTCATTTTTCCTCATTTTGTTTAGCCATAAGCAAACACTTTACTAGAATGAAGGAGTAGGCAATTCTAAAGTCATCAAATATGAAAACAGAACCCTCAGAGGCAGACTGGAAACGAGAATATGGAGCGTTATGACTATATGGGAGTTATTAACTACAAAACCAGACTGAGATGCAAAGTGGTTATTTACTATTTTTATTTGGATACATTTTAGTTTAACCATGATTCTAGTAAAACCCTTTGAAGAAAAGAAATCATTTAAATGCAAATGCAAAAACTCTGAGACTTGGGGGGGGGGGGGGGGCAGGGCAGGGAGGGAGGGAAGAAGAGATGTTCAGGCAAAATATTAAATCCTAAATCTAAAGCAAAATCAAATGTAACAGGCAAAAGCTTCTGATAATCCCTGTTCAGCCCTGCATTAGTCTCAACATGACTATTAATCTGAGCAAGAGCTGACACAATCCAGGATGGTACGTATTTTACCTTTTACTTTAGGGGAAAGAAAGCACCTTTTAACAATAGGATACAGAACTTTTCATAACTGGATTGCTAACTTGAAAGTACACCCTTAGAGGAAGCCTTCAGCCTGTGGCTGCTGCTAACCTATGATGTATTCACATTACACCCTAACTCTTGCCTTCAGCCAGGCCACWGCTCCAGCTGGATCTAGTGCTCACACAGCCACAACACGAGGYAGGGTAAGGAAGGTAACCTTGCATGAAATTTAAACAATTAAGACTTTCTGTAGGATCCCCTTGGTACTGACCTGTCTGGCAAAATCGATGTGGATTGGCTAAGGAGAAGGTTGGCTGTAGCATCCTACTATTACTCTAGATTGGATGTGGAATAGTCCTGTATTTTATGTGCGAACCTGAAACAGAGATGGTCCCGAGTTCATTCCTAACGAGTAAAATTCATACCCACAAAGTGTTTTCATGGAAATGAAACCTCCAAGTGCAAAACATAAGTCTCAAAAGCTATCTAATCTTTAAGTATCTGAAAGCCAAAAGTTTTGGGTTGTTTTTTGCCAGTCAAGTTCCCAACACACAAGAGTTTCTTGCCTGGTCATGCCAGATCTGTCACCAACCTGACAAACAGCTTAGCAACCTTTGTATCGTGGATGCATAAGAAACGTATTCAACATTTCTCTAAGCAGCCTCAAAAGACCTTGAGACTGAATACATTGGGAGTCTGAACTGTTTTTTAAACATGCAAAGAAACACACAGGAGAAAAAGTGACAACTGTCTATACACTTATGGGATTTGCGGGGGAAGGTACAAGCTCTGTGTTTGATGCATCACTGTAAAGTGCCACCTTTGGTGGGACACAAACAGGAGTGGAAAGAAGAATAAGGGGAATGGGTGTAGTGGGTGTTACAGCAATGGCTTCTTCTACCAACATATTTCAGAGGCACCTCGTAATGATGTAGTGAAGTCACATTTTCAAGGACAGATAAAAAATAACCACCTCTCTTTTTAATACAGCTACACAGTTTTTCAGAATGATCCTCAGGAGCTTTTCTGCTTGTTCTTTGCAGCCTGCCTGCAACTTGCAGCATCTCCTAACACAACAGATGCTTTGAAAAATCCACCCATGAGTCATCCCAGGTCTCTGAAAGATTAAACTGGCTCGGGATTGTAAAAATCTGATGAATGGTTATACTAGCAAACAACACATAACTGCAGCAATCATCAGGGAGCACAAACAGAGAAGTGGTGCTGGTGTGCACCGGAGAAGCAATAACTTAGCCTCCAGTCGCTCCAAAATCCAAAGCTGCTGGGACTGACCCATGTAGCATTAAACAGTAAAGCAGCACAGACAGAGCAGAGACCTGCTTATGCATTTGTGGCAAACCAGGGAAAGAAGGGATTTGTACTTGTATCTGTGGGGTGGCRGGAGGTGGAGCGGGGAGAAAGGCCAGCAGGACTCCTAAGCTGCGCATGATGTTGTCTGTTAACAGCACGAGGTCTGAGCTGGGCAAAAAGCCTCTCATMGATCTTCAGAGTGCTTCCTCCTGACTATGAACAAGGTTTTACTCTTACCTACGTTGAACTTGGGACATTCAACTTTCGCCTGATTTCCCATCCTTTCTTCTGCCTATGTGTGTGCTGCGTGTGTGTGCATATATGTGTGTGTGTACCTTACAGAATTGCCTGTGCCTGTAGCTAACGTGCAGTACTTCAGAGGGAAATAGCTTACACCCTTCTGCTTCATTGCTCATTTAACCACACAAAACATTCAAGCTAAGGAGATTCCTAAGAGATCTGCTTTCTGTCACTCAGATAGAGGCCTCAAATATCAAAGGAAAGCAACACCATGTTATTATCACAAGTACATTAACACAGTCTCTGAAACACAACTTTTATGGCTTCTATTTTGTTTTAACATGCAATACTGTTTTCTTTYATGCTCTGTTTAAAAACATGTGTTGTACAGACTTAGTTATTATGATTTGGGTTTTGGACAGAATATTTAAAATAAATCTTTAGGTGCAGCAGATTTACAAAGGCAAACGAGCCACTCAACTGTTTTTTTTCTTAAGGCCAGAGTACAGCAGTGCCGTATYAGATACCACTTTGATACAGATGAGCTTTATCAGCAACAACAGGCTTCGTGGGAAACAAGCATTCTCTGTTCAGGATACGTCAAAGAGAAGTCTTTGGGGATGTGCTATCAAAAGTCAAACATCAGGCTGACACAATGTGACTTTTTTGACCACATTTTCAGTCTTAAGTTGAATTCCTCCAGAAAGAGAGATTTAATTCATTTAACCTTGAGGATAACGTGTGTAACTGAAAAAGGATTTGATTTTATCTAATTTGTGTTTTTTTTCTTAGCGATGAAAACCAAATCCTTATGTGCTTAAAGATTGCATGCATCTCGTTTTAAATTTACATTTACAAATACGCTTTATTCAGTGTTAATACTCAGGTAATTTCCAGATTCCTGGGGTATGCAAGAGCAATACTTTTATTTACAACATAACAACATAATTGGATGCTACAAGTGATTATTACCGACATGTCATTTGAGTGTATCAATAAAGATTGCCACGGAATTATTATTATCTGTCAGGGTTTGAGCAACTTGTCAGAAACAAACTTCTCTATCTTCTGCTTTTTATTTTAAGGGTCAATCTAAATTAATCCCACCTAACTCCAAGCACTTAATTGAGGTGCCTAAGGCAGAAGAGTAATTTTCCCAGATTCCTGTCTAATCAACAGAGGGGAAATAAGCGCTTTCAGACTACCAGTCAGTCAACCTAAAATCTGAATCATCTGGGAGGTGGCCCCTCTTCCTCCACTTTTTTTATAAACTAGAGTAACTACAGCTGGCATAAATGTCTTACTGAAAGACACTTTTACATGGAAATATATTCTTTACAATATTTAAGTTTAAAAAGAAAAAAAGTAAGAACTGAGGAACCTTTACAACATAAAGTGGTTCATGTTTATTTAAAACAGAATTTTGGCTCCTACAAGAAGATATTTCAGAAACTGGCCAAAATAAAAGCAGAGTGTTCCCACTCCCTCCTTAGATGGGCTTCAAAACTCCCCAACAGAAAACAAAGGGAGATAAAACTAAGCAAATCAATGTGCAAAGAGAGCGCACCACTTGCTGAAGGTGCCTCCAGATGGAGACCGAGCCAGTGGAAGGATGGCTGCGCCCGTAACAGCCAGAATTCAATACCATCAGCTACCGCCTACCTGAGAGCAACTATCCTCTCCTGGCTGGGCACCTAAGCAGAAAAGGCAATGGGCTTCTACAAAGCAGTGAGGGCCTGCCTGCCCAGCACTGCACTGGTAAGATCAGATTTGCCAAAGCACTGAAAAGGATGACATAATTTTTTTCTAGGAACAGTTTTGACAGGATATAGAAACGTTATGATAAACTTCAGATATCAACAGCCACTCCCATTAAGTGTTAATTGTTTGAAAGACCACAAATATCTGGAGATAAAAGCCAGCAGAATGTTGCTTAGAATTTACCACTGATCATCTATTATATTAACTGGCTCATCAGAAAGTTGCTCCAGATTTGTTTTTTTCCAAATTGAAAAATACTTTTGTACCTATTATAAGACTTAATAAATATCATTCATCCTTACTTATTTATAAAATGTTTAGGTTATCCATGTTCCCACCAACTCTCAAGTGAAGTTCTGGGCCAACATATACACATACTTCAGTCATCTCCACTGAAACACTGTCTTGCTACCAGTTTCAGAAATTATCTTTCTTCACCATAATTTACGTAGAGAAGTCAGACTACCCTGTCAGTCTCAGGATAAATCTCCACTGGGAAAGAACTTCTGCATACAGAAGACCACAACGGCACGGAACCATGATTACTGCTTGCACACTTCTTGGAGCGGCCTTTCACTCATTTTTAATCACGTCTCCTAATGCTTGACAAAGAACACCATGTGACTAAAACAGGGAGATCCACAACCCTGAGTGGGCATTAAGGAGCCACTAGTATCAGCTCTTGCTTTTTTTGACTGTAAATATTTAGTAAATTGGGAACTAAAATTACTCAGTACTGAACAGCTTGAGGCATCCTGTCTACTCCCACACATCAAACGAGGTCTTGGCCAGGAGAACGGCATAGGCTTTGCAGGATGAGAAAGATACGTGGAGCCGTGTGTCACTGGCATCCTGCTGGCTTTTTAATTCTTACCAGCTCATCAACACTCCTCAGCAGGTTCATACAAGCTGAGCGAAGGCAGTGACTGCTGAGTCCCAGTGGGAGACTCCTGCAGAGCACACACTGGGGGAGCTGAGGAGGTTGGCCATCATGCCCCAGGTGGGCCTAAGACCTGGTGACCAAAGAAGGTGCTGCAGTTCTGCTTCTAGCCATCCAGAGATCACACCAAGAAAAAAGTCTTCATGTTTGTAGTAAAATAACAGGTCTAAAACCAGGCTGAGGAAGTGCAAAGACTAGCAAATACAGAGATCTGTCACCACTGGAATTTACATCTCATCACCTTTGCTGGTACCAAAAATCTAAAAAAGTAATCGATATGTATTATGGGTACTTACAGCACAGACAATTTGCTCCAAGAACAAAGTAAGGTTTACTCAGTGACAGTATGATACAGAGATTAGTCCAATGATGGATTTAGTGTGTGGTTCTCACCTGTGGGACCATCGTACCTGGACACAGTCTTTGCCTCGGAGAGGACTAGTACCTACTGTTAAGAAAGCAGCAAATGCCAGCAGCCAATACCTCCTGTTGCTCCCATGTGATGGCACGTGCCCACAGCCACAAGCTGCCCCTACTTTCTCTCTGTAGCCTACAGGGAAAGTGGAAGGGGCTGAAAACCAGGATGTGATCCAAAACAGGARTTTGGTCCCCTCCCAGGTAATTCCTTCCATACAACATATCACAACTGTAAGCAGACTGTGAACAATTAAGGTGAGGAAAAGGTGAATTATGATCATCATGGTCAGAAACCCTTCATTCGGAGGGCACACGCTTCCTTCTTGAGTATAATATAATGTGATTCCCTGGCACTGAAACAGGGTGTTCTCCGCCTCTAGTTATGTGCTAACCAGGAGATGTGTTTTCATGTTATTTACTAGGATGGCTATTTTCCCCCATGACCCTCAGAGCCTTGCTTGGGTTGAGATTCATCTCTTTTTAACTGCAATTAAGCATTCAGTTGCCCTGGACTTCCTTCATGGCAAAAGGAAGGAAAGGGTACTTCCAGAGAAACAGTCAGGCCAGCCAAAACTGAATAGACGAACTTGGCCTTCATTTCATTGCTACTTTTTTTCTCCCTCTGGATTACACAATCTTTAACATGGTGGTATGCTTATTTCTTGTTATCATTAACATTCATGAGGTATTTTGTCTACTGTGCTGTTAGGAAACAGATAAGTGCTTACACAAAAGACATTACGCATATTAGCTGACATCATCAGCATATTTTAAACAGTCTCTCGAAACTGAATTCAAATGACCAAACTACTAAAGACAAACATTTCCCAATAAAAAAATGTAATTCATACCCATCAAGCTGCTCTCACCACCAGCTATTTCAGGATATCCTGACATTAAATCAAATATTTAAGGAAGGGCTTACATTTCTTTTTGAGTGATGCTGAATATATCTGGATATGTGCCCTTGCTGGAGATTTATAATTAGGGTTAGAATTACACTGAGTAATTTTAAAAGCTTGAGAAATCACAAGATCTGTTGAGGTCATTTCTCTGACATCACATGTGGATCCAATACTGAACATAAAAATTCCACAGACCACATGTTTGCTGATGTGCAAAAAGCCATTCATCCTGAAAGCAGCAGAGATGTGAACTTGCCTCATCAACTGCATTTCTTCAACAAAAGCAGGACCATCTCTCTTCCACTCCCGACAACTACGATCAAGAGAGGACACTATTAAAATCCATTTCACTCCTCATAACTGCTGGCAACAGTGTCCCCAAATGTTCCTAAAAACACTTTTAACTAAGGCAACAAGTGCATTAAAAGCAACGGATTTCTGTCAGGGCTGAGCTGGGGTGACTGGTGGGCTCATGCAGAATGTTCCCACATCTGCACCGGTGGCCATGGTGGAATTCAACTCACCCAACTTCGGCTGTCTAGAAGTTACGTTGTCTGGGTTGTCTCTCTGCAGTAGGACAAGATAGAACTATTGTGAGAGAAAATTCATCCCATCTGGAGACAGATGTATCACACACACGGGGTGAACTGCCCATCAGGTGCACCTCTCATTCCACCAACAACTGGGGGAGCCTTTCCTACTCCCTGTGAATCTGATGTTCAAACAACTAAAATCAGGTGAGATCAATCTTACTCCAAAACTTTAGCACAGGTAAGACTGCATAGTCTGGCACACTTTTTGCTTGCAGTTTTTCCACCTGCCTGAGATAGGATACACATGGCATTTTCTTTTGGAGAAAGAGGGGCGAATAGAAGAAAGATACATTCTTATAAAGCTGTGTATTTGTTTTAAGCAAGATAATGGTCTTGAAGGGGCTTAAGAAGACAACAGCAGACAAAGCAGAAATAAAGAAGGTAGCATTGAGAACGTGTAACAAGGGGGACAGATCCCCAAAGCGGAGCTACAGCACAGGCTATGAGCAACAGCAAAACCTTCTGTTTCCTAAGTGTGTTGCCCAACACTTACGAATCAGAATTATAAGCAAAATATAAGTCCCATGTTTTCTCATAATAAAAATAACCAGTTCTATCCAACATCATGTTGTGGCCTATATTGAAAAGGAGCTCCAGTAAATTTGACACCTAAACACAAACACTGAGCAGTTTTCTACATCTAGAGCATCAATGAAAGGAAACTCAAGACTCAACAACACAACATTCAGCAGCACTATCCTGATCAAAAGGACTTCCACCTTCTTTTGACTTCAAGTGATGGCCAACAGTAGCCTACTGAATAAGGATCGAATTTTGACTTAGCAGACCCGTCCCGTAAGGTGCTGTGCACCTATGCTGAGTGACACCCCAGACCTGCAGACATGTGGTGCTACTCTTCAGGAACTGAGCAGCTTGCAAGGCCAGCCAGCTGGAATGGCTCACAGTATTTCCCACAGCACACGTGGCCCCACAGGCAAAATTTTGCCAGCAGAAAATTTCTCGGCAATGGTCTTCAAGAACAATAAAGAAACTGAAATAGGAAAAATGTAAATAAAGCGCCTTATGTGTAGGCTACTGCTTCAGGTCTTAAAATAGATGCCAAATAATGGAACAACATGTCTGTCTAACAGCCATACTTTTCTAGTTATGAAGAATTAAGTATTTCTTTTAATTGATAATGCTAAGTAACTGATATATGCAGTCTCTCATTCCATTATCTCCACACTGACAGATCAAGAAGTGATTTGGAAAAATACACCTTCTAAAAACCATTAGATAGATATGTATTTATGTAGTTATATTGAAAATACATGTATGCACGTTTTTTTTCCTTCACCGCTTAGAGTAACAAACTGAAAAATACCCATGGCACATACAATGCATGCAGTTATACAAGGGGCAATTTATAGCCCTGTTTTAATGACTGTATTTGCCAAAGGCAAAAGTCTGCTTACTGTTACTTCTAGCAATAGTATACTTTACTAAACAGCCAGTCTTGTGTAACAAAACAAAAAAACAAAAMMCCCCCCCCAAAACCCCCCACCAAACAAAAAAACAAAACAGCATAAAACATACACTAACCTTTTATGTTGCTGCTAAGTGGTTTGTGAAATCTGGTTTTGCGATTACATTTAAGATGTTTTGTGCAGTCATTATTAGCCAAGTATCCTATGCGGGAGCGGGAGGGACCTCTAAAGTATTCACAATAGGCTTGAAATGCTACACTGTAAATCACGGCTCCAAGCATCACAGAAGCCCATACATCATAAACAAAAAGATAAATAAATGAAATCAAGCAAACAAACAAGGCTTTGCTTTCTTTGTTGAGAATGTCTGAGGCCGCCCAAAGTTGACCACAAAAATAGCCTAAATATTCCAATCCCTACAGCAGTATGTCTTTAACAAAACCGCATCTTTAACCTCTAAATATTCATAGAAATAACAGTCTAATAATGTAATAACATAGTTGCATGCTAGGATACCAAGAACCATGCTTTGGAAAGAAAAATATCACTCACTAAGTTTTCAACAGGTGTCATAAACTAGAGACTCGATCCTGCAGTTAGAGCAATCAATGTAATACTCTGCATACATGATATACTACTATTTCCGATGGCTTTTACATGGAAACAATGGGCACTATTCATATAGAATCACAAGCCACTGCTACAACACCAGGTATTACATTTTCAAACTGTCAATCACCTATACAAAGACTGATGGAAAATTTCAATCAAAATTTTGTGCTCAAGCTCACCTTTCAATACTTACTATTCTCCTTTACTTTCCTGAAGAGTTTCACTTCTCATATTAAAAAAACCCAGAAGTACAGACATTGGTCCCTTACAGCCACGCACCTTGAACCAGAAACTCTTAACGTCTCCTACCTCAAGAGCATCACTATGTCTGAATTACTTTGTGAGTACTGTTTTCACCAAACAGTGGGTTTCTCAAACTCAACAACATGCTCTTTTCTCTCTCTCTTTTGTGCTGGTCACTACATGGCTGTTTTTTAAATGCATGGTTTCTGGTCACAAAGGCAAGAGGTCACTTTGCCCATAACTGGAAGGCTAACCTACGGTAGCTGTTGCAACCCCAGCTACTGCCCTTCCAACACACAGGTGCCCAGGAGGCAGCACACACTTGTGCTCACCGGTCAAGCTGGGGGAAGCCTGCCCCCGGGGCATCAACCGTGTTAGGGGCACCAGCCTTCACATCAAAACTCTGCCCAGAAGTTAGTTACTGCTACTGCAAAACTGGTTGGTGTCCTCAAACCAACAACAAGCACAGGGGAGGCAAGAGGGTGAGGTTCCTAAAATCCACTAGGACTTGGTGGCAGCCCTCTCTTTGGAAATTCCCCCTACACTCTCGCATGGTCAGAGAAAGGGCCAAAAACGCATTTGGAAATGGTTGTTCTACTTCATTTCTGATGTGTGTACATGTATGTTTTACATGCAGTCAGTGTCGTTACAGAAAGGCATGCACTATCACAGCCAAGCACATTTCAAAATCATAAAGAAATAGAGAAGAGGCAGCTTCTCCCACACCATAACCCTTTATTCACAGTTAAAAGCTCATATCCAGTAGAATAAAAATTAACCTCTGATTATGTCAGGACTGAAACAATAAATATGACATTTCCTAAGCCTTGGAAGCATATCTTCTTGATTTCTTGACATCTGTTTTTATGGTTTAAACAAACAAACAACAAAAAACTGAACCTTTTAGCCAAGTACCATAACAAAGAGAGAGAACAGCAAAAGCAACAGCTGCTCTCAGTTGAATCCCAGTTTGCCTAGCATTTTCACCTCAAAAGTCTGAATGTCTGCAACAGCAAAAATAAAGCAACCTACTGTAGATTCCCCGAGAGGTGAACAGAAGTCCAAGCGGGAGCTCTGATGAGGAATGTGAGCTAATTTACAGTGGTCAGTTTCTGAGCTACCTTCATTTTTTTCATCTCACAAAAAGGCAAAGCCTAAAAGCAGACCTTGCCACAGGAGTCGCAATAAGCCTCCTAACTAATCCCAGGTGCAGGAACTTATGTAGGTGATAAATTGTTTCAGGTGCTGCTGAGTTGTCAGTAGATGTCACCTTGCCATCCTTTCCCACTAGGGCTGGCAAGCCTCAACAGCAGAAGCACCCGAAACTGTGAAAGTAATGGCATTCCTTCACTGAAGGTGGAGGGGAGAAAAGAAAGTGGAAGCGCAAGTACATTTCAGAGAAGACCTGTGCTGAACAAGAGCAGACAGCTGAACACCAAACTGTATTTGGGGTGGGAGGCAAACAGAACAAACTAAAACCAAGCACAAACAGTATATTTTAATATTCCTTAATTTGCCACTTTATCTTCAATGTAGTAAGTCTTTTCTCAAAGAGACTGATGCCTAAATAAATAAATAAATAAATCCTTATGCCTTTTTGAACAAAATTTCCAGACTGCTATTACCATCCTCTATGTGCAATTCAAAATAGAAGAAATCCCCCCAAAAGTAAAACAAATTCTTAGAGAAATAATTCAAAATATGGTAGCCAGTGAGACCAAGATATCCCAAATGAACATGTTTTTGACAAAGGCAGCAGTAATCTTAGCATCATAGAATCATAGAATAGAATCTTCCGCAAATACAGGTGAAATCCAGCATGTCTGATCACATACTACTGTTCCTACATATCGTGATAATTATCCAGAAAAAAAAAAAAAAAAACAAACAAAAAACCTCCTACCACTATTATTATAGTTCAAGTTTTTTGTGAAAACTCAGCAAATCAATTCCAGAAAATCTGGTACTGTGAACTGTCATGCAATTAACCTAGGTATAGCCAAAATACACCAGACTGGTGAGCATGGAATAACATACATTTATATATTTAAATGATGAATTATCTGCATAAGAACTAACTCATTAAGACCTTGCAGTTGCCATTTAGGAAAGTGGTAACACAAGCAGCAGCTGGCCAACTTTCTTCATTTTGCCATTCCAAACTCGTGTCATGGAAGTCTTTCTCTATGGATATCTTACATGCCAACCACTAGCAATTGTGATGCTTTAGGAACCACATTATCTAAAGATTGTTTATTAACAGAGAACAAACAGCCATGGAAAAGGTACCTCACTTTCCGGTATCACCTTCCTTGACCAAAACCGAATTTGAGACACACAGGTGAAAGTCTGAGATGGAGGYAGAAGCTTCCATAGAGCTAATCTATCGGGAGCCTAACTGTAAAGGATCTGACACAATGTCCCATATGTCCACAGACATTGCTTTAAGTGCATCAAACAAGCCCAGGACACCGACAGAAATTTCAAATGAAAGCTTTTAGGCAACTGAGTGCAGGTCTTCAGCTCAATCTGCATTCAAATCGCCACTGAAAGCCCCCAAATGTTAACTTAATTTTCTTATTTTTAGTATTCAAGTTTGAAAAGCATGTTCTCAAAGTAAGACTGAAATGTGAGGTAACACAGTCTGCAATGATTAGCTGGGACAGTCTCCAGAGAACGCCCATTCTGCCTGAATGTTTACATCATTTCCACTACAACTTTCCATACATCACCAGTTAAAGTAGTTACATACTAGCCTAGACTACACCACCTGGGAGGTAAGCAGCATACTTTCCCTACTTTATTCTCATGCTGCCATTAAATCACTTTACATATTAATGTCTACTTAATCTTTAGGATGAATTGTTAATCAAAAGCATATGCATACTTTTGATTACACTGCTTCCTAGGGGCAGCGTAACCTTATCTCATTCTAGACTACATTACTTYTATTGTTACTAATGAGTCAACATTTGAACATTATATTTAAATGCGCAAAATCCCTAAAATTTGCTTACGTCAAAGATGTGAAAGAAAGACAGGCCACTGTGTACCGGGGATGGTTTACAAGCTTAAGATAGCTGGAGGCTATACTGATTTAGTGCAATTTTTCTTAGTTCGCAACAATGAAGATGATGTTGGCCACACCTGAACAAAAGCTAGGTGTCAGGAAAGAGAGCAAAAGTAGAAATAAAACCCAAGGAACACTATACACTCACATCAGCTGAAGCATGATGTTAATACAAGAACAAATGGATATTAACCTGGCTATGAATATGTTTAGACTAGAAATTAGAAGAAACTTTATAACTGGTTCATTAGTGAGGTTCTGGAAGAATTTTCCATAGTGAATATATAGGGCAGTAAATGTAAGTACATTTAAGATAAATTTCGGATGGGATTATATAACACGGCTGCTTGCAATAAGAGAGGACTGTGCTCAGTAACCCAGAAAATCAAGTCCCATCCTATATTCCCAAAGACAACCTAAAGGAACCAAGCAATGCCAACTCATTATTTTGTCATGAGCATGGAATTTTTCTCCTTTAAGCCCCCATTACTGAGGCTGATGGGAAAATCTGTTTTAAATTTAAAGAGTGAATAAATAAAGTGTTAGCCTGGGGTTCGAGGAGAAACACTTTTAAAATATGAACTCTGCAAGCTCAAAAACCAGAAGGCAAATAAAAAGAACAAAACATCTGTTCCTTCTTAAAAATCTCATGGTTTCTAAGCCACTGGGGGCAGAGGGAGGCTGATTCATGATTTCTGAAGGCTTAGGTTGACAATTCAAAGAAGCAAAGTGTGAAGGAGTCCAAAACTTAGCACACAAAAGCACTAGGATGCCTAAAAATGGAAGAATGTAGATGCCTTATTTAAACATTCAACTTTCAAATGAGACTTCTTGAACTTCTTTTCTGCTGCTGCTGCTTTTGAGCAGCAAGCAGCTATGAGCTTTGACCACAGCCCTCTGGTTGCTCAAGAGCGCTCTCTCAGCCTGTTGTCCTGGCCACAATGTTTTTTGTTTTTCAGCTGCTTTGAGGTCTTCTCCCTCGGTTTTGTCCTGATTCATTGCCAGCCACAGTTCCTCCTCCTCTAGAAGTTGGTAGTTTCTGAGCAAAAGTCAATGGATCTATTAAGAAAAACCCTGTAAAATTATGCTGATATATAAGGCAAACCATGGACTCAGTCCTGTTACTAATGGACTCGTAAAACCCCAGCTAATTTTAAAAACTCCAACATTTTTCAGGTTTAGGGTAGCTTCATCTCAGTTTTTAAAAGACAACTTACCTCTCAAACATTTATTCACATTCCTTCTGCATATCTGCACTCAAATGATACCAATGTACTGGAGTAATATTAAAAATAATTATGTTACAATTTTAAAATTAATTTCTATTATTCCCAGCAGACTCCTGAGAGCTATTTATTCAACTTTCAAGGCAGCATCAAACACAAGTATTTGGCAGAGGTAATGAGGATGACTGAGAGTTCATATTTGTTTTTCAAGTTGTGGGCAGACATGAACTTCAAGCACAAATGGTGGGTCGCTGAAGAACTCCTTTCCCCCATATGCTGTCCTGCCCACAGTACTTCCACAGCTGCTGTGGCTCTCTGGTCTCATCCCTTCACATTTCCCTGATATTTTTCCAGCTTTGACCGCTTTGTCTCTTTATACCATCTGCCATCTGTGACATGACACATCAGAGAAGCAGGAATCTCTTCCTAGGGTACAACATCAGGACACAGTAAGACCTTACCATCACCTTGACCAATCAAAGTGCAACTACAAGGGGAAAAAAAAACCAATAAAAACCAGCCGTGCACTCCGCTACACTAACAGCAGCAAGCACTGCATTATTTACAGAGCAAAACTGCTTCAACAGTTGATCAGATTCTTGACGGGAAGATCAAACCTCCAAACCTCTCACTCTCTCTTGTGACAAACAACTACATTTTGGTTTGAATTTCGTGCGATACAGGTGCCACACTGTAGGCTTTATACTCAAATTATATTTGATGAGTTTGAAGGCACTTTGGACTCATATTACAGTGGGTAAGCAAGCCTTCCATTACTGTCCAAAGACAATGTTTGACTACATAAAAAGACCCCGTCGGGTACTGACAGCAAGCATGGGAACACATTCTTACATACTCCAAAAAGAAATTTGGGGAAGATATTTCAGGCAGCTTTGATAAACAGTGGGCATTGGAAAATTCCTTTAAAAAATGGGCTACATAAAAGATAACTCTTCAGTGTGTCAGTAGTAAAACAATAAGCTCTTGTTTTACACTGGTTTTCTTCTTTAAAGCTGCCAAGTCATACTCAAACTTTTCCACCTTTACCCCACCTTATGTTAATGGGCAATATGAGTCAGGAGGTAATGATTATCAACCTCTAAACCCCTTCACAAATACATTCCACTTGGGCTTTGGTCTTCTCCATCCCAACACCAAGTACACTTCATATCAAATTCAAGTTTAGTGAGAAAATACATCCACAACCTCTGGAGCAGGGAGGCGAGCTCATGACTGCAACTGAAGCATTTTCATCAGCAAGGCCCAAAGCCAGGCGCCCTCAGGCTGCTCTTACTGAGGCCACAAAAACACAGATGAGCATCTAAAACTCTCTCGGCTCTTTCTGCTGGCTGGGTTCAGGGACCCCACTCAGCGCAAGGAATGACACTTATCTAAAGCACTCTGCTCTTGCTGGTCAACATTTCACAGGGCTAACTCTGAGCGTTTATCCCTCTCCACGTGCCTAACGCCCAGCAGAGCAAAGCCAAAGCTTCTCAATGAATCTGTAACGCAAAGTTGTTACCTAAGGAACCAGTAATGAACAGTGTCACATCCGTGAATAGAAAGATTTATAGATTTATTTTCACCTTTCAGCTCCCCTCTGTATTTTAGAAGATAATTATAAAAACAGAAAACAAGACTATTTTTAAAATTCTTCTTAGTTGGTATTTGCTGCTTACTGCTTGTACATTAGCAAAAGGTGGCCATTAAGACACAGTCTGGGCCATCCGTTTCCCTCAAGCACTGTGGCTGCTATAGCAGAATTGCTGCTTTGGACCTTGGAAGCAGTTGCTGACCTTGAATTTGCATGAAAAGGTTAAATATTTTAGTGGTAACAAAACAACTGTTCTATGAGTAATAGTTTTATATTATCTCAAGGGCCATGATTTTGTTTATAATTACTCAGAAATAACTTGCTCATACCATAAACTCTCTTACTTGAGCACATCTCTACAGCTGCATTAGCCTGTTATGCCTGCAATCCAGAAGACGAGAATTCAAATCCCTTTCCATATTTTTTTTAAGCATTGTTTCTGAATGTACAGTTGGAAGAAAATTACACAAGCATAACCCTGTCTGTCCTCCTTCCAACCTGAAAAGCAAACTACAATATAGCTAGCAGAAGAAAAATCTGCTAACATCTTCAAGAAGTCCTTAATCTATAATTAATGTCAACAACCTTTAAAGTCTGTAATTCTTGCATCTCACATTCATATTTTAAAGGTACAGTAGTTCTGAGTTATGCTGGGTATGGAGACAGTTTAAAAATTAATGAAATAGCGTTACATTTAACAGATAGCAATATAAATAGCATTGTTTTTCACAAGGTAGGAACTCATTTTTTCTTTAAAATTAAGAAAAAAATTGTTAATCACCATTTGTTGAAGTTACAATCTCTAACCTTTTAATTTTACTTTGTCTGCTTATCTATGATCATAATAGTTTGCATGCTAGTGTTCCTCAACCCACCACAGGCATTGGCATGAATTAATTGCTGTGAATTAATTTCTCTCCATCCAACCTACTATCCAGCAATGCACTGATGTGCTGTGAATTTTTAAACAACATACAATGACTTTCTGAGTCATGCCCACTCACTTTAAAAAGATGTAGTCRCATTTAAAAAGCAACCAGTTAAGCGCATTTCAAGAAATATTCAACTCACCATTGGCCACTCTTTCTGCAACTAGTGCCTACAGCTCATGAAACTGTTGCTTTGGTAATGAAACCATCACTCTTTCTCTACCTCATTGTCTTTCTCCTGAACCCCGTTTTCTTGGAATTATGTTTTATTCATAAAATCTCTGCAAGTGGCCCAATCCAAAAGTTCTTCCATAAAATAATCTTTTTGTCCCCATCTGAATCTGTCTACTTCTAATGAAGGCACTCGGATTTACTCCCAATGCTTGCAGTAAGTGATTACAAGATTGTCCTATCACTGAGCACAGGACTCTCTTGCCATCAGTTAAGAGAGGGCAGACACTTCAGTTCTGCTATGGCGGGGGATACTCAAATCCCAGTAAAACATAGCTTCCTCACTGGGGTAAGACACACAAAAGGAAAGCACCATATTCCAACAGAAGAACATTGTTGTAGCATTTGTTGTTGAACCATCAGCACTGGAAAAATCAACTGGATATGGCCAGCAGCAGGAAGATTTTTTAGTCTTTACAATACTCCATCAACAAAAATTTGAAGATGGCAACTCTAGGTAGCCACTACCGCTGAAGGAGATTGGAGACCGATGAAGAGTCAAGTGTTAGCATTTCAGTTTGAATTCAGTTTGGATGCAATGATGCTTGCAAGCAAGGCACAATTGGCAGGTATACAAGCCATAAAGCCTCCAAATGCTCCTACATTTATTTGGATAATTTATTTTAAGTAGACAGCACATGAAAAACATGCTACATGCCATGGAAGTAGGTAGTGCCACCTACAGTTGGGTTTGTCAGGCACTTTCCATTATTAAACACTGTTTTCAGTTACTTTTAAAATTTTGCTAGGTCATGTTCCACACTAAGCAAATTTTCTTAGGAAATTTTCAACCACAGCAGTTTAGGCAAACTACTAAAAATGAGAAAAGTGAAACATCCACTGTTTCCTCATCTTAACCAGTCTTGCAAATATTTCTTTGCAAAGGTTCAGTTGGTATCATGCTTCTGAAAAGGGGCTTAAAATCCGGACAAGGAATAGCCTGAGGTCAGAACCATTCCAGGAAGAAGTATACTGTTTTGAGAAAATCTAATTTATGGCATAATACATCTGTATCATAACCTGGAATAAGGCTGCAGCCTTAATCCTACAATGTGCTTATATTTGAAGGCTCAACTTAACAACAGGAACATTTTTTTAGACATTTTTATTCAACTATTTCAGATTTATTTTTTTAAAAATCACTTTTGTGAAAGCTCCATCCCAGTGAACCAAAATGCTTCACAATAAAAGAATCAACACAAACACACATCCACCCCCTCCCACCAGAAAACATCCAAAAGATTGATTGAGAGCTGAAGACAGTGAACAGGGTGAAAATGATTATCATATGATCTTTTTCCCTTTGACTCCAACATTGTCTTCTGGGAGGACTTAATGATTTCAGCTTCTTATAGTCTCAAACTAATGTAGGATTTAGCTTTATGACCGTGGAATCTACTGCAGCATCAGATACTTTGGCAGTAGAAAGGAGCACACATTGAAATTATTTTGAAGCTGTCATTTGCATGTACCCAGACAAGCATGCAAAATCAAACTGAGATATTGTTCAAAATCCCCTAAGAGATCGCCATATTTCAAGCTCTCTCTCTCCCCGCTCTCTCTCTCCCCTGCTGTATCCCGTTAAAAGTCATCTCAGTCACAGAGAAGCTTGCATTAGTAATTCCCAACAGGGACTGCAATTTGTTGGTGTATCATCTCTTGAATGCCCAGGAGAACTGTACCAAGATGCTGGACACCTGAACATCCCTGAACTTGTGGCAACTGAAGGTCTTTTTGTGTGACAGTCACCCTGAAATTGCCCCTGGGTGAAAAGGGTGAGAGTTGAAAACTTCCTTACACAATCTGAACATACAGAGAATGTAGTGACAATAATTTCTTTAGCAATACGCAAACAGGAGACCAAAATTAACTTCAGCTGTACTGCAGATCAGAGACAGGAGGTTTTCCCTTTGTCTGTATCCCCCAGCTCTAAAGGCACAAGCCCTGCCAGCTCCTGGGCTAGCCCGAAGTCCTGAGGTTTGCCTACCCGGGGGAAAAGCACATTTCATAAAGCAAGCCTTCCTGGGGTTCACCTTCATTCAAATCTTCCCAAACCTTCTGCTCCTCTGAAGAACAGCAAGAATATTAATTAAAATGTTCTTTTCCTGATAGATTACATCCTGCCCTCAATGAACTTGTAGAAATGTTAATGCTCTTTGGGTAGGATTAAACCRTCTAGTCTCTTCTTCAGAGGTAAACTGAACAAGATAGTGTCTGTACCAGCTGCTTAACCAAGAAACAATCTGTCAGGAGGAAAATGCCCCTTTCCCTTTGGCAGGATGATGTTCAAATCTGAAGGTGAAGCCTTCTCCTGTGCTGAAATAGATCTCAAACACTGCCACTTGACAAGCGTACTCTACCAAAGCAAACAAAGAGTATTACTGCATGCAGTTCATTGCTAGCTCTTCTTTGAGAGCAAGCGATAATCATAACTTTGCAATAAGAACAAGAGTCAGAAACCACGATCCCCAGCACCAGCCTCTGAGGAAAATCGTGGCACATACAACTTGGCAGAACCAAAGCCAGGCGAAAAAGGAAGAGCTGCTGAAACGGGCCTTGGTGTTCGCTCAGTTCTTACACCCATGCTGGTGACAGCACCTCTGAGGAACAGCTGGATTCGGGGCCACCATCGGCCCCCAACCTTCTGCTCCAAGCTGCCTGCATGCACAGTGCTCTTCCCTGGTGCACCCAAGTGGGTTTGCTCAATGTGGGTGCTGCGTGTAACAAGCAAGCTTTCTTGAAATGAGTTGGCCCTTTTAAACATGTTATACCAATTTCTTTCTGCTGAACCTTCCACCTTGTGGTGGGGTGACCCCAGCTGGTAGGTAAACCCCTACCCAGTCACTCACACCTCATGACAAGGAGAGATTTCTTCTTTTCCTTCTTAGACTGGTACTTGGAGATAAAGGTATGTAGTGGTGACATGCACAGTTATACAACTGGTTTATATATAAAACGCCGCCTGCCTTTTGGAGCAAAGAACAATCTCCAGAAATCTGTAGTATCTTTTACTTGCTGGAAACACACATCCATATTTCTCTTACATGAAAACTTTTAAGCGTAAGCAAGATACAGGCCTGTTAAATCTCACACTCATAGCATGAACTTGCAGTTGGCCTCCCACAGCTCTCCAAGCCATACTTTTTACACACTGGCAAAACTATTGTTTCCCTTCTGCTCCTCATGGCTGCTGTTTGGGCTGTGGCTCTTTGGCAAGGCCTTCACTGGAAGAGATACTTTCTGAGCAGCATACTCTCTGTTGCCACGTGGAGCTTCTCTTCTGTGACCCTAGTGTGCCAAACACCATCCCCACCTTACTATATGACTCTCTGACCTGGTTTCTCTCAAACTGGGTTTTAGGCAAGTTCATCAGTCTGAAGAGAGACTTCTGTGGAGCCCAGAAAAATAATTACAAGCACTCACTCATGCTTCGGCTGCGTTTGAAGCAGTACTTCTGAAGTACAGCACCTTGAGTTTCATCATACAAAACCACCTGCATATTCAATCATGACAATTTGTAAAATTTTTGCAGCATTACATGGTAATTTGCAAAAATACAGATATATTTTCTAATAAAGACCCTTCTCTTAACTAGAGTCACAAGTCATCTTTCCTCCCTTGCCTACTCTCCAAAAAAAAAAGAAAAAAAAAAAAAGAAATCGGCAAAATCTTCATCAATACAAACTCTGCTGATAGGGACTGTAAATTGCTAATTAATCCGAGGACTGCATCTTCTTTTCTTATTGTACAGCAACCACAAGCAGCGCAATATCTGCTTGCACTTCTACTAATTCATCAAGAAAGCTACCACACACAAGAAACAAAATTCCTGTGTTGAACAGCTTTGTCATCTCTATTCTACAATTACAGGAGGAGGGAAACTGGCACAGAGCCACATTTTATGATTCGTTGGGCACTGAGCCCTTAAGTGTGCACTAGCAAGCTTTGCGGTGTTCAGAACTGCCACCAAGGAAGCAAGTTTTTTTTCCCCTTTCCCTTTTAAGCTTTCATAGGGTCCCACCATGCCAAGGACAGAATCAGGCACAAGAAGAAATATCTCATATTCATCTTTATCAATATCACATGAATCTTTCTAATGATAAATTTAACATAATGAATGAGATAAACATCTTATTCCTCACTCAGTTGTCAAGAGAAAAAAAATTACGGTTACTGTTAAATACCTCACTAAGACGTATGGAGATCACTCGGGTAGCATGCAAAGAAGCTAGTATGCCATGTTACGCATGCCAGAAATGAAGAAGATTGACTGGGAACATTTCTGAGTCTGGAGTATGCTAGACTTTTCTTCCCCCTAAAAGTACTCAGTATTCTGAATGGCAAACTAAAACATGCATAAATATTTAACGTAAAYTTGGGAATGGCACATTAGGAACACTGAAACCTCACCTTCCTTTTTCCTATCGAAAAAGGAAAGAAGTAGCATGTTCTAGAAAGTTACCTGAGCTTACTTCCTTGTAGTCTACCCTTAAAAGAATTATGGTACATCAAATACAAAATTCAGAGTTCAGACATACCCAGATTAACCACTTTTTTCTGCATGCTATTTGAAAAAAAACACCAAAATGCACTATTTCTTCGTTTTAGGAGTGTATTGCCAAACACCTCTGCTGCTGGCACCTCTCTTCTCCCCTTTCTATCTTGCCACCTGGTCTCACCACAGCTCGTTAGAGAACCTTCCTCCAGGTTCCCTGGCGGAAGCTGGAAAGAGAGACACAAACATGAGGAAATTCTCCTTTATTATGGCTTAAACATGCTTAAGATTGTTTAAGGGGTTGTTTTGAAACCTACACAATAAAAATCAGATTAAAGTAAGAATGAAGGTGTAATTTAATGTGAGTATTTTTAGCAACTGTAGATGTATACTTTTCACAATTTAAAGCAGACAAGGCTTTCTCAGGTAAGCTCCAGGGACAAAAAGGAAAGGGAATGTCTTACATCTGCTGAAAATACTTTCCCTCTCTGTGCTTTGATCAGTCTGTCGTCCTCCCTTGCYACCTAGCAACTACCACTTTTTTCCCCTTCATCAAGCCAAGTCCAGTTCCACCTCCCCAGTCGAGGGCAGGCACTGCCATTCTCCAGATTACATTTCTCTGGGCACATCTGCTGTCTGAATGGGCAAAACAACATACACATACGCTGGCTTTGCACCCACTGKTTTTTTTTTTCTGCTGGGTTCTGCACTATTCTTTCGAAACAGGTATATCAGCATTTTCCTCAGTTCCTCGACACCTTCAGCTCTTCTGAAATAGCAGAGACAAAGCACCAGATCTTCTGCCCCAGCTGAAACTTTGCATCCCCTTTGGTAAAGTGCACCCTAAGAATTTCCCTTTCCCCTTCAGCAGGCTGGAGCAAAGGCAGYGCAGTCCCAGTTAAATAAACACTCTGCACTTACGTGCTGCGACCAGCAYGCAGCAGCTCCAACTCAAGGACAAGTTACACTTCTCACAACAGCAAGTTAGCAGAGATCAAAAGGGATGATAAAGAACTTTGCCACGCTAGCGCTTGCTCACTAAAGCTCCTAAGAAGTTACTGAATTATTTATTTGAGAACAAAAAAAAATCCTTTACGTTTGAAGGTGGTAAATGGCCTCATTTCCAATGCTGTTAATACAACACCCCTAAATCAGCATCTCAGAGAAATATATTTATTAACCATAAAACGAGGTTTCACAGATTTTACTTTCTCAGCTGAGTATTATACCTACTATGGGGGATTAAAGGTATGCAGCACTATTACCCTTTCTTTTCCCACCACAAAAGCTGTTGCAATTAATTAAATTCCTTATAACTTAATTTTAAAACATAGTATATCTCTTAATTTTGTTGCATCTTTTTTCCTTCCTGGTTTTAACTACACCTTCTTTACGGCTTCTGTACCATATTTCTGAATGGCTTTGTATTTTGCGTTACTCCTTTCCTCCTCCACTGCTGCCTGTTTTTCCACAGGCTGTGCATTCCTACTTACATCACATTTTCTGCCCCTTTCTATGTGTTCCCGGTAAGAGGGTTCCCYGTGCAGATCCACCAGGCAAGACCCCCTCACCTCTCCTTTCTCCCCCACATCTTGGCAGGTACAAGCCTGATCCATTCGCACCAGGTGAGAAGGAAAAGGAAAGGCAGATATCGCAGGCAACCTAATGGCTATTCCTACGAAGCAGGCAGCTGCCAGGCAGGATGTTTACCTCTCTCAAAAGCAGCTCCTTGCACATTCCCAGATGGTGTGGGCGTCTGGAGGAGGAAGGGGAAGGTAGCAAAGTGCAGCATTGATAAGCATGGGCTGAAGCTTTTGGAAAAACCTGGGCCGAAGGATGAGGCAGTACCAGGCCAATCAACGGACCGCAGCTTCTGAGCAAGGACATAATGTGGCAACAGAAAGATGCAGTAAAAGCAAGCCATGAGACTCGGCAAATCCCTGACTGCCTGAGACGCTCAGCTGAGCCCTCCTGGACCTTTCTGTGTGAAACCCTTCAGGTTCATAACGGCTCCACCTGCTTGGCCACCTCCAACTCATCCAACATCGCCCCAGCCCTCCAGATGCCTTCTCCAGCTGTCTGAAGGGGTGCTAAAACCAAGGGCCTAATGGCAGCCTAAGTCAGAAGGGCTCTAAGGAAAGCCAGCGTAACCTCTGCAAGGGCACCACACCATTCCTGGCAGGGATTTTCTCCTCCTCGCTTCTCCCAATACACTCGCACCCAGGCAAATGGGAACACGTACACTCTTCCTCACACCACAGTTGCACTGCTTGAAAAATACCAGGACATCTATGAAAACAGGGGAGTAAATTCATATTTATCCACCATCCAAGGGAGTAACAGAGGAAAGAAGTCAAGTCTTTCCTCCTCACTTAAAGGAATCCCTACGGGGATCCCCTCTGGTGAGCCCTATCCCACTCTGCCAACTCTCATGCTTTTAAACACGTGTCCTGGTGATTTTCCTAAAACTCCAGAATCTGGAATCAYGTATCCAACACACTGATATCTCATTCAGAAAAAGAACAGAGTCTAGCTTTCACAGTTTCATGTGAAAGATTAAAAGCCCAATCCATAAACAATCTAAAAATCTCCAAAAAACACAGATAAAAGGGGAATGACTTTTCCTACTTTTTACATTTTTAAAGCTTATTTTCTGATGTTTGAATATAGCAATATCATGTCCTTGAACAGACGACGGGGACTCTATCTTGCATGGCCTATGACTTGCACGTACCTGCTCAGAAGTTTCTCTCCACCAGTGCTCAATCACCCCATGTTTCCCACAGGCTCTCTGAAGAAAGAAAGGTCACTCTTTCCACGTTTGCTSTAACTCTCTCTAGATTTGCCTTCTGAAAGGGATAAGGGTAATAAAGCATGACATACCAGGCTCTTTCCTATACTGCACCCTCCCCCCGCCCCCGACTAACTTTCATGTTCTTCATCTGTAAACAGATACCTCTCTTTTCCACTTTGGGTAGGATCTTGCATTTTGGTAAGAGGGAACAGGAAGCTATCACATGGTGAAGCAGAAGAGAATTTCTTCCCTAGCCCTTCTCAAACACTGGTTAAACCTAAATGTTTTAAAACCTCCCCTGATTGCTATTCCCCATACAACGCAAGTCAGGTGCAGGTCAGCAGACTGGGAAAAGTCACGCAGGAAGGGAGGTTATTGGTTATCCTACATTAACTGCACCAGCCCTGAAACTTCCTAACACAATTCAATCTGAATTGAGTCTCTAGATTAAAAAAAGTTTCATTGTGTCCTCTAGCACCTGACTAAGATTTATGCACAGGCAGAGCAGGATGACACCTTTCAGAGCAATACGTTACTAGATTCAAACTTTGATGAACCCTGTTCACGAGCTGGGCTCAAGCAGCCCAGGAGCTGCACAGCGCAGCTGAGACACAATAGCAGTACTATGTATTACAGTTCTTCAGCTTCAGTTCTTCAGCTCCTGCCCACATTTTATACTGCAGCCATTTGATTAATCTTTTGATTTCACAAAGGAATTTAAAAATATAACTTCTGGACATGCACAATACTTTATCACATATCACCTATAATACTCCACAAAATATACTGCATAACATAACATCATGAATCTCCATTATCTGTAATGGCAAAGTTCCTGACTAACCCACTGAGTATACRTTGATTTTGACACAACAAGGAAAAGAAGTTAAATAGCCAGGCCAAAGAAAAACTGGGAAGCCTAAACAACACATCATAAAATAAACAATTACCAAGTCAAACAGCCACTGCCAAGAAAAGGCTGGGAGGGGAGGGTGGCAGGGCTCTTTCTTTCCCTTTTTTTTTTTTTTTTTTCCTAACAAGGTTTTTTTTTTTTTTTTTTTTTTTTTTTTTTTTTCTTCCTTTTTTTTTTTTTCCTTTTTTTTTTTTTTTTTTCCTAACAAGGAACGAGAAAAAAAAACCTGCTTAGAAAACTGACACCTACATGCAAACGCTGCTTCAAAGCTTTTAGCACAATCTCCCAGGGCAGAACAATAGCGGCTCTGTGCTCATAGCCAGCTCAGGCTGTTCCAGGCAGGAAGAGAGCGCCCTCGCCTTTTACAGCAAATGTGTTTCTCTCTGATGCTTGGGTCTATGAAATCTGTCTCAACCTCTTGAAAATTCATAGTCTCCAAAGCAGGACAATGGGCAGCAAGTAGGTACTGCGGTGACAGAGGCTGCGGTTAGATGCTTATAGCAACGTTTGCCCACCTCGGTCTTGCTCAGTTTCTGCTGTACTCAGGCTGGAAAAGAGGCAGAACCACATTCAGAGATAAAGCTGCATTTCAAAGCACCCCTTGTTCCTTGAACATCCTTACAGTGCCTGCAAGGGAGCAAAACGATAACTGTGTGCAACAGGTACTCTTTATCTTGCTAAATAAGAGGAAAGCACTGATTGAGCATGAGAGCTGTCTACCTGTTAAAAAAAAATAAAAATCAGCTGTCTGCTGTCAGGTCTATTAAAAAAAATTCTTAAAGTAGGCCAGTTACAGAGGGTTGGCTTATTCCGTTCAGGGAGCTGGACTGTGTTATAGCTGCCACAGGATCTAACATACTGCTCTCCACAGGTTGCCCCAAGGAGGCCTGACCTAAATAAGAATTTATCAAATGCCCCAAGATTGGCATTGATCCATTCAGGGCTTTAAACATCACTCTTGAGCTCTGGGCTCATCTCAGCAACAGAAGTTAAAAATATCAAACGTTCTTCTATGAAAACCAGTCTCTCTCAACCAGGAAAATAAAGAGAGCAGGGACAACAGCTATGGCAAAGAGCTGAAAGCATTCCTTGCAGTGAGCCAGGCAAGCTGCTGTGGCTTTTGCCTGTTTTTATGGCATGACTGGAGAGGTGCTTGTTGCCTGACCTGCATGTGGCCATCCCTATCACACATCATCAAACTCATGCAATCATCCCTGCTGTGCGCCTTGGCAGATACTGTCCCATCCCAGGACTTCTCGTGGAAAAAGCCCAGGGAGAAGACTGCAGGAGTGCATAGTGCCACAGCTCCATCCCTGCACAGGTCCAAGCAGTCATGAGAAGAGGGCAGAGGAAAGCAAGTCGCCGGCTGGATGAACTCTCCTGGCAGAAAGGCACTTGGCACCACTGTTTTAGTCTGGCATGCCGTGTAACATATATAAAAGTTCACCACTTGATTATTTCAATCAAAAGCATGGTTTATGTTGTCACCCAGACAAATGTTTTATTTCCGTATATTCCCACCACACCCAGAATGATTAACTGCCTGCAGTAAAGCGCGTAGGCTTTTAACTCTGATGGCATTTTTTTTTGTTTAAAGATACCTGGTGACCTCCTGTAGTCTTACAGAGCACAGTAATGTTCCTCCATTTCTTAAAAAGGATGGTGGGAAAACAAAACAATGCAACAAAGCTGTTTATATTAGTTGTAGCAGTTGCATACAACCATGCTGTTTGCTAGGCTCTTCAAATCTCAGAGCACTGTGGTTGAAGTACCCCATCATATTGGAAAAGCAGCTTTCTCTAAATCAACTCCTGCAAGTTTTTTCCCCCAGAGTAGTTGATAATTTTAGTGCTGTAAAAGACTTCCAGGATTGTTTCTGTACTGCAGTGTAAAGAGAACTGATGAGAGAAATGCACACTCAGAAGATTTTAATGCAAGTTTTGCATTACTGTACAAGTAAAAGAACTGTAACAGTTAATCCAGAAGGGTCCATGATTTGCATGGTAAGATGGAAAAACTTGCTGACAGGACAAAAACATCATCAAAATCCTTCTTCCCAAATCTAAAACCCTCAGGGGAACAGAAGATGTATGTCAAGTAAGTTATTCTAGACACATACTTCTACATCTTGCAATGTAAGTGGAGATTGTGGTGTGATACCGTCTACGGTAAGTGCTCCGTAAGGGATACAAGTTTTGACTATCATTTACAGAAAGTGCAAATGATACCAAAAAAACCCAAAGAAAAAAGCAAACCAGAAATAATGGTTCACCAGAAATATCCTRAAGTTACCTCTTTTTCAAAAATCTTGAAATCTTACTTTAGTGTAAAAGTAATAAAAACCACTGAATTTAAAACATTTGTTTGCTCCTGACTTATACTCACTCATGCTGGCTACTCTCCATTGGGATGCTCCTTGCCTCCATATTTGAGAAAGAGCAACTGGCACAAAGGGAAGCGATTCAGTTAAAACCCTATCGGGAAAAAACAAAAAAACCCACAGGTTGGGCTTTCTGCCAAATGCCCATGGCTTCTCAGGACAACTAAGCAAACAGCCTTATTTCTGTTAGGACACCTGCAACAGCAGAAATGTCATCAAATCCATAAACAGTTACTGACCTGCCAGAACAAATGTCATAAAACGAAATTAAGGCCCATCATCGAGTTAAAAGGATTTCTGAGAGCGATTTACAAGGGCAATCTATACACGCTTACCCGGGGCAGTATGTGATTAGCAGTGCTCTGCCACAGCTGATCTGGCATCTTACAGCCCTCACTGTGCCTAGGGCTTCACGGGGCGGGGAGCACATTCGCGGGGCAAACAACCTGCACTCCTGTTAATAAATACCGACTCCCATTCCAAACTCCAACTTCAAAGCGCTGCTTACATCTCCTTAGAAAGAAAAGCTGAGTGACTTCCCTTCAGCTGTACTCATCTGCGGCGAATTTTGCTATCAGTAAGCCAATGTGTAATTACAATCATCCATCCATAAAAGCTGGGGGACGGAAAGAGAAAAAGGGATGTGACCTTATTTCTCAGGCATTAAGGAGAGAATCGGGGATTTTCCAAGAATCCAGAAACCAGAGAACAAGAGCGATTGAAAACTTCTGGCCGTTGTTTCTTTGGTATGTATCTGGATCCTCACATACATATACATGTGCATGGTACACCACTGCTTTAAACGATAATAAGGAATTACCAGATCAAGATGACCTTCACTTCTGAACACAACAGCGCTCGTACCACCAAGAGGCATCTCAAGGGATGCGGACTGGACTTGGCTCCATTTCTTGGTCTATTCACCCAGGCAAGATCAGCTACTGGATAAACATCAGAGAGATGCTTATCGCAGGGACTTGACTACTTCACCGCTTCAACGGAAAATCAGTTGCCTGAAAACGCCAGCAGTGTAGGAAGCAAAATTTCCCTCTTCCCCTGCATTTAGGAGAACCGAATCATTGGCAAACAGCAGCTCCCTGCCGAAGGCTGGTATCTGTTATTTAGCCAGCCCAGAAGCCTGTAAAGGAAACCGCAAGGAGCTAGTAATTAGCTCGGCAGTGTCAAAAAACCCCAAAGGCTACAAGCCAGAGAAGATTTCCAGAGGAAGTGATTACCCAGACATTCACAAGACAGGTAGTCCACCTTCATAGCAAAAGCTGCAAAATAAAGGCTATAAAGTTGAAGTGAAGGAAATGAAAATAAATGAAAATAGTTTAGAACAGAAGTGCTATAACAAATGTGAGATACAAGTTGGCCAAGTATTAATATTTTTAAGGCAATAAAGATAATACTGCAAATTTATCAACAGAGAATAAAATCATCATATTTCAAAAAGTCTTTTCTTTCAGCATGAAAAAAATTTACATGGCCCATCAAGCAAACACTGAGTCATACAGATTTCTCCAGACTGACTGGAAAAGTAGGTGTATGTTTGAGGATAATCTGTACAAACCTGAAATTCAAATGCATTGATTTGATCCCCTGCAGATTTAGATAAAAAGAAGGGAAAAGCTAAAATAGGAAGCTGAAAACACCTTTATCTTGAATTGAAGAAGCAATTCAAACCGAACACCATGCCAAAACCAAATAAACACGATTATCAATAGAAAGGGTTTTGTTGTCTAATAGTGACAACAAATGCAAACACTCTGTAAAAGCAGAGCAGATGATTTTAACAGTTCACCACATGTAAACTTCCCTAGCATCAAGGGCGAAGAAAGGAGAATATGTGCATCAATTAAATTGCCCCTTACACTGTCACCCAACAGCTTGTAATTTCTCTTTTCACCCAAATCAGAGCTTTTCTAGGAGAGAATGTGGAGGCATCATTAAAGCAGAAAGGTCAGTGGTAATAGCAGAAATGCACGCAGAAGGAAAAGAAAATCTTGGAGGCAGATAAGAAGCAATGATTGTAAACGGGTGGCATTCTCACCGCCATCTCATCTGAAATGACTGTTTGCTCATAATTCAGTAATACCCCCAAAAATTCCTCGGAGAGGTGGTATGGGGCTCCATCCATACACATTGCTTCCTTGACATCTTGTATGTCTAATCTACCCTGTGTACAAATTAAGAGGTGTTTTGGCTGCTGATCTGGGCAAAACAGTGCAGTCTTTCAATTAGGGTTCTTTTTTTCCTTGTGCAGCATAGCCAGTAATAGCAATAATTTTTTAAAAATTGGGATTTATATAGACTCTGCAAAGTGCTTAGTCCTTTGAAGAACAAAGTTCACTCACCAAGCCATACTGACTAAGAAAAATAAGAAGCAGCTTAAGAGAACGTGAACTTGCGATTTTTAGTAACGCTTGCCGAAGCTGCCATAGGACAGCCTTTTCAGCACTGCAGTTGGGTTTTACAAATTGCAAAGCTACACAATTCCAAAGGGAGACAAAACTTCAGGTGTCAAATAGCATCCTATCTCAACTCCCCAACTTTATTTCCTAATGTGGGGTCTAGAAAGGACCAAGTAAAACATCCTTGAAAAAGAACACAGAAATTTGGTTCTTATCCAAGAGCCGAGGTATCTGAGAGATCAAAAGGAAATCCCTCGGTGTAAAACATGATTTGCAGACCATGTCACCAAGGTATATTTAAGTAATTACTTCTTCTGCACAGTTTGAATACACAGAACAAGAACCTCTCATCAAAAAAGTGTTCCATAGTAACTACACACACAAACTCCTTTACAAACCACAGTGGGGGGAGAGGGAACAACTTCAAAACAGAAGTGGAAGAGGTGGCAAGATTCTTCGCTTCCCTCCAAAAAAAACAAAAGTAGCTGTAGTGAAGGGGCGGTGGTGGTGGAATATTAAAACAAGGTACATAGTGCTGGGAAAAGGTGGAAAAAACACTGCTGATTAAAGCCAGGCACTTTGAAAAGGGCATGCAGCTCTTTTCTTCTACCACAACCATTTGAAGCAGTTATGCTATGAGGAGAATGTTTTCTGCATCCCATTCCTGTTCTCACAAGCTCTGGGCAGTTCAGCAAACACTTACCTGCTCCAGGTAAACATAAAATAAAACTGATAAAGGGTTCGTTTGCTTTTTGCTCTGACCAGCAGCATCAATTACCAGTGAAGTACTAAAATATTTGGGCCACCTCAGTTTACTTTTCCATGTTAATTAGCAGTAGAGGTCAACACAAGAAATCATTTATTAAGGATGTAAAACCATGTGATCTGACCCACTCTGGATGTAGTTACCCATATGCTTTCACTGGTGACAAAAATCAATCTCTCCCCTCACATGCCTGCATGGCCCATCACCATCCTCCCCGGGCCAAGTCTCACAAAGAGAGCAGACCAAAGCTCACCCTGACCTCCCACGGAAAGGAGCAGGCTTATCCCAGCTCCCCCCTGCTACTGGCACCTGCACCCATGGAGCCATTCGGTGTGCCGGGGCAGGGTGCCAGCCTACCTGAAAGGGACCTCAGGGGCAGGAAAGGCAGGGAGGAATTAGGTTTTAGCCCAGTCAATTCTCTGATCAATAGGAACAGCAACCTATTTACAGAATGAGCCCACTGGTAATTGGCCTGTGTAAATGAAGGGGAGAGAGGGGAAAGAAAACTCTGAAGTGAACAAGAGTAGCTCAAACAGGCTGCGGTGCCAAATGCTGCTTCAGTTAGAAGCAATCATCAGTTGCTTGAATTTATATGGCATGCTTTCATCCAGAGGCATGTACCTGGTGTCTTTTTATTAAAGAACTTTCTCCTTTTTCCCCATCCCCCAATTTCTAAGAAACAGTCGTGAGTCATGTCACAATATGATAGAAATGTTAGCAACCAGATTCGTACGGAGGCTCCTTAGCAGCCCTCATGAATACCATGAGATCATGTAAAGCTTCCTCTGTAGGAGGAGGAAGAGGTGTTTTTTTTTTTTTTAACGAGACCAAGGGATACAGTTGGGGAGSATGAGGGGAGAGCAAGCCATGGCTCCCCCCCATCAACACAGTGGCTGCGACAGCAGGGGCCAAGGAGCAGCAGTGGGCAGTCATGCTGGCCGGCCAGCCTGAGAGGGATGGAAACACCAGGGGAACTCAGTTTTCATGGGTGCAGCAAAGCTAACGTTCGTTCAAGTCAAGGCCTCAGATCTCAAACAAAAAAAGCCCTTCTTACACGGTCTTTTTGCAGACCACCATAAGCACACTGTTTCAGTTTTAACAGTTTAGCCCATGTGCAACAGGACGAATTACCAGGGTTACACACTGTTGAGAGGCACCGAAGCCCAGCAAAACTGTGCCTGGGACTACACCCCCATCAGCTTTTGGAAACTCAGGGCTGCAACAGTGTTAAAAATGCCAGCTATTCTAAGGCATGACTCACCCACCAGCAATGCAAGGAGCTGGGCTCATTTGTGCTCCCCATCTCCTGGGGAGTGGGATCCTGGCACATCCCAGCAACCTTTCCTCTCTGCTCACAAGGTCAGAGCACCGAACCAAGGCGCACACCTGAAACCACACAGTCCCTGGGGCCCGCTTTTCCAGTCCCTAGAACAGCAGGTATTTTCACCTGTTTGTGCAAATCCCCACATGGCCTGCAGCAGAGGAGGCACGTGGCCTCCTTTACCTCCTGCCCGGACAGGGACCTCGGTGCACAAGCTACCCCGCGTGCCTGTTTTCTCAAGCACATCACTCTGTGAGGCCAAAAAATCATTCTTGCAAATGTAATCATCCAGCCTACCAGCAATGAGGGAAATGCTTTCAAACTTAAAAGGCTTATCAGCTGCACTTACCACTCCAACTGCTGGGACAAAGTCATAACTGTGTGGCTGTGATGCCGTGCAACAGGAAAGTCATTTTGGAAGGCTTTAAACAAGTATGGAACAGGGGCGGCCTTCCTAAACCCCAGTGAGATGTCAACACAAGAGAGAGTGCTGATTTTCTCATGCTGCATTGCCATTAATCCAGAGGAACCAAGCACGTGAGATGGAGAGAGAAGATTTAGATAGTGCTCACAATACATACRCATACATATCACGTCTTGAATCTTCCAGCAAGACTGCAAATCCAAAGAGTAACTTGTCTGATATTTTTCAAACTTACCAGGCAACTACCGCACTTGCAGATGGTAGCAATATGAATCATATTCCATCTAATGACCATGTGACGAATAGACTCGCACGTTACCTTAATCATTGGAGCCTTCATTATGTCTTTGGACAATTTTTAGCAGCAGAGGAATCCAGAAACTTAACTGATAAATTTTGATCCACACTGATGTGCCAGCTTACTGCTCTGTTACTTTCATAGTATTACTAAGGTGTAGCCTACTTCACTGTTGTAAATTTACAGTCACATATTATTCTTTGATAATCTTTAGACTTATTCTAAGCACATTTTATTTGTGACTGAAATGAAAGTAAGCAGCTGAGCTAGCAGAAAATAAATCAGACCAACTGTATGAACTGATCCAGTGGCTGAGCTCAAATGGAAGTTCTGCCTTCCACTTAAAACAACATAAGAGATGGTAAAAATCACTTGTAAATGTGCAGCAGAGCAGAAATGATCTAAATGCCAACTACGTGAGATTACCTGTACTACCACAGTTATTTTCTGCTGAACAGTGTTTGCATGATCAGTTTTTACTGTTGCAGATCACGCTGGCATTGCTCTGACAAAACCCACTCAAGATGCATGGAAATTCAACTCACCAGGAACATCTGAAAGGCTCTGCATGCTGTGTGCATGGACCCAATACACTCATTTCTACAGAACCTAGGATTTCTCTTGGCTTCTCATGGCTTCAAAAATACCTTCAGAGATATTCAACCAAGCATATACCAATGCAATGCCATATTCCAGAGTCTGAGGTAAATTGAATGCTCTGAGGCTTACTTTTGTTAAGGAGCTACAGTATGGAATTATCAAAACACCAAGTAGCATAGCTGCTGCTACACCAACAGACCGCTTGGTCAAAAACAAACCAGTTGGGAGTTATGTCCATTTAACACTGATAGCTGCRTGACTAAAGTTAAAAGCAGCCACAGTAGGTTGCAAGACACTGCTACAGGGGGAAGGACCTAGCATGCAAGTGAGAAGAAAACTAGAAGTCCTGCTGGCCCCCTCAACAATAAGGAAACAGAGACAGAACAGCAGCTAGAGGGGAGTAGAGCTTCAAATTTATCAGAAACCTACAAGAAGAGAAGGAAGATGGCATTTCACCGTCATCTTCCAAATCTATCAATATCTAACAATTCCAGTCTATGAAACTTCATAATCTGAATTGCTGTTTTACAGTATGTTAAGTATGTATACTGTGGCATTAGAGCTGTTTTGCCAAATACAATTTACAGAAGGGTGGGGAGCCTTTTTGAAACCATCAGATCATTAGGTTAYGATACCTGAGTTGGGTGTAAAATAAGCAGGTGTTTGACATCAGGTATTGTGCTTCTGGGAAGTTCAGCAATATGTTTGAAAGGAAGACTTAACTTGCATTCATGGCAATACAGTACTACTACTAATGAATCAAGTAATCAGCAACTCTATAAAAAGAAGGGTATCCCYGAGTGTTCAACATCAAAAGCGCTACATTAATTTGCAATTAAAAGGCCAGAATCGGCAAGATCCTGTGCTCTCCTGATCCCATTTGGAGTCAGTGGAAATGAATGGCGCATAACACCTTTCAGGGTCAGATCCAAAGAAAGAAGCATTCATTTGACTTACGTTACCACTTCACTTGGAAAATACTTAAACCTCGGAAATGACAGAAGCAAAACCAATATGGAATTCATTGCAGAACTCCTCATTTTCAGGAAGAGTGTTCTGGGAACATAAAGTGAAGTGCCACAAAAAAAGCTCCTCCAAATTTCCAACACACTGCTGTAAACTGCAAGTTCTTGTGGAAATCAAGGGAAATCTTGAAAGCTCTCTAGAAACTATGAAGATTTCCTGCTGAAGCTCCTATGGGTCAAACATAAATTACATACCTTTTTACTGACACGAGTCCATTATTAATTCTATCCGCAACATCCCATATGTTCATTTCTCTCAACTTCTGCTTTACCCTTTTCACTCTTCTTCATGTAGACAGTGCCCACCTTGCCTAAGTCTCTGGAATGACCATTTTTACCACAGTATCCATACAAAAAGAGAGCCAAAGACATGTATTTTTAATTTCTTAATAAGCTAAAAATTCACACCAGCAATTCAGGGCCTGTCCTCTCTGCTCTGAGTACATGTTTTATATGTCACCTACTTTTAACTATGGTTAAAATCAGACTGCAGTCTTACATGGCCTTATCTGTTTTGGGAGGTGCTTAGCACACCTTTTTGCACTATAAAAGGCAACAAAAAAACATATGAGTGTGTTGTATATCAACTCAGATCCTTATGTTGTAGAATACCACCAGGAATACTTCTTCAATGACCTTAGCAAGTAGATACAGTCAGATAAAAACTCAAAACTAGCAAAGCAACAATTCAGTCTCTGTACAAGCTCATGAAACAGCAAAAGGAAAGAGCCAGGATGGTGCAGGTCAGCAGGTTCTCCATTACACCTCTCCAAACTGCAGGGAGGAACAAACCAGACAGCAGGAGTTTTATTTTAGAAGACTTTTTCTGACAATCGGGGTATGTCATGTATTCCAAAAGGAAAGGGTCCAGCTTTTCAAAGAGTAAAATTGCCAGAAACGGAACCCAGTAACACCTCGACTCTGAAGAGATTTGTCCTGTTTCCATAGTTAGTATTCCACCCCTTCCTTCAAAGACCTCAGAGACGGCAGAACAACTTGTGACGCTTGCAGCCTGCCGCTGAACTGCTAGGTTGGATTCATGCCTTAGAGGCTCAGGACTGGCATAACTGAATCTTCAGATTTATATTTAGCTGTACATTGAAATTCAGTTGCAAACCCAGAACGTGAAATGACCTACGCAGAGTCTACAGATCTCTCATTCCTTAGAGTCTTCACCTTTACACCAGCGGTTATTGTTTGCATGGAGAACAGCAATAATCAAAAAAACTTACAGAACAAGCCAGTAACATCAATAATTTCTGTTATTGACAGAATATTTGTCCCCTCTCCTTCATCCCAGTTTTGAAGTCAATCTAACTGGTTGCGATCTCGCACATCAGGTTGCCTGGCAGAGCTAATGAAAAAACCCCCACAATTTATCTCCCATTGTGCAAACCTCAGTGATTCCCCTCTGCTTCTCATAAGAACATCTGGAAAGCAACACCATCCAAGAGGATTGCTCGAGGGTAGGAGGGCATGAGAAGAGAAAAATCCTTCTGAATATTTGTGCTATATTTAAACTCCAGACCAAAGCTTACACTTGGAGTGAATGTCTCTCTGCTGTAGGAATGCAAAATTCCAAGCACTGAACAAGGATGTGCTAAGCTTTTCACAACATGCCCCTAAGCAATGGCGTTACTGCACATTTGTAAAAACGGGAAGTACAGTGCCTCTATCTTCCATTGCAATTGTTGCAGGGACAGAAAACAGGGAGCAAAAGGAAATTTCAACAGTGCGCTGGGGGGGGGGGGGGAAATCTCAATTTTCAGCACAGAAAGTTCATCTGTTTTGCAGAAATACCTCCTACAAAGAAGGTGCAAGCGGAGCAGGGAGGATGCAGTAAAATCAGAACAACTCAAACAAAATTTCAGAAGAAGGTGTCTTAGTTTGGAATTCAAAATTCACATAAAATTGGAGCAATATCAGAATCAATTGTCAGTGAAGGCAATGAGAACTACAGATACTTAACTAAGTTGGGGAAAGAATACCCAGGATGTGCAGTTATACTCATTTTACTGTTTAGGTCCGTAAATCTAGGCAGCCATCTTTTGCAAAACAAACTGGCTTCATTTTCTTAGTACCATCTGACCTCAACATGTTATTTGTGCAAGGTGCTGTTCCCCTGCCCCAGCCTAGCAGGAGCAAAGGTGTTGTTCATGCTCTGTACAAAGTGGCACGTAGGAAAGGTCAAGACAGATACAGGAGGACTGCACAGAAAGCTAGCTTTTCGGGGAAGCATATTCCCAAGATGAGTAGTTGATGTAGTCCAAATCCTTGTGGGGACTATTCACCACACCTAAATTCATTAATATCAAAATTAAGTCATTACCAAAAGGGCAAAGAGCTTCTCAGTCTGAACTGCCAGTACTACACATAGCATTTGAGCTTAACAGTGGCCTGTTCACATGAAAGACAGGAGAAGTTGATGCAGCTTATTACGTGAACTAAATAGGTGGGAGCTATGTGACTCTCAGGATTAGGGACCCTGTAGGAGTCAACCAGTAAACTTACTGCTGGAGTTAAGTGCCTTTTCATTTTCCTGTATGATTGGGAGACAGTGACTTTAGTCATTGCCAATTCAAGATAAAGATATGCCAATGTGACACCTACGTGTTACCCCAGCTAACTGGGGTAGCAGAAGAGATGTACCACTGGGAACACAGAGGTGTGGGCTGATATACTCCACTGAGGAGGATAAATCCTTTTACACAGAGTTCCCTGCTGCCGCAGTCATAGTGCTACTGCTATTTTCACATCTAACTAGGCTATACTACGCTGTTGGATGCAGCACAGACGTGCTCTTGTTCATATCAAGATGACTATCCTTACAGTAGCGCAAAAAGTATTAGACAATGACGGACATCCTACATGCACCAGAACTCACCCTGTAGAGAGTGAAAACAGCAGATACTTCTGTTTTCTTTTGCCTCTGTGTTTTTCCAGTGTCTCAAGCAGTGGCTAATCTGTAGCACTAAGGTCAGAGGGCTTAATGTGCAAGTTCATAAGTAGAGGTAACGTTTCTAAAATGTACAACAGATAAAGGGGGAATTCCAGGATAAAGCTGTATGGTTTAAAACACCACACCTTCTTCTTCCTTTACTACTTTTTACATCAGCAAACAATCATTACAAAATTATGGTTACATCTTACACTCGTTGTATGCTAATTATGGCCCATTATTAATTTAAAAATTCATGCTCTTCCTAATTTACAGGACTTYACTCTTACCCACACTCATAAACATCTGATTACCTTCCAAATCAAAAGCCTGGTTGCCATAATGTTCCTAGTGGTGTCTACAGAGTCACTCATGCACCTCCCTCTGTTGGACTTAAGCTTGTCTGTTTTTACTGAAAACAGAAAAGGGAGAGAGTAGAAAAGCCAATTTTGCAGGTATTCTGGTCAAGGTGGAAAGGTTTTACTGGATAGAAAGGTTGGGCCTCATGCTAAATTTTTGGGGCGTAGAGCAGTGTTCAGGAATTTGTTTTCAAATGAACTCTACAAGTTTTCTCAGCTTGAAACATGAACTATCACGTAAGATACATCCTGCTGGCTTAGTTCACTTCTACAGCCGGTTGAATAAGCCCTTTCAGTGGTTATAAGATTGCACTTTTCCAGTATATATAAAGCTGGCTACAAGGTTGCCTTTTCCCAGTCACTAGGTGCACTGTACACACAAATAATATTTTTCATCTCACATCCAGTTATACTGGCACATAAGATGTTCATCAGTGTCAATTACACTGTACAGAGCTTGTACCATGGTACCTAACTTCTACTAGAGTTTTTTCAGTGAACTGTGTCTTTCAGAGCATTCCTAGGTGAGGCAGCATTGCTTTCTGCTCTATTTGTTTTCACATGAAGTCTCTTCTGGGCCAGGTGCTAAACTATTAGCGGTATTAGTTTTCCTGGTGTAGCAGGGAGAGTTTTAATTAAAACCTGCCTTTCTACTCCTTACTCCATTAGTGTATATGCTATTTTACTGCAAAATCTGGTAATGACAAATGACAAAACCTCCCATTTGTTGTCATATATTGTATGTATGAAATGTATATAACAATTGCTATTCACGATTATGACTGCAATAACAGGATGCAATGAATTAAGTTGGTCGTATTTTGTTCATTCTTAAAAAGTCACACCATTGACCAACTTATCGCAGAGATAACTAAATTACCATGTTTATTTCCATATTTAGTAATATAAGCAGTGGAACATACTGTGTTATTCATAACTGGATTTCATGCAGCTTAGGAGTTTAAGGAAAGGACTCACCTATATGTGGAAGATCAGTCTGCATTAAGATTGTCCTGAGTTTAAAACACATTAGTTACAAGTAATGAGTCAAAAAAAGTCAGAGAATTCCTAAAATGTTGCCAGCTTAATAGAAGCCACAAAAAAAGCAATGCAAGATAGAGAGGTATCTGTTATTTTATTAGAGTAAAAGTTTTCCTCTAAAGTTAACTTCTCCAGATTCAGAGAGGTTTACGAATTATTAAGGTGAATGTGCCCTTGAAATCCTTCTTGACCACAGCTTTAAAAACAGYGTACCAGAGCAGAGGCACCCCATTCTGCTTCAGAGGTGGTTTTAACTTCGACCTTTGCACAGATAGCCTAACGCATTTACATCTCAGACAGTGGAAGAAAAATATGTGTAACTCATAAAATGCTTCTGTTGCAAAGTCACAGGGGAGGCACCAATAAAATACAGTCTTCTCCCTATCTCCCCTGGCAATGTAGAAGAAGTTAAACAAAGGAAAAATGTCAGCAATTTGGTGTCAAGCAATTTGGAAACTACCTGAATCAGGAAGAAAAAAATTCGGAATGGCTGCACCAAAACATATGCTTCCCCTCACCCGTAGACTTAAGTGCCCTTATTACTTTATGCAAATTTTTCTTTTGTTAACAAGCTGCATGGGCCTTAAAAGACTGCCACGATACCAAAAAATTTGTAGCAAGGTGTGATTTGACAGCATGCTGATATGCATACTGTATTGTGAGTAGGAGACAGCAGTCTACCAAATCATTTTTTGTTGAAAAAAAAAACTTGGCCACCAAGAAAGGTCTCCAAAACCAACAGCCAGAAGCAGATTTCAGAGGGACAATCACCATCTGCTTCCAGCCAATATGGCCAACAATAATTTATATAATTCTGCAAACTGTGTAAATTCAGCTACTTTTACAGCATTCTGATTTTCTGTGTAAGTGATGGATTTTGACTTATTTTGTTCCTCCAGTTTATCTTCTCTGAAAAGTTCAGTCTGACAAAAAAGGGCTGGTAGAAAGGACCTACATACATGGAAGAATGGACATGAGAAGAAATACCACCAAGGAGGCTTCAGCTGCCAATATTCTTCAGCTGCCAAGCTTTTACCTTAGTACTTTCCTTTATTTCTCCTCTGCATGGTGAGCAGATGGATTCACACTTCAGTATCTGGTGGTATCACAAATCAGTGAATCTCAGCTTGACTGAAGTCTTGGATGCAAGAAACCAGTTAATTATTTTAAGCTTGCAGAAGCCAGACAACCCAGAGGAGTTCTGCCAAGCAAAGATGGAAGAGAATTTGTGGATGTGATTGTGAACTCCTGATAGACTGACACTGATTGGAAAAGGTCTGGTTCATTTCAGAGTGACGGGAACAGGTTTCCAACAAGTATAAGGAAAAATTGTGATGGATGGCTGGAATAACATCCAATTCCAGCTTCCTTCTACAGGTGTCTCAAATCCTCATTTTTACCTCTGATCCTGCTGTTGAGTAATGCTTGTGCAACGTTTAGGATAGGTCCACCAGCAGCTTGTACTTCAGCTGAACGCCAGCACTTTCCCTCCTTCACTGCAGTATAATGGTTCACACTGTGTTGTTTCCTCTATTACCACAACCCAAACATCACTTCAAGCTTTGTCTCCTAGATGACCTCCTGTTTTCCACAGTGAGCTATTTTCATCTCTTCCCTTTATTCACTCTTGCAGCTCTTTTCTGAAATGTCTGCAAATTAACCAGCTATCTGCTTCAATGCTGTGCACCAAAACCAGCCACAACATTCCAGTGCTATTTCTCTAATGCCAAATGCAGATGTAATACAGCCTTGCAAGACCTGTCTGGCATTTTCCTGGTGATGGATCCATGGAGCCCATTAGGTGTCATGATGGAAGAACCACACTTGCAGCTTCTGCTCATTTGACTTATCAGCCATGATTCTGCATCATGTCATGTTGGCTTTTTGGTTTTTTCCAGACTGTAATGGTGAGGGTAACTTAGCACAGAAGCAACACAGCAGTAAAAAGCCTGCAGGAAGCCTGAAGTGTACGAATACTAGGATTGCCTAAGTAAACAGATTTTCAAGTTGAGCAATGAACTGTCATCTCTTTCCCTCCTCTCACTACACAGGTACACATACAGTCTCATACTGCAGAGATTTTCTGCATTTAAAAAGACATTTACCAACCTCCCTGCTTAAGCACTGTATAGCAGACATCCGTGGAATGAGATAGCCGGTTGCTGTGAAATGTTGGGCCAACTACTCTGTGTTTTCTGTGCGACAGTAGGGATGACTGACCAACTGGTAGACAAGCTAAAGATAAAACTGGTTTGATTATTTACAGATTCCCAAACCCAAACCTGATAAGAGTCCATAATGATTTACAGCCAGCTGCTGAACAGAATCACAGCAGTCCGTAGTTCGTAAGGACAGAAAACATAGTGCTTCTTCAGTGGGAGATCAGAGCAGCAAGCAACAGCTACCGCATGCTCAGCTTCTAGAGACTTGTGCAGAGGCAGAAACCCCAAGTCCTCAGTCAATGGAGCTGGCTAATTACAGCTCACTTCTATTATCTGTGCTTTTGCAGTCCCTGCCTCTGCCCTGTCAAGGAGATGAATTTGCTAATGTCAAGGACCTAAAATGCCCTTTTCTATCTTTTCCATCATTTCATTTCATTCTGTTGTCTATTAGCTTCCCCTTTATCAAAGTCAAGAAATACAAAAGAGTTTTGCAAAGAAAAAGAGAGCAGACTGAGCAATAATTTCTTTATGTAATTCTAGCATCACTAAACAAAAAGGCCCCTGAACTCCCATTTATACATTTCAAACTTTTTCTGTGGGAAAGGCTCTTCCTGAGATTGCTTCTGCACCTTCCCAACAGGTGACTTAACTAATACCTACAGAAAGTGTGTTGTCAAGTAAAATTCACATCCAGACAGACAGCCCCCAACACTACTAAGTCTCATCTGGAGCAGTTCAATGGTACTGCTTCTCATGGGGAAGACATCATAGGAGAGATTTCACCTTTTGCAGGTGCAAATTTCATACCTGTCATCAAAGGAGCTATTTTGAAAACCTACTCTTACAAGCAACAAACCTCTTGCAAGTTTATGCAGTTTACACAGAGACAAGAGTCATGAAATTCTGTGCGTTAATGGAATGAAAAAGCAGCTTCACAGCAATCACATAGGTCCTAACAGATATAATTCACCTAAAAAGTAAGAACATTAATATTACAGAGGTTTTGTTTCCCTCCTGTATATTAACAGCATRCATCATGGGTTTGCTGCAACATTATTTTAAAATGTTTAAGGCCCCATTGCCAAACTGTTTCTCTGCCTAGCAGTTCAGTCCAGGAAGAAAGCCTAAAAAAATCTTTGCTTACTATTTGTGGCAATAAAAAAATTTTCCTGTAAGCTATTTATAGTACCAATTTGTGCCAGTGGACAAGCGCCTATAACTCTGTACCATAACATACCATAACCCTGGATGTCTAATCGTGGTGCTGGTTTGCTCTACAAACCGTTCCCCTGACAAGATGAGCGTCCAGTTTAAACGGTGGTGGCACAGCTCCTGAAGAATGCTAGAATGGATGCCCTCTTTATATGGAGAAGTTAATGGGAAGAGGTATTGAAAAATAAATTACATTGGAATAGCTCCACTCTCCCTGCAGACACACTGATCTGAAATAAAAGTCACTTTATTCTGAAAATAATTATTTCCCTCACAAAGCTCAGCGGTAAATCTGGCCTTGAAAGAACTGACTCTCTTTTCAACTCATAACACAAAGAACCACAGAATATGAACTTCATGCAAATAACTTGCTCAAAGTAAAACTAAAAAGTTGCTTGCCTTGGTAGACACACACAAAAAAAAAAAAACCAAAAAAATCTGTTTTTTATCAAAACGTTCACCTGGACTATAATATGTCTTTTTACAACTAATGAGCAACTCAATCCTTTCAAGACTGATTTTGATATGGTGGGCTTCTGAACAAGAGCTGTAAGTAGCCCCTTTCTGCTCCTTGCTGGAACACAAGCATGTGGGGGACCGAGGGACAGGCCCYCGCTTGCTTCTCCTAGGACAGGTAGCTGGAGAACAGCTAAGGTTTAGAATTGAGCAAGTACTGGAAAAAGCTAAGTAGAAGCAGTTTACTGGCAACAAATTGCTAAAACCCTTGAAAAAAAAAGAGTAAATTGTGGCTCCCTAAGCACAGTTCATTCCTTGGGACTCCTGCGAGGTTGCTCAGCAACATACCACAATTACTGTGGGTCAAGTCCTCCGGACATAATCTAGCCTATTGACTTTAATTCAACTACCTCTAGCATAAGGTACTGCCAAGTGTGAGCAAGAAGAAAACAGAAGCAATGCAGACTGAAAAGCTCTCAGATGATGTTGGGAAGAAATTTCACACAGTTTCCAAATGTGTTTTATCTTGTTTTATCCAAATTGTTCTGATCTGCTCAACCCAAAATCTGTGTTCTACGATCATTCTTYGGAAGAAATAATTCAGAAACAAATTTTTATTTCAATTCTGTAGGAAATCAAGAACTAAAGTCCACTGATGCAGTGAGACATTTTTTAGTTTAATCCATTTTCCGGTACTCGGACTCCCACTACAGATACTCTCTCAAAAAAAMCCGACACCCAATCTTGGTGAAGAACTCTTAATAAAAATACTTTTCAGTCTATCAAGCATAGTTGTTTATGACAAGCTTGACCAGAAAGTCACCCTTCCCTCTTGTGGATAACTCGACCCTTCTGAAACCCATTCAGCTAATATATTATCGGGAAACTTCACTGGAAGTCACAGTCTGAATATAACACACACGGCTCTCCAACCTTTCAGGAGGACAGCACTGCTTTGAGATGTATATATACGCTTTTTTTAGGGAAGGACAGCTATAAATAGGAGATGAGACCTTGGGATGGCATAAAGTTCCACTGAGTATTTGGCTTTTGTATAGAAAACACACAGAGCAGCTTTCTGACCCAGGCTGCAGCATGCACGGCACGAGCAGCAGCGGTCAACAATCCTTCTGCATGAGCATTCCTGGCGGAGTCCCGAAAATATTAACTTTACTATAAAAGAGGGAGATCATATGGGTTGGAGGAAAAGAAATTTCTTCAGAAAACGTTTTCTCTCTCACAGGAACTGCAGTATGACTCTTACGCCCAGGCTTATAAGGAATATTAGTCCACCCACTGAAATTCAAGTATTGTTGGGGGCTGGGGTGGGGGGTGTTCCACCTCAGAGAAATACTTAGGGTCCATTTTAAACCTCTTGTTTTTATTACAAATTCACTTTCAAATACTTATGCAAATTTTGCTAAAATACCTTTTTTTGGGATGAAATCTGGGTTTGAAGTTCTCTATTTAAACCATTGACAAGAACAATGATCACAGGGAAAACAAACCCACCACCTTACTGCATTAAACAAAGYGTGTAGTTGTGGATTTAGGGTTTTTGATGGATACAGGTTTAAAACTGATGGCCTGAAAGCTTGAATAATCCTAGACCCTGGTATTTTACACAGGCATATGTAATAAAGATGCTCAACACAGTCCCCTGGACCTAGCAGTCCATGGCTACTGCACCCCAGCCTGCTTATTGACAGCAGCACGCTGCCATATGGCTGCTCCCTACCAAACCTCAGCTAATTACTAAATGACATTCCGTTTCCTCAACGGAGATGTTTTTAGAAGAAACCAGCAGCAGCTGTAGAGAAAACTTTGAGTATAAACTCATAGCAGAGTGCACAGACACACAATTGTAAACGCACACCTATTTCAGCCTTAGCCCTTAGGGAAGAACCACAAATGTAAAATGCGAGCTTTGAAGCACAAATCAAGTGAAGAAAGCAGCATTTTGTTTGTGTCATTACTAATACAGACATCTAAATATCTAAACTAGTTTCCCTGAGGGGCTAGCTTGCAGTTTGAAGTACATTCCTTTCAAGATGTATCCATGGTCTTTCTGTGAAGGCTAATGATAATTTTATCTCTTCTGAGCCTTCCAGTAATAAATGTTGACAGCCCCAGATGCCAGGTCCTTGGTGAGAGCATCTGTTTGTTTATTCAGGATTAAGTTAAACTACTTAGCCGCCATTACAGTAAATCCACCTCTCCTACAGACCTTCTTAAGGGTACTGAAGAAAATAATGAAAAACCACATACTGCTGTGAGATCAATCGTGTTCAGAAGGCTGAGAAATCTTTGACAGTTTATTCTTGGCATGGAGAGGTGAGGAATAGACTGCACCAAATATTAAGTGCTGCTTGAGCAACACAGAATCCCCCAAAAAGAAAAGAARAAGGCAGTGTGAGCTGCTCTCTGTCTTGATTTCATCACATCACACCTTGATACTGCATCAGACTTTCAAACAAGGGACTGTAAAGCTTGATCCTGCAGTCTTTGTCCAACAAGGAATGGGTTTAGATACCTAAATAATTATGCTCAGGTATATGACAAAAGGACTGGATACCTTTTTTTTTTCCTGAGGCAATTCACAGTAAACCTTTACCATCTTTCAATATTTGAAACGTAAAGACTTTTAGATTTAATTTCCTCTTTGTTAAGGGCGTGAAGGAATGTCGTGCTCTTACTGACAGGAACGCAATTTGAGACTCCAAATTACCCAACCTGTAACACAGATGTCATTGCTTCACACTGGCAAAATATTCTCATGTATCATATAAAGATCTAAAGCTTTCAGTGCATCAACATGTAGTAAGACTATGGGATACATATTAAGCAGTCAAACAGCAAAGAACATATTTGAAAAGGGGATTTTCAAGGCATGCTGCACTGCAATCTATTTAATTAAAAAAAAAAAAAAAGTCTTAAGATGGCAGAGCTAGCTTCCATTTTGCCATTTAAGGCAGCTGTAAGATTGGCGTTTAATTACTAAAAGATGGTGCAAAAGCGTGAGACAGCTCCTGCTCACCAGTTGTTTCTGCAGCACAAGCAGAAACAGTCTCTGGCTACACCTCAGAGTATTGGGGGGGTAGGCAAGAGTATCTGCATGCTACTGGGTCRGAGTGATTTTAATTGTACAAATAGGATTTTGGAGGCTTTTATTCTCATGAATGGATGCTTTATAGATACAGTAGCATGGGCTGCAGGATTAAGAGAATTTGAGTTTGATAAGACTGCAGCCTAGGACCTGGTTGAGGTACCCAGGGACCCCTGACTGCATGGGTACCTCTCTGGATTTTTGTCCTTGCCCTTCCCTGCCTCGTGCCACCAGTGTTTCTCCACCCTGAGCTGGAGCTGATGTGGGAGGGGTGGCCRGCTGGCTCACAGCAGCTTGTCGGAATGCCAAACACCCAACTAGAGGTGGGCGGCAAGACCACCGGAGGCTGCATCTCTGTGGTTGGGAACTCATCCTCATCTCCGCATCAAAGGACAGAAGCCGCTACACTGATGCCGCTCAGCAAACAGCTTCTAAAAACCTCCCAGGCTGCCCAGAGACTGAGCAGACTTCGTGCATCCCAAAGCAGAAGCCGCATCAGCCCAGTGTGATTGGTCCCCAGAGGAAGGGCTCTGCAGTGGGAAAAGCTGTAGGAAGCGGGCTGAGGACAGGCTGCCAGGAGACGCTCCGAGGTCAGGGCGGCAAACGAGCAGCTTCCTCTCCGCAAGATGCTGCGCAGCGCTTCCCCCGCAAGTTCACGGAGCAAAAAATGATCACAGGCAGGAAAAACATATGACATGTAGTAACATAAATTGACAAGTTCTCAACAGGAATGAAACTATTTTTTCCACTTTGTTTCTTTATATAAACAGTATTTGATTTTTAACGTGCAAAAGACTGACAACGCACAAAGCATAAAATAGATAGCGATCTCCGTAAACCAGGATGGCTATTATCAGATTGGCAACATAAGAGGCCATTGTTTGAGCTAAAATTACCTCTCATGGTCTCGCAATACGCTCCACCAAAGGACACTGTGTCCCACTGCAAAGACCCGCTCCTACACAGACATCCACTACAGGGGCCAGGAGACAAAGGTCCGGGAGAAGTGGAGACTGGACCACTCACCAGGTTTACAGAGCCAGGTTGGCTCATTCTCAAGAGGCAGATTTGCACTCCAAACGTGCAGCAAATGTTCAGGAGAAAGAGAGAGAAACACTGAATACTTCCGGATTTGATTATACTCATGGAGCACAGGTTGTTGACACCCTCTGATGTTCAAAAAAGACAGCATTTTGTTTATCAACGCCAAGTATGGCCTTAAAAGCTTGAAGTACCTGCAGCCCTTACTCCAACAGGTAAATAAGCACCAGTGAGGAAGCTACGCACCATCCCTCTGATTTTCACAGTACTACTCATTTTTCTACTCAATTAGAAACCCGAAGGACAAGGAAGCTGGTTAGTGCTTCTTGCATACAGAGGCCAATCACGTCTACAGTTGTTTTTTTCTTTTTCTGCAGCACCATTCATGACTTTTCCTGTAGGCTCCAGAAAACTTTCTTCGGCACTTGTCTCACATACAAATTTTTTTGAATGGCATGTATCTTCCTTGATGCTTTCATTGTCAGAATATCTTGATATACACCCATAAACAGGAGTCTGGAGTACCCAAGGTAAGTTGTAAWACAGAAGGTCTACAATTTCAGGAGAAAACCAAAAGCTTAAACAACTTCCTTTTGGTGAGTTTGCCTTTGAAGGAAGGACACTGGGAAGTATTTAGGACCTTCTGTTTTTACATTACACTTTAAAAAGCATATAATATCTTTGAAAGAAATCTAACCTGACCTGAAAACAACTTGCAAAAAACTTATGACTCCTCAAGTATACCCTGAAAAAGAATCGCTGCTCATCCCACGCATTGATAGCTGGGACCTGGAAGCAACAGAAAATACACCAAGGAAAACCATTTCAAATATGGTTTGCAATGCAGTACTGGCAAACTGCATTGTACCACCCATGTCTAGGCTGAGAGCCAGCAGTGGGCAGCGGACAGGGCAGAGCTAGGATCACTGACAGGAGGAGAAAGCAAAGATGGCATGGAAAGAACAGGATGAGCTGAAGAAACCCGGAAATCTGAGCTTGCTGCTAAAGGGATGCTGCTACTGTGGGGATGTGAAGATGGGGGTGAGGGACTGCTGCCTGTGGGAATGGCAGCTATAGCTCACACACCTTAATAATTATAATCATTAATAACAGAAGGATTCCAGGCATAGATAAAATTTACGACATAATYTTATGTGCAACAAAGTTTGTTCCTTATGTAGGGATCTTATGCATGCATTATGCCCTACAGGGAGGCATAAGGCAGACAGCAATATACAGAGGCTCTTTTCTCATGGCAATTTAATGGGTAAGCACATTATTTGTGGCCAAAATGGTCATTATTCCTATTCCCATAGACTGAACAATGGGGAAGACAGAAAGGTTTGCCATGAGGTGGTCACTCGTTGCACCTCTTGTTCATTACTTGTTTTGGGTTGTGTCACACCACAATATTTAAATATACAGTATTATGGCACACGTATTTTTTGTTACACAGAATCCATGGAGTTTTGGCAATAAAAGACTGAACAAGGAATGTGAATAAGTAGTTTATTGAAGACATGAGTGTCTTTCCATGTAGGAAGTAACTTGTTTAATGAGCACAATCAGAGTTTTTTTTCTAAAATAACAGCTTTGATTAGCAGCAGACAGTAGTGCTCATGGAAGTCACTGATTTCTTTTAATTGGCTTTATTTGAGATCCGTGCAGCATTAATTTTTCCACACATGAAATGCAAGTTTTTTACTCACCGAAGTTTAATTCTGCTATCAATGATCTCTGTATTTACTGCAGCACATCTTCAGTAATTAAGTCTCTTAAACGTCTCTTTGTTCTGCTAGGGATGGAAAGCCAGTGAATGAGTTTTCATTTAACGGGTGTGGGGGTGTGGGGGAGGTAAGTAGTGGAGGAGAAAGACGACTTTTTCCTGAAGGTTAGGGGGGAGGATTAAACAGAAATGGCGCAGGAGAAAGTCAGACATTGACTCAGAGTAACTGAAGGGAGCCAGAGCAGGGCTCCTGGCACTGAAAGCACAGTGTGACAACAGAAAACAACTTCAATCCTTCCTACTCCCACCATGCGTTAAAGAAGGAAAACGGTAACAGCTCCTTCGTCAGTGCTTGAGAGATCTAGCAGTGAGAAATGCTTGGAAGAAGCCAGCGGTGAGGCTGCAGAGGGCACACCAAGGAGCAGCCAGCTCCACTGTCCCCTGTCCCCCCGCAAGCTGTGGACAAGCCTTGGCAGAGGCACCACACAGAAGAGCAGCGTGTATCCCTAGGCTTTGTGCTGTGTTTTGCTTACGGAACCCTTCTTGCTCTACTGGCTGCAATAAACATTAGCAGTCTGGTTTGAAGATGACTCATGGTTTCACGGTGTCAAGGAGCAGCATTGCCCGGTGGTCCCCCGTGGGTTGGGGCACTGGGAGCAGTGGGGGCTCCCCATGGGGCGGCAGGGCAAGGTCCGGCAGCCAGGGCCCATCCCACCACACCAGACAGGAGCAGGGCAGCCAGGGGGCACAGGGGCAGCCCCAGCCGAGGCCAGGCCAGGCCACAGGCCTGGCTCAGGGGGCCCATGGCCAGGCCAGGCTGTGGGCAGTGGGAGGCCAGCCCTGCTAGGGCATCCCTGGGGCAGGGGCTGATGGCCCGGGGGGCTGACATGGGGTCCTGGGCCATGGGCAGGGACAGCCAGACCTGGCAGTGCCCTTGGGGCCCTGGCATGCTGGCAGAAAGCAAGCACCCCTGCCCTGCCAGGCCAACCAGGGCTACCAGGGGGAGAGGGCACAGGGGCCGGGCCCAGGCGGGGAGGGAAGAGCTACGAGATGCTTCCCAGCACCAAGAATATGGATAGGGCTCGAAATGCCACTTGGGGTTATGCAGGCCGGACACAGCTGCCCCTGTAGCCCACAGCAAACCAAGCCCGATATTCCTCTGATTTGCACCGAAAGAAAATGGCAACAAGGGTTTGGTTTTTTAAAAATTGAAAGTAATTTGTCTTTATTTTGGAACTAACAGACACCCTGCTCCCCAGGCCCTGATCCAGAAACACCTGTCCCTAACGTCAGAGGCCTCTGCATTTTACAGAGCTACTAACGTGGCCGCATTTATGCGCATGCAGCACACCAGCATTTAAGAAAGTCTGTGATATCAACACTAGACTACATAATTACTTAAATATGTAGTAAAACAGGTCTTGCATATGTAAGGAAACACCGTAGATGAAATACACCTCCTTCCTGTCAAAGGTAACAATTTGTAATGACTAATTTAAGATAATGCATTTAAAAGATGCGGTTTGGTGCAATAAACAGAACGTACTCGTGGACAGCCCAATTTTTAACCATTCAACATCTTTTCTCTGTTAACAGCAAGTTGGAGGACAAACTTCCTTGACTGTTAATGATGAGAAAAACTACCACATGCTGTCCTGCCTCAAGACGTCCACTCCTCCAGCTGGCCATGAACCAAGAGGAAATTCCAGATCGGGAGGCAATTATTTATATATCTGTCTCCTTCCAACCCCCCTCCCCCCCTCCCCAAACCTTAAATTTGCTTCTGACTAAGAGGGAGTTAATCCTGCCTGGAACACTTCAAACACTGCTGTATCTTTACACTAAGGTCAACACCAGTTTTTGCTTCAGCCAGACTTGTGAGATTTTTGTCCATATTACTAGCAAATTTAATTTTATTGTGCTTGAGAGAAAACAATTCTCCAGTTTTGGGGTGTGTTTTTTTTTAAGCACACCTTCGCACTTGAAGTAGCAGTCACATTCCTGCCTACTCCTGCTGTTGCAAGTTTAATTAAAATTCTTTCATTTTTAAAAAGACTTTTTTTTTACTAACCATTGAAAAAAACAAATTCACAAGTACAAGAAAATGCCATTTTTACTTTAGGCTCTGGCTCAGTTCTCCAAGAGAAAAGCATCTCACCAACAAGCATTCACTATCACATTTTTCCTCTCAAGTCTGTTTGTGGATAAACAACAAAACTCACATAATCTACTGACTAGATCTTATACTTTTGGACTGAAATAAATGTTCCTTCTTGTGTAATAGATTAAGAGAGACTGGAAAAAAAAAATTCTCTTCTTAATTCGTTTCCCTTGTTGATGCAGAACAATTCTTCATTTCATGCAGAAAATGTTTCTCCAAGTGATCCAACTTCAGATCAGAACAAAGTATCATCTTTTCATACAGCTCTTGAGAAAGGCTTCAGTATGTGCAGTAACATTTGAAACAAATGATACTTATCYAACAGTGGGTATGTTCCAACATAGGTTTTAAAAAATCTAATTAGGGCTTTAATTTGAAAATACCTCTTTTCGACTGGTGGTTTTGCAAAAGAGAAACGTCTCTTAAGCCTGTAAGCATCAGGCATTCAAATGCAATTAAGTGATCTATACATAACATCAGGATGCTGTAAGTCACTGCTGTACTACTTAACTATTGCAGTTGAATCCCTGAGGAGCTATAACACACAACATGCAGACAACAAGAGAGGCCTCTTACAATGCATGCAGTATATCTGCTTGCATTGAGCAGAGCTCCCCAAGGAATCCTCCAGCAGACAGATGAAGCCACAGCTCAGTCAGGCAGCCATTAAGTGAATCTAAATAATCAAGAGCTGTGATCTGAGCAAGAGGTAACAGGTGAGCAGTGCCAGACTACTCTGAATTAGTATTTTTCAAAGGATGGGCTACAGAGGATGAAAGTTGCCCCCTGTGCTCAGCCCAGCAAAGCACTGTGAATGCTTACAGGCCAAACAGATGTGGACAAATTATTTCCTGAGGTTGTACGATCAAGTTGGACAAGACGTGGCCCATCAACAAGAGAACTTGCCCAAAGGACAACAAGGGTCAGACCTGGCAGCAGCTGTAGGAAGCTGGGAGATGATGGACATGAGGCAGGAGCTAACAGAGACACAAACTTTAAAACACCACCCTGGATCTGAAAAGGAAGCTCTTTAAGAGACGCCAAGGACAGAGCACGCTTCACAGCTACCCAGTGACACCAGTTACCTCAAATAACAAATTAATTCTATGAAAAAAGGTGGGTGCCTTTTTTTTTTTAATTATCTGAGGCAGACGCATGTGTAGAGTCATATATTTGGGACAATCCACGGACTGTGACAATTGTAATTTTCCCATGTTTCTATACGCAGCAGATTCCTTCACTTCTTTTACAGACCGGAGCTTTGCTCTAATACATGCAGAAGTGTCACTGGCCATTTCATCCTCCTCCCTGAAACCATTCAACCTAGTGGGCATGATCTGTGCCTCATTTACTGTGTCTGCAGCTGGCAAATCTATTCAACCAACTCTGCTTGCTAGAAGAATTATCATGGTAACCCAAACACCTCTGTCTTGCAGCACCATTGCCATTCTCTTTTCYTCAGTGGGCAACAACTTCATCGTGCTCCCATTTGCCTCAACCATGCTTCAGTATTCAGCTGTCAGTTTATGTAGGCTAACAACGCATGCAAAGGTCTTTCTAGTCTTTCAAGATGGGACCTACTGTCTTAGAGGAAGTCAAAACCTAAAGCTAGACAAATAAGTATAAAGAATTTAAGGGAAATGGAACAAATTGGCAATATATATATCATCTGAAGATTCACTTTCAATGAACTGAGTCAAGAGAGATTTAAATATAGACAGAATAAGGGCCCTGCAGAGAGACTGCATTACGCATATGAGTTTTGAATGGAATGGAAGAAAAGCTAATAAATGGATAGGAATAAGCAAAACGGTGAGAATGAGACTAAAGAAAGCCTGCAAGGAGGTTTGGAGAAAAAAAGGATGGGAAACGAGTAACAGAACCTGCTTATCCTATTTTTATTTTTTGTCCAGTCTCTGAAAATTAAATGTTCTGTAAGACAAGGCAGCAGATGCACAAAGGTAGCAGATAGACAGACAAAGACAGCAGATGCAGAAAGGAGTTACTGATGACTTGCTCTTTCTCACCTACACTGCTAATACTTGGTTCTCCTAAAAACAAACAAACAAAAAAACCCTCACACTAACACAAACATTTAGGACAAGAGATGTCTTTTTCCTTGTCAGGAATGAGTTGTCATGTGCTTAGATATCTGGCCTTTAAACATTCCCTGATTGAGAGCAATTTGCTCAGTTTTGTCACCCTGTCCTCTGGTAAAATAAGGCACATGCAAACAAGAACATAATGCTGAGTAATCAAAGCGTTTAGGGTTGTTGTGTGCAATCCTTTCCTTTCCATGATAACCTATGCCTTTTGATTTTATCTCTATATACTGCTTATTTCTATATCACTTCCTGATACGCTATAGGCTACCTCTTCCTCTTTTCGTGACTAGGTATAACAAAAGCAACTGCTGGAAGCCTATTATCTAATTATCTTGTTAGATCCTGCAAGGACTGTGGTGCTCATATAAGCAGATCACACATGTTTTGGCCTCTCAGATCGCTATTTCTTATCTAGCACACAAAACATATTGTCGTACGTTCTCTAAATGTGCTGGGTGTTTAAGTGAGTTGTCAGAAAAGCCTTTTCTTTGTCACTGTCATCACTCGGGTTGTTTTCAGCCAGAAGCATCTCCCAGTTTAGCAAGAGCTGTAGGGTTAGAGTACCTCACCAGATCAGGGCCAGGATGCAGCCCTGTATCTCAGGGCTCTTCCAGGTGTCGGTGGCCACTGACGAACTAGGATGAAATCGCCAGTTTCCAGTGTTGGAGCTGACAAGGCATGTTCATTTCTACCGGTGGTCACTTGCTCCTGTGTCTTTATCTTAGGTTCTTGCTCTGAGCCTCAAGAGTGTGAATACATCTGGATCACCATCAAATTACTTTGGATTACTGAGTATTTTGAAAAGCATATCTGAATTTGGTCACTGAATATCTATCAGAAGACAGAAGAATTATAAGATACAGGAAAACTGCACCCAGCACACAGTGGTGGTGCCCCTGCATGCATGGACAGAAAACAGAGAAGCACTCCATGTGGAAGAGTTGTCATTCGTAAAGAACTTCTTGTAATCATCCCAGGGAGCTCTGCCCCTGAAACGCTGACAACACAGGCAGCACGAATATAACACTCCAGTTCAAAACCTCATGGTCGTTACCAGATCAACCTGCTCTCCCATTGCTCTGCTAACTCCATCTTGCTTTGCCATGCTGACATTCTTTGAATTACTGAACTAGATGAAGCTGACCAACCACGTAAGGTAGTTGAAAGAAATAAAGTCTATCATCTCTAAACTCTATGAAAGTGCCAGGTCCTGGATTTTTTTGAAAGCAAATTCAAAAATAGTTTGAAAAACTCTGAACGCATTCTATCAGCTTTTAAAGCTCTAATCAGCAGTTTATATTCTCTCCAGGAGGAAGAACTAAGGAACAGCAAGATTTTTTTTGAGAAAACGATACAATGTGCTATTATTTTCTCCCTTCCATGTACCTCATCTACTCTCCAATGCAAAAGAATAAGCTTCAAACACTTAAAATGTATCTATTCAACCTTCACATTTATGTTGATTCTATTCTTAATTTTCAGAAATAGTTGGAAAATACTTGTGAAACATCCCAATACAAATTCTGAACTGAACAGATCCTTGTTGCAGATAACAATAAAAATGACACTTTCTGACTRTACTTCTCATGAAATAGAGGCTATTCTTAACTATTGTACTATATATAAGCCAACCTATATTTCAATACAGCCTTTGTGTCCAGTCTGCCTGCTTGTAATATGCTAGAAGAGAAGCACACAGTCGAAAGCATGATCCAGTATGGCAAATCCTATCAACAGTTAATCCATTTCAACGCCCTACCTCTGATGTGACCCTGCAGAGGAGAGCAAAGTCTTTAGTCACCTCCCAGCTAGTTATGATCTACCAAGCTTGGGGTCCGAGAGAACACAGATTTCTTCTCAGCCTCCTTAACACAACTACTTTATGCCCTGGTTTATTTTGATTAAATTTTTATTTTTATTACAATTACCTTAGCATACATAGCTCTTGATATGGTAAAAAATTATCTAGCTCTTAAAAAATGAGCAGAAATATTTGATTCCTTATCTTCCTGTAGCAGCAAGTGTTGTAATGGAAAAAATACAATTAATTTTGTTAGCTGAGCTTTCAATTACCTAAAGGATTTTTTAAAACCTAGAAGGGAGGGTAAAGATTTGGATAATGACGTTGAATGTAAGTAGTGGCTATTGATAGCTTCAAACTTCTTGCTTATATTGTGCTGCTCTGCTAGCTGCCTCTCCAGCTTCAGAGCAGCAGCAACCAGTATGAAAGAAACGGAAAGGTATACAATATATAAGATGTATTTGATAAAGAAATGCAATTCACTTCTAGATTTTTTTTTTTTTTTTTTTCTTTCAGCTTTGAGAGTAGCTGTGGCCTTCAAATATGAATTCTGGGCCAAATTATAGTTTAGGTAAATGCATCAACAGAAATTCAGTGCAATGGATTTGATGCATATCAAATATTGGAAATACACAAGGCTCCTTTGTGAAGCAAAGTAACAATGGTATGCTCAGACACTTAATTAGCAAGGAAATGTCAAGCTAAGACCGTTAAACTTTCATACTTGTCATCCTTGTTTCTGCTCATTTTTGTGTAAGTGCTAATGTTTACAGCCTATATACATTGCTAACATGACATCAAGCTTTGTGGCAAATGCACTGCTACTGTCAGTACATATTTAGCACTTGGTTCTCAGCATGTCTTTAAATACCATTTTCTGCCTGTGCACCTGCAAGTCAGTACACACATCTATTATTATATGGAACTGCAATGTATTTGCACATAACTGTATTTATCCTTTTGTAGTAATATTTATCTGACAAAAATGTGAAAAATGTTTTTGTAAGTTCTATATGTAATCAAGCAGCCCAGGAAACACTAATAGGTTCAGCATATTCAATTTCCTGCAAAAAATAAAGTTAGTACCCTGGTAATTTGATCAATGAACTCTCAAACAGGCATTTAAATATAAGTTTCAGTTAACAGAGTCTTCACAAATAAATGATGGGAGAAATTCTGTTATTAATACAACATGGATTTTTTTTAATACCTGTTGGTAAGGAAAGTGTTTTGAAAGTGGCACAAGGCAAAAGCAAAAAGCTCAGCCTCACCCCTTCAGGCTAAGCTATCCTCTACCTTGAAAAAGCCATTTTTGTGGACCAGAAGTACATGTGACATAGGCGTGCACAAACATGGGACATTCTGATTCAACACTTTGTCTGATCTTCCCCTGCCTTCCCCTTCCTCCACAGTAATCCTCTTTTCCTGCCTGGTGTCCTCATTCCTTTTGCTACATTCAGTATCTTCAAGAATTGCAGTGTGGCTGTACTGGAAAATAACTGTCAGGAACAAGTTTCATGGTAAGGCATGGGTTTCTCTGGGCTTAAAGCCATGAACGGGATAGAACTGAAAGCACAGCATACTGTATTTTTAAGACAGGAGAAAGAAGGAACAAAAACAGTAAGAAATCAATTAATAAACACTTTCTACTCTTCTTACTCTGTTCCACAGCTGAGCTCTTCATCCACACAGGCAATGAGGATCTCGGCCTCTTCCCTCACCTTGCAGCCTCCTGCCCTTCATCTCCACTGGTTCCTCCCACCCTACTGACTACAGCAGAATGGGGGACCACAGCACACGGACGCAGAAGTGCTGCTCTATCCATGACAACTGCTTGACCCTGTAACACCCCRTGCATAATGCCACTCCGAACTACGCTGTTCAGCGCCTGTGCCTCCCTTTCCTCTGGAAAAGCAGCCAGCCACTTCCAGGGTAGGCAGCTGCAGATGCTTTTCTGGGTCAGGGTGGTGCCACCCAAAGCTCTTCTAGCTTAACCCCTCTCTCCTTTCAGCTCTTGCTGCTCTCCCAGGCAGGTCAATAACAACCCCCAGGCCCAGCAGAAAGACAGTTAGATGTTCTCCTGGAGAAGGCAACAAGGAAATGAGGAGAAGAGACCTTCCAAGCAGAGCTATCTTCCAGCGATAGAACATGTCAGGCTATGCAATGGCAGAACAAACTTTCAGCACCGAGAGGACAGGAGGTCAAACTCACATCTCCCAGGCTCTTGGAGCCCACTGTCACTAATTTTCAAGTTTCAACATTGCAGATTAGCCTCACAAACTTCACACACATGGCAGAAATTCTCAGGCTAGCAAAGCAATCCAGGGAACTGAATCAGCTAAAACAACAGCCTGACAAAAAAAAAAAAAAAAAAAGAAGGGGCGTTATTATTGGGCTGGATTAAATCCTGATCTTCTTCACTGCCAAAACAGCTTTGCTGGCACAACAGAATAGGTAGCAACTCTAGGAATTGGCACATCAAAAACATAGCTCCTAATATACTGTCACTACCAAAAATGAGAACCTTTTCCATAAGACAAGCTCACAAATGACAGATCTTTACTGTAGACAGATCTGTACAGCAGATTGTTTTGTTAATGTTTTATAGAATCTGTGTTTGTACATTAGGTACATGTAAAGGTCAGTTAGGATAAATATCCCAAATGTGACTGCAGAAATAAGCAGTAAAATAAAGTAATTATAAAAACTCCAAACACTTGAAACTATACATGCTTTGAATTTTACTAATGCATTTCAGTGATACAACAGTGCAATGCAGAATCAACTATAGGTCAAAAAACATGACCTCATTTTCTGCATTCCAGCTGACTACTGCATGATCTCTAAGTTTCCGGTACAAATTATCCAGCCCTTCTTCGAGCTGAATGGATACACAAGCCGACTTAAGGCTTATAAGCAGGGGTTTTGATTTGGTTTCTGAAAATTGAAGAGGTAATCAGCTTTAAAGAAGAGAAACTGAAACCTAGTTTTGTCTTGCTTTTCTAGTTTGTTGTAAAAAATCTATGTTTTTTTTTCCTTGAGAAATGAATTCTGTAAAGTAAACAAAATTTACCAAACCAGATTGAAACACAGTTTCTACCTGTTGTGGAAGTTTCTCTACAAGCTTATCTGTAGACAGATAAATGCATACATGCTTTGTACAGGAGAAGGAGACAGAAAAATGCAATGTAACATTCTAGTCCTGTGTTGTGCTTTTTGTTTATAAGCATTCATATAACTAGAAGGCAGCGCAAAGCCCGAGAAAGTCTTCCGGAGATCTAAAGCTAGACAGATTTTGCTGGTAACACAACTTATGAAACAGAGTATCACAGCTGACAGGCATTTCAACAAAACTCACATCCTATATTTTACGATGAGCACAATTGCACAGGCCATGTGATAATTCTTTGTGCTAATCCTCCCTTCGTAGGAGCACATGGAACATATTTAATTTGTTTTTCCATGTAGAGGAAATGTTCCTCCTCTAACAAGTATCACAGCTATTGATTATCTAGACACTGAGCTTCTCAAGATGTGTTTAAATACCAAAGAAAAGAAGGTAAAGCAAGCTCCTTTTGAAAAGTTAAAATCTCTGCTTTACTTCAGTATATAAATACTTTAAGTTCAGTCACTGAAACCAGAGAACTGTCTTCTGGCAGTAAACTCCATTAGCACAACCTTTGCTAGGAAACTTTTTTTAAAAAATCATCACTAAGCATGGTGTCTTTGAGAGCTGACTTAAGAGCTCAGCTCAGAGCTTTTTTCCACAATCACGTTACCATTCATAACCAAAATTCTGGGTCTCATTTCTTCCCTTGTTTCCAGTTTCCCCAAAGAGAAATAAATCCTAACTTCATTTATATAGGGGCTCAGGACAAACAAAGCCCAACTTGTTTCTAAAGGACTTCAAGATCATTTGTTTTGAAGGTGCAAATTCTCCATATAAAAGCCTGTGTGCCATGTCCAAGAACCCTCTCCCAACATGAATAAGCTATGTTTTGCAGACTTTCAGTGTCCATACAAAAGCTTCCCTTGTTACAGGCAAGCAGTTTTCAGAGCTGTAAAACTGATGCCCTACAGACTTCCTGCAAATCCTCACACATCCTCCTCACCACAGTAATGTGGGGTCCTTGTCCATAATCTCCACGCATCCCCCCAGCTGTGATAATCCACAGCCCATGTTTCAGAACCTAAATACTTCTAGTTCCCCCTCAGCCACAGCAACCTCAACTCTCGTTCATGATCTCTCACTACCTGGTGAGTGAGAGGCAGCACTGAGTTGTGGCTCAACTGGTTTCCCACCAAACCATACACAACACAACTGCTGACCTTATCTTACACCTTTTTCTTACACCTTTAGATGGGGTAGTCATTTGTGTGTCTCTCCTCTACCAAACCAAGGCTATTAATGAAACTTGCCAGAGCTTAACAGCATTGAGACCTCACTCTCTCCTCCAAATCGGGATAGTTGAGCATTGGCTTCAAAAAAGCTCTGTGGAAGACAGATGGATAGATACAGCCATCCTATAAACTTCAGTTCCTCAGGAAACCAGGCTAAAAATAGCTGATCTCAAAAACTCAAGGAACAAATTGAACTCAAATTAACATAAATACCAACTGAAACATTAAAACGTGTTGGCTCTTAAATATTATCTTTTAAAAAATGGTGTCTCAAAGGGTCAAAATTAAAATGGTATTTATATATAGCAACAGAAGAGCATTAATTGACTTACAAGGTCCACAACTAAAACAGGTTACAGTCTAGGGTGACATCAGTGCAGATTAATGTAGGATGCAATAAATAACATGACTAAGCAGGGACGTTTAGCATGTCTCCTGCTCATTCTGCAGATCATTAGCTTGTCAGAGTGGGTACAGAAAACATCTAGACTTCAATTCCCTTTAAACAAAAGTGGGTACTTTCTTGGGTTTTATCACTTGCTTCCTAGATCTCCAAAAGGTTTTAAAATATCTTTCAGTCCAAAATGTTAGAACTTATTAGCTTCAACCGTAACAAATTTCGGCCCAGATCCTTCAAAGAGTTATGCACGAGGCTGAATTTATATTAAAACAAAACATTTCACAGGCAAAGATAATCTCTGAGTTAATATTTGCCAAACTTGGGGCTTGGTTTTCTTATTGACAGTGGATGACTCCAAATAACACCTGAGATTCACAGCGTGGGGAATACCAAACATACCTTATGTAAACTGATGTTTCTTCATGGGGACAACTCATGGCAAAATTACTACCTATTGCTTCCCAAACATCCTCATTTCATCTCCTCTACTAGGATAATTTCAGACAAAGTACTTCTAGACTCCACATGCCAAAACTTGCTTTCCTTCTCTTATCTCAAGAATAAAATAGAGCAAGCCAATGCAAAGTCCTTACAATCCCTTCCTCCAGGCACCTCAGGAATTTTGATGTTATTTCCCATCAAAACAAAATAATAAGCAAATTGGTCTAAGTCCAATGAAATACTAATAATCCTAACTTTCTACCAAGATCAATAGGAAATTAGGACCTTAAATACTTCTTTCTTAGTCGTTTACATCCAGCCCTCAGACAGACCAACACAAATTCAAGGTATCAGTAGGTATCCTGATCTAGACTGGCTAAAAGTTTGTCAGACCTGGGGTGTTCTGGATTAAAAGAAACAGCTCAAGCTTGGTTCTGACTCAACAAATGTAGTGTTTCCCAAAATTTTTCTTTGTAAAACTTCCAATCTACTCAAATATCTAGATAACCAAGAGTGAGAATTGCACACAAGCAAAAATCTAATATTACTGCCTAAGACTTCATGGATTCAGGAACAATAAAGTTATGGGGGACTGAGAAGAATTCTATTTCATATTAAAAGTAGGCTCCCCTGAGAATAAATATTCCTTTTCTCATCTTTTTCAGACTCAAGTCAACTGAATGTCAACTTATTACCTAGAATTAATTTTCACATGTTAGATGGTGAAAGCAGAATCAACCCAACTTCACTGAGGGAGGGGGAAAAAAAGTGGCAAAGAAGAAATTTTGTAATTCTGCTATACTCCCCCATTAAAGTTAAATCACAAGGAAAATTGAGGAGAGCTTGGTTTGCAACACCTTCAGCAAAGGAAGCACTGTAGTGCCTTTGTACCTGTTGAAAAGGAACTGCAATAATAACTCAAGTGATTGTGTCCTGGAGAACCGTAACACTGAATTCTTCCAAAGAGAACAATTTACAGGGGAAAAGAGAAAAACACACTGTCCATGAGAAAGGAAAAAAGTGACTTGGAACAGCATTTGGCACAGCTTAAACAATAGAAAGCAGCAAAGAAACTGTATAACATTGAAGATGACACTGGAGTAAACTGTACATTTTTAGTCTAAATACATTCAACACATGGGAAAATCTTTATTAAACTGTAAGCCACAGAAACATGTGTTTTGATTTAGTTTGTGTGGCAGCACACAAACATGAAAGACCATTGCCTGTATTCTCCCCGGGACTCTCTGGGGGGAAAGGAGTGCTGTTTATAACATTTCTGCTACAATCAGAGAATTACAGAATAACTTAGGTTGGATAGAAGCTCTGAAGATCATCTGGTTCAGCCTCCCTCCCACCCCATCAAAGCAAGGCCAACTTCAAAGTTAGATCCAATTTCAAAGTTTGGTCGGCTTCCTTAGGGCCCTGTTCAATTAAAGCTTTGAATATCTCCTCCAAGGATGGAGACACCACAGCCTCTCTGGGTAACCTGTTCTAGTGTTTGACCACCTTCACAGGGAAAAAGCTTTTTCTCTGCCACAGTGATGTATTGCTGGCTCACGTTCAACTTCTTGTCCACCAGGACCCCCAGGCCTTTTTTTGCAAAACTGCTTTCCAGTCAGTCCGTCCCCAGCTTGTACTGGTGCACAGGGTTATTCCTCCCAGGGGCAGGACTTCGCCTTTGCTGAACTTCATGAGGTTCCTGTTGACCCATTTCTTCAGCCTGTCAAGGTCCACCCAAATGGCAGCACAAGCAATTGGTCTATTAACCACTACTCCCAATTTTGAATCAGCTGCAGACTTTTTAAGGGTGCATTCCACCCCATCATCCAGGTCATTAAAAAGGATGTTAAACAGTATTGGTTTAACACTGTCAAGCAGTGACTTGTCTCTAGCTGAACTTTTTGCTGCTGATCTTTGAGCACTTTTGAGCACCAGCAGTTCAGACAGGTTTCAGCCCTTTCAGTCCACCCTACCATCTACTTAGCTAACTTGCAATTCATCTGTTTGTCTCTGAGAATGTTATGGGAGACAATATCAAAAGCCTTGCTAAAGTTGAGATAAACCACATCCACTACTCTCACGTCATTCACCATGCCAGTCATCTCACTGTAGAAGGCTATCAGGTTGGTCAAGACTAATTTCTCCTTTATAAATCCATGCTGACTACTCYGAATCACCTTCTTGTCCTTCACATGTTCAGAATGGTTCCCAGAATTATTTGTTCCATCAAACAAGGGATCCTAGGGATCAAGATGAAGCTGATCAGCCTGTAGTACCCCAGATCTTCCTTCTTACCCTTCTCAAAGATAGGAGAGATGTTTGCTTTCTTCCAGTCCTCAAAAGCCTTCCCTGATCACCACAACCTTTCAAGAGTGGCCTTGCAAAAATACTGGCCAGATCCTTCAGCACCCATGCATGCATCCCATCAAGTCCAGCTTGTTTAAATGTTTTCTAACTTGATCCTCCTCCATTGAGGGTAAATCCTCCTTGCCCCAGATTTTTCCACTGGTCTTAGGGGCCTCATGGACTTCCCAAAGGCAAGTCTTACACCAGTGAAGACTGAAGTGAAGAAGTCATTGAGTACTTCAGCCTTCCCCATGTCTATTGCGATCAAGTCTCCATTCCCATTCAGCAGCAGGCCCATACTTTCCCTAGTCTTCCTTTTGCTGCTGATATACCTGGAGAAGCACCTCTTGTTACCTTTCACATACCTTGACAGATTCAATTCCAAGTGGGCTTTGTCTTTCTTAACCCCATCCCTGCATACTTGGACTATATCTCTATATTCCTCCTGGGTCTGCTGCACCTGTCCCTGCTTCCAACTCTTGCATGCTTCCTTTTTTATGTCTGAGTTTAGTCAGGAGCTCCTTGTTCATCCATGCAGGCTTCCTGGCACCTTTGCTTGATTTCCTGTATATTGGCATGGATTGTTCCCAATCAGGAGATCCTGATTTTTTCCAAAAAAAAGGAACCAGGATGTCCTCCTCCAAGCACAAGAATGGTCAATCCCAATGTGCGGGAAATCAAGCAAAGGTCCTACTAACTCAAAGACATTAAAAACACAATGTTTGCTTTCTACTGTACAACTGGATTTTTGGAAATATCTATTCAGATTTAGGACGTTATCCAGTGATTGTTTAAGGCAAAATTTGCTCTGGCAGAAGGAATCAAGAACTGCAGATTCCCTTCTCTCAGTTACTTAAGTTGGTTTTGGGGATGTGTTTTTTTTGGTGGTGTTATTTTAAATGCTACACAGACCTTGAATATCTTCCTAGAGTGCCCCTTCCCATCCCGATCTCTGCTTGGGGTTGAGAGTAGCTGTCCTGAGAAAACTGAGATGCTAGTGTAAAGCCTGCCCAGCTGAGTCAAGAGCAAAGCTGAGAGCTCGTGCTTGTGGGTGTGGGCTCTCATACATTTCTCCATCCACAAAAAAAGGAAGAATAACAATCCCTCACACCACTTAGGTGACATAAGGATACATTCGCTAGTGCTTGCAAAACAGCAGAGTCAAACTTTTATCCAAAATGTGTGCCCTCCATTCACAAATTTCAAGACCCTCTGCTCTAGAGCACTGTGACATTAGGAGCTTTAAAAAAAAAAAAAAAAAANAAAAAAAAAAAAAAAAAGAAGGTTAACAGGCACTGCAAAGCTGTGCACAGCAAAGCTTTTTTTCTAGCTCACAACTCAGAACTGGTATCTCAGCACAACCAAAAAAAAACCCAGAATAAAATGTGTTAGTTTAAAATTCAGTGAAGCCTCTGTATTTACATTACATTTGTTGAGAACTAGGAAGATGAACAAGAACATGATTAAGATGATGCACAGCACCTCATAACTTAATTGAATTTCTGCGACTTCATGAACTACTTTTGTTGAAAAAATTCAGAGACAAATTCAGGGTCAGGCAAACACCCTTAACAAAAAGCATTGTACATATTCTAAAAACCCAGTACAGTAACAAGTGAATTAAAATGGTATCATTGTATGAAAATATCATGAAACTTCAATAACATGGAACAAACTTCTCATTTATACCACCATAGATCATCACTCTATGCAGGCACTCTTTTTTATGTAAAAGTTTATCTTCTTTGCTATAGCTTACATCACCCAGGAAGGGACTGATGAAAAAAAAACAACCCCTGGCAGAACGATATAGGACTGTGATCTACTTGCCTAACAGGTACTAGTGTAAACTGTTCCTGTGTAACCAGGATGGCTTTGCCATGCCAACCACTTCCAAAGTAGACACAATTCTGAACTTGGTAGCAGTAACCTGAACTACTTCTCACCCATCATGTGGGAGGAGAAGAGTCAGCCCAGTAACAACAACTGCTTYCACAGGCAAAAGGCAGAAGGATGCCATCACTTTTGGGACCCTTGACAAAGTGGGGAAGGCACCTGAGAAAGGTGGAGAATCTTCATGTGAATATTCTGTATGCGCTGCAAGTTGAGTTCTTCCATTTATAACTGTCATACATGCATTGCCAGGAAGGTCACAGAAAGTTTAAAAGCTTGAAGAAGAAAGATTTTTATGAACATAAGAACTATCATCATGATTCTTAAGTCTTTCCAACTGGATGTTTAAACTCTTGGGTTTGGCAAATCTGAGAATATTTCTGCAAATGCTTTTTTTTTTTTTTTTAAACTTGTAAGTTGAGGAAGCAACAACAAACTCCACATTTTTTTAATTACCGTGGTTTCCATTTTTCTTTTCCTGTTTCCTCCTGCATGTGATTTTAATATTTGAATGGTTTTAATGAATCTTCAGTCCCAATCCCACAAGCTGCTCTGTGAGTGGCTATGCAGAATCCCACTGGCATCTGCCTGGCCAGATCAGCTGCAGAACATGATCTTTGCTTAAATGATACTCAGATGCATTTCCTTAGAGGGAAGTTCCTCAAGTGGTTAACACGCACTTAGTGGATAAATAGTTCTTGAGGTTTTCTTTTTCTTTCTTTCTTTCTCATTTTAAGCAGTGCAAGCCAGGTGAACCTCTGCAAAAATATACTGTACAATACAGACACAAATCAGGGCAAGTGAAGGAACTAAACCCTTCAAATAGTATGACAAAGGAAAGTGATGAAAGACTATACTGCTGATGTGTCCATAGTAAGAGTTTATTACTTTAATCATACAATCCTTACAAACAAAAAATAAGCTTGACTGCTCATGATTATTCTAAGTTAATCATTAGAGTTGGAAGTCCTAAACATGGCCTAAAATTCATACCAAAATCAGAACAAAAGTAAGGTGGCTTGACCGATAAAACATTTTAATCATTAAGTGGGTTTTTTGTTGGGTCTTTTTTGGTTTGTTTTTTGTTGTTTAAATAGGGCCCTTCCACTTTGCTAAGCCCATTGCATGGCTTGGGTTAGCATAGTTCAGTTCACATAAAAGTTTTAGAAGCTGCTAGTTGGTGAGCAGTTACAAGAACACACAAAAAGCAGGGACTGTATGCTTGCAGTTCCAGTTTACTTGAGGTTGAATACGTAAAAGTTTCCTTTCCTACAGCATTTAGTTGGCAGGCTCAGCAAACAAGAAATCCAATGTGCTATTGAGTTGCTGCCRTTACCAATATGGTGTTTAGTACAGATGGCTCACTGAAAGGTTGGCAAYGCTCTGTACAAGAACCGCGTTAACCTTGAGTTCTGCTCGTGGTGAAACCAGAGACATACAAGCCTTTAGATTKTCTTTCTGAATAGTAATTGAATTTCTTCTGCTCATGGACTATAAGATACTGAGTATTAGCTGGGATTTTCTAGAGAGCTTTGACTCTGAGATGAATTTACTTGTCTCTATTCCTGATGGCCATTCAAATCACACTACACATACCAACTATTGGGTTCAGAAAACAAATCACTCTTCACGTCCATTACAATACATTTCATTATGGTCACCAAAAAGATATAATGGTAAAAAAGCAGAATTTCACTAAGAAGTATTACTTTCTCCATGCAGCTTTGAAAGACAGCACAGYGGAGGAACACTGGTTAACTATGAATGCACAGTAACAGTTACAACATACCCACTTCCATTCAATAACTTTTTTCATTTTGTTTTCCTTTATTTATGAGTTGGTAATCTAAATTTTATAACCTCTTTTGTTGAGGGCTGAGAAACTAAAGAGCCTTATACCATGGGAAAATAATCCATAATCAGGTACAATCTTTTGGTAGCTTGCTGTAGTAACATTTTGCCCAGACACTGGCTACGTTGGCTGGCTGAAGTTCCTATATCTAATGTGGCAGAAAGGAAAACAAAAGAAATACAACCAAAAATATCTAATTAGAATATTCAGATAGGTTTGTATCAGGTAGGATAGGTTTGTATCAGGTAAGATAAAGACTAGTTGTGTATTTTGAAATATTAAGAGCCCTTTCTGATGACAAGCTGCGAGTGCTCCAATTTAGTTTGTATTTTTAAAGCAAATCTTATGGGAAATGACATTCTGGCCTTCAGGCACTATACTGAGTTCAGCTAATTAATAGGCTAAATTGATTTTTCTTCTTAAAGGACGCTTGATTTGATTGATTTGGAAGAAAAAAAAGTGACATTGCTGATAGCATTAGTAGGGTGAGATTTTAACTTTGGGAGAGAAACACAACACAGTGGGGTACTGGAAAGAGCAGAGCTTTTTTTATTGCTGTGTGGAATGCTTTTTTACTTAGATGGTACATCTGCTAAACATTTTCTGAAGTTAGAAGCTCTTCTACATCACAGTGGTAGCAGGAAAAAAGACTAACAACAACGCAAGGATTCAGAGCTGCTCCATTCATGTGTTGTTTCCTAGATAGGTACATTGAAATGAAATGTTTACATAATAGCCACTGAAAAAATCAGAAAAGCCCTTTCTGCCTTGATATTTAGTTTCCTGATTAGAAACAAAATTAGACTTAGCTAATAAGAAGTAGGCCATTTAGCCTTTAATTGGTGTGCAAACAATTAATGCCTTTTACACAGAGCTGCCTAGGGTCATTCCTCAGTTTCATGAACACACATTTTTCCTCAGCCTGTTTTCCCTTCCCCAAGTAGATGGATTAGCTAGAAAACTCTAAGAATACAGAAGCTTTCACAGATACCGATTTCACAGATATCTATTCGAGAATATTTGTATTTGCTTTTTATACTTACAGAATTGTATCTACTTCTGAAGTCTAACAACCTACTGTGGGAGCCTTGCCCTGCCCCACCCCCAATACATATTTTATAAGTTGGGAGAAAAACAAAACTGACTGCTCTGAATAACCTAATTTTGCTCTGTGTATGTTCTATATTGTACTGCATTTCAAGGCAGTGGTTTAGTATGCCCTGCATACTCTTTCATGCATAAAATGGGAAGATAGAACCTAGTGGCATTCCTGCAGAAAAATCAAAGAGAACCTCAGGAATTACTGAGAACTTATTTATTTATTTAAACTCTTACGTGTACTCTCYGAGAAGTCACTGCATTAAATATGATAGCAGAAAGAGAAGATGGTTACAGAACCACTTAAGGCAATGTATAACTTTATAGAACTTGCTGTTCAACTTTTAGCCAGGAGTCATCCTGCAGCTTTGYGAGGGGCAGGGGAAGGAAGGACTGGACACAAGGAAGGAGCTCCTTACTTGTAACCATCTCACTGAATCAGCAGGGCATGCCAGGAGCACGCTTCCCATTCAATACTGCTGATCTCCTGGGGAACGGGACTGAAGCCCGTGGTCAGACAACGTGCTGCAGTGGCCTCCACTTCCATCCCCAAATCAGCTTTCTAACACTTCTTCATCCCTTCTGCCCCACATTAGCCTCAGCTTTGGTCTCACTACATGTACTGTAACTAATATAGCCTTCCTGACCGTGGCCCTCCTGTGCACGAGGCGATGCCAGGAAAATACAAAGAACAACTCCTCTGTGCTTTTTTGCATCTCACAGTTTTCAGGGCTACTGTCAACAGTAGCTGCGTTACACCTGTGGTGGAGGCCCGAGGGATGCCAACCAAGGCTTGCGCCTCTCGATTTCATGATTTTTGTGGAAGGAGTGGCCGTATCCTGGCAGCTACCTTCTGCACCCGCACGCCCACTGGGGGAGTTAAGCCTCAGCCAGGGCAGGGAGCTGCTCTTCATGGAGAGAAAACTCAGGGAGGCCTACCATCAGCACAAGTGTGAGTCACTGGGGTTTGGTTGCTCCCTGAARCACAAATAAATTAAACCTCAAAACAAACAATTTCTCTGYCAGTTGTAKTTCTCTCCATTGCCACAATATATAKAGAGAGGCAGTTACTATAGAAATAACAGAGTTACTCTTAATTTTAAAAGTTTCTTCCAAAGTACTTTCCCTGTTTAATCTTATTTGCTGTGGCATAAGCAAGTACCACCACCATTCCCAAACTGCTCCTGTGGAAATTATTTAATTCAAGAAAGAAAGAAACAGGAGTAGGTGAATGACTAACAAAGATACTGATTGCATTCAAATACAGCAATTTGCAGAAGGAAAACCAGAATGCACTATAATGTCCTCTAAATCAAATATATGTCTGAAGTTTTCCATGAGATTACAGAGTCTGGTGGGTATTCTCAAAATCACTTGTACAGCTTWAGCAACGTGTATCTTGCACACACATAGCAGGAAAAAAGTCATCCTAGTGTTTCCATATCAAAACAAYCATATAGCTTCCTTTCTCTTTACCAATTACAAAATAAAACTGCATGCGTTTTCCTCTTCTTTGTATATCGATTCAAGATAGAAGAGAATATCTGATTAAGACTGATCTGGGAAACACATTTCAACAGAGATGCTGCCCCTCAAACACAAGGGATTACAAAAATATTCCTCATGCATATATTAGTCACTAGATAAAAAGAATTTGTAAAATCAATATAGTGAAAAAGAAACCAACAGAACATTTTCTAAAACAGGTATTTTCTAATCCTCTAGCTATGCATACTTGTATTATTAAAAATACTGAACTATCTGCAGGTATTCAAATTCACTGCCTGCACACTTCTTTGCAAACAAACTATGCAATTATTTACTAACCCTTCAGAAACTTTTGATTCCAGGCATGCTGTCATCTTGAAAAAGGCAGGCTGTGTTTAGAGACTGCTACTAAAAGTAATACATCATAAACAGCAAATTCCCAGTACAAGTCTTCGAGAAGGAAGCAAGAGTAGTTTCGATGCAACCTCTGGAAAAAAAAAAAAGCCTGGTGTATCTATCATCCTAAATCCCTTCTTGTCCAAAGATCAGAAAATGCTCAGTGTTAGGAAGTGTATCACCCATGTCCTACCAAAGGCAACCTCCTGAACAGGTACTTCTTGTGGCAGAGAGGCAGAGATTTCAGGAGTCACTACTACCCACTCCATGCAGTTGCTGTTTAGTTACAGCAAGAATGACCAAGTATTACAGCTAATATTAACATCATGGGGACATGCCTAACTGGGGCTTAATAGAATCCTAAAGAATTTGCCAGTGGAGTTTTTACTTGCCTTTACAATCTTCCAAGTTTGTCACTTTCTCCAGTTTTTGCTACAAAATTCTTTCAAACTGCACAAAAACAAATCAAGGATTGAGATAAAAATCCCCTCAATTTTTCACTTCCTTTTAACCTTCAATCTTAGTGAAATAGAGTGGAGGAGATAATTGCAGACAGAAGTTGCATTTTAAGCAAGCTTCCTCTTTAAAGGAGCAACCCAGTTTGGAGAAGATTGATTGGGTAGTTTAAAGTGCTTTATATCTAACAGAAGCAAACTTGAAGCTTTTTACTTACACAGTTCAGGACTAAGCCCATTTCCTCCTTGAGCCAACAATTTTGAATATTCATTGGAAAAGACAGACATAAAAAGCACAACCCGGCTGAGTATGAATTTGCAGCTTAGTAACAGGCTTTGCAAGTTATCTATAAAGTCTCCACTCTCCTTCAAAAGAGGTTGTCTAAGATGTCGTCTGGATATTTTGCGACTTTTCATTGTTGGTGAAATGGGGACCACAGGATAAAATAGCAACAAGTTATTAGATTTTCATCTTCAGTGAAATCTTAAAATTAGTCAGATCTAAAAATTGTRTATAGTATGCCTTACTTAGGATACTCTAGTTACAATATATTGTATAATTGTATTCCTTGATCCTGGTCATGCCTGAAATCGTGGACAGAAACGAGAGAAATACAAGCGGAGTTTTCAACCATACAATGCTGTATTTCCCAACTGCATTTACTGAGTTTTCCCATCCTGCAGTTGCATTCTGCTGGCTTTTTACATCCAATGGATAATAAAAGACGTAACCACAACCACCTGGTTACATATTCAAATTAATTCAATCCAGATATAAATAGCCTCAATGTAAAAACATGAATTCACAAACTGCTGAGAATTCAGTATCTTAGTTCACTGCTGGGATTAATTTCTTTTCAACAGACTGGTTGTCTAGAGAATACCCATAATGCAGTAAATGAAAACATGTGTGTTACTGCCAGCAGTGAGAATTCATGAAATTGTAACTGATGGATATTCAAAAACCAGAACCATGGTGGGAAACCAATGGTTTGGCAGTCACTGGAACAAGAACGATAAAGCTAAAGATTCCTGTTTATGGCTGTATTTTCCTCTCACTTAAAAATGAAACAAACATTGTCTCATATGGAGCTTAATCAGTAGGATATTTCCAGATAGAAATGCTTCAAAAACAGAAGATTCAGATTTTGCCTGGTTGCAAAAAATAAGGAAAAAAGACTTGCCTGCCCCTTTAATATAAAGAAAAAGTATATACCTCAGAGTTTAGACCATAAATATTTTTTGGCACTTTTAAAAATAACAGATGCAGTCTGAGTATTTTATATTACCCTGTTCTACAGATATCTCAAAAGAATGATATTTGAACTTTCTTAGTACTTTTAACAGTAAATTATTCAAGTAGAGGGATACAGGATGCTTTATAAACACTTAACTTTGAATAACTTGTCTGACAGAAGTTGACAACAGCTGCTAATAGTATCAAGTTATACAGATAATTTGTCTTGGCTTTGCATTTTGGGTTCCCTTCCCTTGTAAGGCATTTAAGTATGATCTCCATTTCATAAGTTTGCGCATGCATATTTTTGACTGTCACAGCACACCTGCCATTCAAGAATTTAGGTCTGTAAATGCCAGCAGGTACCAAAGTGAAACAGAAGAATCTGACTACAGACAGAGAACGCAAAGTAGAACAATAGCTGCTGATGCAAGCTATGGTGCTGCTTGCATTCAAAACAGCAACTACTGCCTCGTTTAGTAGTTCAAGGTTAATGTGACAAAAATAATCAATGACGTTAGTAACCCAGCATTTCTGACTTACTAAAACCATTATTCATTTGCCACAAAAATCTTGGACCTGGGCTACDTTGGACTCTTGGAAAAGAATTTCTGCAGTGAAGGGGCACTTACATCCCTACATAGCACTATGTTCTTGCTAGCTGGGGGGAAAAAAAAAAAAAAAAGAAAACATAAAGCCACATTAAACAGAGTGGGTCTGAGTAAATGTTATGATTAATCAGAGACAGTTTATTGAACAAAAGCATCCCAAACAAATGGCACRTGAGATAAACCCAAGCTTAGTATGGCTCTAGGGGACAAAGTCCTAACCAAGCCTAAATATCTATTTATCAGATGGTTTTGCAGCTTATGAAGCCTCATCCCATGGGATTACACTAGTGCTTCCAGATATCTTTAACTGTTAGAAATGAATGTAAATGCTTAATCTTTGGCAAGGAACTCTGCTAAAATATCCATAATTTCTCATATTAGAGAAAATGGGTATTTTGTGATTACTGCACTCAGCTCAATCCCAAGAAACCACTTCTTTTTCACAGTTCTGGTACAAAACTCTTGTGTCACCCCTCAAATCACATCCCTTAATCTCTCTTCTTTCACAAAGGATGAACAGAAGTAGAGAGAGAACAATTCTCTCTTTTCTGTATAGATTACAAAGCTGAAGATTTAGCAGGAACTTTCTATCCCTGTCTGTAGCTACTGTGTCTAACACCACAAGTCAGTGTATTCCAGGGGTTGTCTGATATGCATTATTGATTAACTCCAAAATGCTAATAATAATTTCCAATGCTAACACATGTGTTAAAATACATTTTGTAAAACTTATCTTTTATAATAGTAGGAACACTGAAAGCTGTGCTAGTTGAATTATCAATCTTTCTTGCAAGCAGTTTAAAATTGCAAAATCTAACATTAATTTCTCCAATGACTTACATCGTCTTGTAACAAAATCACCACTCAGAAGTAAAAAACAAGACACCTCTAAGACATGTAAGTCTGTAAAGACTTCTGGTGGTAATTCTGTTTTGTTTCAAAACATGTGCATGGCATCCAGTCCACCTAGTTTCACGTAGGAACTGGCTCGTGTCAAAGGTTTCTACACAGTTGATGATAGGTGCCTTTGAAGCCTTCCTGATAGGAGATCGTGTATCTTTATGTTCCACATGTGGCAGGAGTTCAAATGCAGTTTCATCCCTTAACTCCTGGCGCATAGGAGTGCATTGTCCACTGCTGAGAATTCACCAGCTAAATAGTAAAAGTAACCTAATGCATTCAGTGAGATTTCCTTGCCWACACTACAGCCTTCATGCCCCAAAGTGACAAGTGTATACGTGGGGCCCTGCAGAGCGATTGTCAGTACAGCCATCAGTGATCTAGAAATTGTGAGGGTGACCAAGCACTGGTACAGGTTGCCCAGAGAGGTTGTGGAGTCTCCATCCTTGGAGGTTTTCAAAAGCTGTCTGGACATGGTCCTGGGCAACTGGTTCAGGGTGGCCCTGCTTGAGCAGGGGGGTTGGACCAGATGACCTCCAGAGGTCTCTTCCAACCTCAGCCAGTCTGTGATCCTGTAATGTCATATACTAATACACACATACTCTCTCACTTTCTCTTTAAATAGTATATTAATACAACACTACTGTTTGACTGATATAAAATCTAACTACTTCTGCTCAGTGATGTGGAATTTCAAACAGATTACCTAACTGTAGGAGAGAAATGAGACATTTTAATAATCGTCAGGTTTATTTTGSCTATTAACTGTATTCTTTTAATGCAACCCACAGAGCTAGACTTGTTGCAGAAGTCTATAGCAGAGCTACCTCCCTCTCAAAAACAAGCAACACTTAGCTCCTATATCCAGTAACGAGTGCTTCTTCAGGTTTGTGAGTTCCTCTGCCCCCGTGCAAAAGGGGACAATACAGACTAAGGCCAAGATTTTTCTCTCTGCTCTTGAGCTTTTCCCATGTGGTTAGTGTTTGAGACAAACTGGCAACACATTCCTGCTCTGCTTCAAGTAGGTGCCCTGTTGTGAGAAAGTGCCGCTGTACAAAAGAACAGACGGAACTGGGATTCCAGCTTAATTTCCTTTTTCAGCTAGAGACATTAGAAGTCTGACAACACACACAGTAAAAAACAGAAGAGAGAGACATTTAAGTGCTCTCAGCACTTGGACCAGAAGTAAAAATAAGCAACTAAAGCTTCCTATTTTCTTCCTCCAAATGAAACTAGAGGTAATTTTTTTTTTTTTTTTAAGTTAACCTCTCTCCTTATATCCGATTCTTCAATGTATGACAAATTCTTTAAAATGTTCTCCTTATTGTAGATTACAATACAGATTGCTCAGTAACAAAATTGCTGGTCAAATTTTGTAACTAAAAATATACTAGTCTTCTTGGAAGTAAAAATAGCTACAGATTTTTAAAAAATTGAATATACAATCAATATCCTGCTGAACAGGATATCAAGGTCTTTATGATGCATTACCTGTTTCTGAGAGCACTGAATGCATGTTTTGAATATCCCCTCTGCTACTGCAGATGTTTTCTTACAGCTGGGGTTTCAATGCTTACGTTTATGTTAACATAAGATTAGCACTGTTAAGTATTCCTCCTTCCCTCTTTTCCTCTCTTTCACACATACATGGCTTTGAAGCCTCAAGCAGTTGCAAGTCTAAAAACAAGAGAACTTGCTAAGAGAAACCTGAGCTGTATCCATTCCGTCTTCTCTGAACAACTGAAAAAGCACAATAAATTCCCAACCCTCCTCTCAACCTTTGCCCACGGAGCTCTACTAGTAGCTGAAGCAGGCCTGCAAGCTGCAAAATAAATCTGCAAGCAAAGACTACACAGTATGCTTGACAAAGAGTCAGTTACTTTCAACAACTCAATTAGTAGTTACATCTACATTATACACATAAAACATTTCCATATTTTTAATTACTTCCAGTGTGACTGTGCTTGCTGCTAATGAAAGTTAAGGAAAAACAGACTTCAGATGGATGTCTGACACAGCTCATCCACCTCTGTATGGTTCTGCTATGTTGAGACAGATTGGTTATTTGCATGAAACGGTGCCAGATAATCTTTAATCTTGTGAAGTGGACAAACAGCGACTAAGATAGCACTAAAACCAGCACCTATTATAACAACCTGTAATCTTAAACCAGAGCTGTAACCAGTTCATTTAGGGGTCAAAAGTATTTTTTTCAATTAACACATCTGATTCACTGTGAATTAGCACAAAAGTATCAGAGCTTATTTTAATTTTGCCAGTTTGGGAAGGAAGAGTAACCTGATACCAGCATTCAAGTTTTTTTCCCAACTCTATGCAAGAGGTCAATCAAAAGAAAATTAGGGGAAAGCAATTCAGAGCAGTATTTCCTGCCTTTTGAAAGGTCAGTCCAGACCACATGGATATTTAGTCATCTTCATAAATGGTGACCTGGGTCTTGGACATGGAGGCTGAGTATGACTATGTATTCAAAGACCTGTACAATCTGAATGTGTATTTGTAATGGTTGAACCTCTGTGACACGTTTGTTTCAAATACCTTTCGAGTACACAAAACTCCATCACCAAAAATCCATATAGGCCTCTGCACGTATTGTTAATATCATCTTTATCTTCAGTACTTGTGAAAAACCTGGGAGAAGGTCTGTTCCAAAATACAGTGAAGGTCACTGAACTGCATCTATGAACACAGAACCCAGATCTGGTTTGTCCTTTGAGTCTATATAAGCCAGTAGGATTCCTTCGTTACATTACTGAAAACATCTCCTGAACTTCAGTGCAACTTCAGTGCTTAAATGAGGCACTTCACTTAATCAGTCAATGGAGCATCCACACAGCATTTCTTGGGAGAGTTCCTTCAAGGAAGTGTATAGGGAAGAACAGGCTGTAAATTAATGACCTGAGGCTTGGTTTGTTTCAAATACTTGCACCTCAGCACATTTGGTCATCCACCCCCAAAATAGATATCTATTTCTGCGTTAATTGGTTGTGCCTTAAAGCTGTTTTCACTTGCTTGCTTTTTGGAAATGGATGATCGACTGGATACTATCTTGTGTTGTTTCAAAACTTGGCATAATGAAATGGTGAGCACTGTTCTAGTGCTCTCTCTTTTCTGAACTTGCTAATTATAATGTGAATTCCTTTCTTTTCAATTATCTTTCTTGGTAACCCACRCTGACATCTTGACTTGAACTGTATGCATTAGGACAAGAAAGGACAGCAAAATAATCTCCAAACTCCAGATTTTGTAGAAATGTCACATCACTATTTTAACCACTGAGACACCACCATGCTGCATGCTGTTTCAAGCAGGACAAATACTGGTGTAGTTACTTTACTTGTTTGCAGCCTTTAAGCAAGCAGATTCTTAAGCTACCCCAAACCATGGAGGCTCTTCGGTGGCAAATACTCATATTAAAGTTAGCCCTTTACCACTTTCCAGTTGGTGGCCTGGGCAGACTTGAAATGTGTGCTTTCTGCTTTATTTTTTTGGTTAATGGCCCACCTAGTTAAAATACTGCAAGAGTCTGCACCTTCCCTCTTCCCCAGCAAGCTCAGCAGGCACTCTGCCAATTTCTCCTTTTCGGTTGCGAGGGAGAACAAGAACATCCTGCTGCAGCAGCCAGCTGGCTACCTTCTCCTGTCAAGGACTTATTATACTTCCATAAAGTATTCAGCTGTTGCTGGATGAGAGACAGAGTGCTCCATAGTGCCTTCTTCAAACAGTCCTCCTCCTTGACTAGCACAGGCTGAATGGATGAAAGAACCATATGCAAAGGAACACGAGTGAGGGTACGAACACAGCCTTCATTCTTTGGCTAATCAAAAGTCACCTAATTCATCTTAACCTTCAGGCTAAACATTTTCTCTCCAGGACAAAGGCTCACCGGACAAAAGTTCACACAAACTTGAAAAACCTTCAAGCTACTTACAAGTTTTATTGACTTCTCATCATACTTAGCTCAAGCGTGGCTCAATAAAAGCCTTCTTGGATGAAGATGTTTCCACTCTCTTAAAAAAGAATGCAAGAAAACCAAACATTTCCGATTTCGTTTTAAACATGAACATTCCCTTTCAATGTCTATCAAACACTGCATCACTGAGAAACTGAAAATGAAAGCGTAGAAGAATAAGCAGGACTAGCCTTGCCAGTTCTTACCTTGTTTTTTCCATGAATCACAGTCAGGACTGGAACTTCTGTTGCCACGGCAGCAGGAAGCCTACTTTTCCGGTAATTTGGAATTACCTTGTTGGTCATTTCAGCCGGATGCTGGGAAACTTGCTCCAACTGCTCTTGCCTCACTTCCCTGCCCTTCTGGAGAAGGCAGCCTATCTTACAAGAGCCAGACTGCACCATCCTCCCTCTCCTCCCCAAGGGTCAGCACTCACATGGCAAGCAATACTCAGCATCCTATGGCAGCCCTTCCCTGGGCAGCTGGCAACAGGCTGAAATAGGAGCAGGAGCCTAGGAAATGAGAAGCTGGAACAGGCAAAAGGGGCCAGGAGAACCACAGGCCTCCTGCTCTGGTGTGAACATGGGGGCAGCAGAGAGAAGCAATGAGGAGATGTGAAGCCAAGTAGGAGATGAACTCCCTCAAGCAGCTGGGGCTGGCAGTTCCTGGAGGGGATCAAAATCCTCCAATCCTTCTACATTCTGAGAATTCAAAACATTAAACTGCCTCTCAGACAAACAGGTTCAAAAATCAAAATAAACCCAAATCACGGTTCTCTTCTCTATAACTTGCATTTTCAGAAGCCTGGGTTTCTTTTTAAACTGCTGCAGCTTGCAATGTTTAAAAGTGTGGAGCTCACATAAGCTGATTTGCACCACCTTACTGTTAAGTTTACCACTCCGGTTTCGTTTTGGAAGTCAAGTGTCCATTGTTTTGGGATATCTGTAACAGCCTGTACTGATATGGTTATTTTGGGTATTTTTATTGAATGTATTTTCTTCACTCAAATATATTTTAAACCATTGTAATTTGGATTCAATGTATTATTTAAAAGATCATTCTCCTGACACCTATATTGATACTGCCAAAAATAAAATTAACAGCTCAGTCCCCTTCTGCCATTACAGAACATGGAGAGAAAGGAACAGGCAGTTATGCTATGGCTGCAGATACAACTTTACAGCTCTATACGCAACTGTGCCTTAGCAGTATCTTAGCTACAGCTTTTAGTTCAAATTAATCATATTAATGTAACAGACTTGCAATTTGCAGTAATTTTTAAGAGCTACATCATTAACTCTCTGCTATGTGTATGCATCTGATAGGAGACAATTAAACAGAGGAGCGAGTGAGGGATTCTGCTTCCAATTCTGACACTGACTGCACTGTGCAGTCACTTCTATTTTCTAGTGCTCTTCCTTTATGTGACTGTGTCATGCTGTGATGTTTAGGACACGAATGCATCAGACTACCAGTGTTGCAAGTAGCCAAAAAAAAAAAAAAAAAATTAATTCAGGAAAGTTACAGATTTATACAAGTCCAGAACAATTCTTTCACCCTTTTCTTAATGTGCTTCCTTATGCATTTGCATCTTTAGATGCCCCTTTTTCCTACCTATCCTACCCTTTTTCCATCACTCTCTTGCCTGCATTTGATCTGTCACCAAAGTAGATTTGCCCTCCCCTAAACAGACCCATCTTCTTCACCTACCACTYTCCTAGTCAGTCAATGACCAAAGAGATCATTTTTCACTAAAACGTAATCATCCCCAATAATAATAATTGACCCATTTTTGTGATGCAGTTTAAACAGAATAGCTCAAACCTTACAAAGCAGAGTTTAGGGGAACAGTTGATGAAACTAATACATCAGTTTAGAGGAGGTAAAAGAAGGAGCTTCTTTACATAAGCAGCAGCAAACGGCTAGAACTTTCTGCCACAGAAGATTGTGGAGGTAGGAGGCATTAGCAGGTTCAGAAGGGACTTTGGATGCTGGGGAAAAACGAGAAAGGCAGAGGGGCCAGCTCATGTGCCACTGTGGGAGACCAAATGTTAAGCCAGAAGGACCACCAGCCTTACTCAGTAGGGCATTTATGTTTCCATGAAATGATTTTATCAGAGAGGGTCAGGGTACACAGAAACAACCTAAGAAGAAAATAAAGCCAACAAACTTACTATCTGGCATGCTAGAAGAGTTGCCACATCTTCAGCTGTACCCCAGGGCTATCGTTATAGTTGTAAATAAAAGAGGATGAGGGAGCAACCCCAACCCCAAAGACTAGTCAGGACAAGTCCTCACTCAAAGCTAGACTTACCTCAGAGCAATCTTCTTGGAACAGCCTAAAACACAGCCAGAAACCCAGCTAACAACTAAGGAGTGTGGAAAATCATGGGCCTAGTGCTCCAGCTCACACTCTGGTCCTCTTAGCTACCAGTATAGGAATGCAAAAGAAACCCACTCGTGGACTGAAGCCTGAGAGCAAAGGCATTCCCTCTACAGAGACGGCTCCACTTGTTGCTACAGTGCTCTTCAGGGCCAGAACACTGTGTACAATTGTGACAGAAGAAGAGGAGTAAAAAACAGTTTATATGCTGAGGTAACAGGGCTGTATACATACCCAAGCACTTCCTGTCCTAGTGCAGTGGTTTTCGGTCTATGGCAACAAGCGCCTAGGAATCCATGGACCATTTCTACAAGAAGTTAAGTTCATTGATATGGTATCGCCTTCCACACACATGACCTTTTCAAAGGAATCTGCAACACCACTAGACAGCCTTTCGGGGCCTCCAAATGCCCCCAGATGAAAACAACAGTAATTGGTAACATCTGTTCACCTGGGAAATATCAATGTGAAGATCTGATGGCCAAGAAGGACAAATGAATTACTAGTGAATGGTGCTAAGGTGTCTGTGGGAGAGGAGGACAAGTTAGTTATCTTCAGGAATAATTATAATTCACAGTCAAATTAGCCAGGCATCTCCTGTTAAAACATCTTGCTAATTTGAAATAGAAAATTTAAATGTTAACACCTAAGCTATCAACAGATTCAAAAGTATTAGTTTGTGTTAATTATTTTAGTTATTTAATCCTTTCATGCTACTTTATTGTCAGGTGAACAAGTTCCATTTTTTCAAAAATTTCAATTTTCAAGTAATTCGTTAACAAGCAGTGGCCAGTGAATTAATTCTGAGAGTGCTGAAGGAGTTAACTTTCAGTTTGACTCTCAGTAAAACATTACCATGGAGTCTGAGGACATGAGTTTGGTTTTTTYCTTCCCCCACAGCATCCTAAATAGAAGAAGCTCAAAGGGATTAAAAAAAAAACGAATCCAAAACACATACAACCAATTTACTTCACAGCTGTACCCATATGGGAAATAAGTCATTTCAATGCAACTAGCAACAACAGTGTTAACTGACCTCTCAAAGATTCGTTCCCTCAGCCCAAGAAAATGCTGAACTGTTTCCTCAGTAACCTTTTGTCACTTCTCCTGGCTAAGTTGTGTGTATGCGATCTTCCCTGTAATGAAACGTAAGCAGTACAGATCTGAAATGCCCTGCAGAGAAGTGACCTTTCCACTGAAAGGCATATATCTGTTCAAAGCTACTTATTTTGTGGAACAGATACAAAAAGACATGGCAACGGCTAGACTCAGCTTATCTTAGTGAAACAAAAAGACTACCTGTTCCTAATTCTATTTCTCTAACAAGAGCAACCTAGTTTGACTTGATAGAAAAAGCCTGAAAACCTAGCTCTTCCACAGCTAGTGTGAATCCAGAAGGTCTTCACAAGATTTTTTTTCTTTTTTTTTGAGGGGTGGGGGGGGTGGGGGGGGATGGGTGTTGACTTTTTAACCAGCTGCAGTTATGAAAGTCTCCTCTGTTCACAAAGCCTGCTCTCCTGCAGCTTGGTATTTCTACCTTGCTCTTCCTGAGATTGCCAAAATCACAGAGTTGAACATGTTGTGGCACAATCAGCCATTTGAAGCATCTGCTTTCCACTTGAATTTTATTTTTAGAATCTTCCATAGTCTTTCAAAGCATACATACCCAAAGTAATCCTCTGACATGAAGTAAAAAGCTAAGAAGAAAACCCGAAGGGTTTGATGAACTCTAGAACATAAGCAAGCTTATGACATGTCTCTCATGTATAAAATGACTACTGCCTCGATTCCTTTATAAGCACACAGATATGGCTGCAAACACTCATTTGCCGCACAGAAACCTGAAGCTTTCTGCCTCAGAGTTGCCAGTCACAGGCTTAAAAGTGAACAATCTTCAACTGGTAACTCTGAACTTCAACTAAGGCTCTCAAAGAAAAAAAGATCCCAAAACACAGTAGTCCTGAATCCTTACAGTTAGTGTTTCTTAGGGACCTTGAGCAATCCGCTCACAGCTGGCCCTGCCTTGAGCGAAGAGTTGGACCAGATGACCTCCAGAGGTCCCTTCCAATCTGTATCTCTGTATCACACTGTGAGTGAGCATTTGCGTGCTTTCGTGAAAAGCGTTTTCTTCTGCCAGCCACCAGTGTTTGTCCCTGGGTGTAGAGGTGTTTCTGAATTACTCTGGAACATCTAAGAGCATAAAACACCGTGCTAACTTTTGGTTGCAGCATGAATCTGTGTGAATCCAACACTAGAAACTAGTTGATAAGGCCCTTTTACAATTCCTGCAAGATATCTTTTTATATAAGGTTTGACAAAGCATTCTCTTTCACCTCAATTTACATGTATTAACTTACTTAATTCTGCCAAATACCTTTTATTTCAATTCTGTTCACAAAAATTTTGGTATCTGAGATTAATTCCAATAGGCAACACTCCCAGAGGAGACCCCTGGATTTTATAATCTCATAATGTAACCCAGCTTATTTCCAGTAACTCCAGCCAACCTAAGACAATGTACACTGGCTGAGGATCTGGCTCATCGCTATCGGTAATCAGAAAGGGAAGGTGTTCCCCTAACTTACAGTCACTCCAGATCCAGTATCGGCTGTTCTGCCCAAATGCGCTCCTTGTAAAAGACCAGAAAGAGAGCTCTGTAATGAAGTATTACAAAGAGCTATACAACTTGTCCATACAGAGGATACAAAAATGGATGTTTTCTAAGAAACACAAAACTGAGAAGTTAGATGAGGGTGAGATGACAGAAGGGAATAAAATTGAGCATCTGCACCAGGTAATGAAGCAATGAAATGTGAAGAGTCATTTAAGAGCAAAAGATGTCCCCCGTTATGCATGAAGAACTAGCCTCTGAATACTAAGCAACATCTACACACAAATAGAGTCCACTATCTACTAAATGGAGATTATTACAAATAAATTCAGCAAGAACCATATGAAGATATTACGGCATGAGAACAGGACCAGAATTATAAAAGCAAGGCAAACTGAAGAAAAAAAGAAGAAAGGACTCCAGGTTCAATCAGAAAACCAGGTGAAAAGGTAACAGCGAAAGAAATGAGGAGAAAAACTGCCTGCTGCTGTGCGCTGCATGAATATTTGCATCTGCCAACAGGCCATCAAAAAGCAAATTGGCACTAAGTCATAACTCATCATTTGCTATTTATATTCTGGCAGCATTATGTTTGTGCAATTTCTATCAGTCAAGGCCTCCTTTTAGGGGATGGGGATAAGAAAAGGAGATATTGTAATCTACTTCTGCTATTGCTGTTTGTATTCGCTGAGTTATCTGGTGCTTGATGTGTGCCTCATGCATCACTTTTTATTCAAAAATTGACATATTTATCCAAGAATGATTTTAACACACTAGCCTTATTCAAATACGTACAAAGGCTTTAGCAGACATTTTCAGCCATGCATTTTATGTGATTTATGCATTGGCATGTAAAAGGCAACATTTAATTGTGCGCATGTACTGTAATCACAGCCTCCTCAAGGCACCTCGTTGGAGCAGTGGAGACAAGTTTACAGGTAAGCAGCCTATTACTAAGGCTTTCTGAAGGCTTTTAAACCTGGGAACAGGTGGAGCCCCTCTAGATTGTACCAAGATTAGACAAACACATACTGCTTTAATCACTTCATCCTAGTTGTAGGTTTTTTAGTTTATTTTAAGCTGGTCAAATTTCACTTTAAAACCACAAATTATCTTAGGTAAAATTTGGATAGATCATCCCACTTGCAGAGTTTGGGTATGGATGAGAATTTGACTAAGCCATTACAGAAAGCRTCCCCGGTTCTGCAATGCAGATACAGCCTTTAAAAGTGATGAGCGCTTGCTCCCCTATACAGCCCAACATGTGACTTGTAATAAAACAACCTGATATTGCACTGAGGGAGGAGATCATCTTCAGAATGAAGTTGGTTGAAGACCTAGGAGATACACCCAGGACTGCTGCATCTTCCTGCACTGCTATCTCCTGTTTGTTTGGAGAATACCAATAGCAAGGAATTGAACCAGCAGTTGCAAAGGAGCTATGGAGAGGCAGAGAGGACAAGGCGGATAAGCAATATAAGGTGGCATGTTCTAGTGCCAAGCAAGGAAGGAACAAGAGATACCAATGAGAAAACCAAGGAAGTGCTAAAATATGAACCAATATAAAGTCATATTCTTAAGCAATTTAAGGGTTGGAGGAGTTCCTAATGTTTATTCTCTCTCCCACCTCTGCAGCTGTGTACTTCCACAGCAGCTTTACCCAAGTCTGAACCACTGCTAACATGGTCCTGTCCCCTCCCTCCCTTATGTTGCACCCACATCAGCATCTATCAGATTTTGCAGCAAGCTCCTGGTTGTAGCTAAACTGGTGAAAACCAAAGCTTTTTATGCAGGGTTGCCGCCACGGGCTGCCTTACCACAGAGTCAGACAAGCATCCTTGCAGAGCAGGTGGGAACGCCACCTCCAGTAGCTGCTAAGGCTGTGGCTCCACCGGCTGAGCAACCCAGGCGTCCTGCAGAAGCAGGGAGGAAGAGAGGGCTTGTGGCAGACTTAAGGTTTGAGGAAAGAAAAAGCACAGGTGATGACCCATGACAAACAAATGGAGATTAATCCCAGTGCAAAAAGAGAAAATTAACAACTCAAGCTAGAAGACAAAGCAAGGTTAGACGCAGAGAAAGGAATCCATAGTAGGCAAATAAACCTGGAGAGAGGCATTTCAACAGGTTGTGTTATCACCAGGCAAAAATTCTTTACACATGGCCATAATCAACTGAGAATGAACTGAAAGGGAAACGAACACGCAATTTATAAAATGTTGCTATTCTTTTATCATGTACTGCTTAAGCCTTTGTTTACACGCATAGTTTTCTATTCTGTTCAAAATAATAGAGGAAAGCAACTGCACAGGGATTCCACAATAAAGGTTCCTTCATCTCTCAAACAGGTGAGAGAACAAGTTACAGGGAGATATGCTTTTACTTGCAATTTAAGTTACTGAAATTCACAGTGCTCTGAATGGCCATTCATCACGCTGTGTGATTATAATCACATACCAGTAGTGCTTTGCATCAGAGCCCAAGTTTTCTGATCTTTTGCACAGTGCAGGACTATAAACCAGGTGTGCTTTGAAATGCCTGAAGTCTAACATGAGATTGTGCTGTTGGCAAAGCATCACACTTATGCTCCATTTCTTTAGCTATGGACAACACACACTTATTTAATTGATCACACTTCAGGAGGAGGAAGGCAGCTATTTTCTCCCAGAAGCTTATCCTGCTCATTTATTATGCCCCTCCAGAGCATATGGCCAGAAGCAGAGACGGCTGTTTTTCATACAGAGCTTAAGGAAAGTAACTTAAGCTTGACCACCTTGTGCTGACAAAGAATGGGCTTAAGAAAATCATGGCATGCACGTGCACCACAGCAGCACAGCACTGATGCACTGTTCCTCCACAGCATGCTTTCTTTTGTTACAACTGTTCCCTGTTACAGCTAGGACAGAGAAAAGCAGCACTACCGGCAGGTATAATTTACCTACCCCAGCGTATCCGAGCTAGACAGCATTACCAGGCAACTATGGGGTGCAGGGAAGACTCACATATCACTTTGGCATGGTTGGGAACTAAAAGGAAACAAAGGAATTTCTGTGGAACAAGTTAGATGCCTAGATGATAAATGAAGTCTAAGCTATTGTCCTATGCTCCCCGTACAGGGATATACAAGCACCTCCAGAGAGCAATTAATCTCATCCTAAAATACATGTTCGAGATGGGCGTGATGAACAGCCTGTTGAAGGTACCATGTTTTCACTCTAATTATGAAGGAAAGAGTGATTAGCTGAGGCTTTGACATCTAGTTTTAAAATCTTTTAAGCCAGAAGAGACAAACCTCAGTCTCAGGGTGAAGGAAGGAAGCACACAACGGGCAGTTCAGCTCCCTCCTTCCTCTGACCAGAGGGAGAACATCCCTCCCATTGCCCTGAAACAGGAAAATGTAGTCCTAGCGACAGCAGCCTCCACTTCTGCCACTAACGACCCATTCACCCATACACTCATGCTTTGAAGAGGAGAAAGATGGCAAACACCTCCCACTGTTCCCTGGACAGCTGCCACCTCCAAACAGGGTGGCCGAGGGGAACACCCCATAGCTGGGGAGGGAGCCCCTGCTCCCTCCCGCCAGAGCATCAATCCAGCCTCACCAGTACTGTGCAAACCAATTTGCAAGCACAGACATCGTTACCAAAATTAACAGTGTGATTTCACTGACCCCTTCAGCTAGGGCAGCAGTGTTCAGAAACGCTCCCGCACTGCCTCTTCATCCACAGCTGCCCCTCCCTGTGCCGGCTCTGTCCTCCACTTTGTGCCGGCTCAAGCGTCAGTGCATGACTTGGTGAGTCAGCTGAACCGAGAGAGGTGAAAAGGCATTATTTGAGAAGCCTTCCCTGATTACAAATTAGGCTAATTCATTCAAGAAAATTACATTCATTTCCCAGTTATCTTCAAATACATCAATCCAGTCTGAAAATGGACTGGATCTGTTGGCACTTAAAATTAYATTCCCACTTATTCTGTTCATTCTACAGAATATTCAATTCTACAGAAATCAGCAGTTTAAACAGCCTGCTGCCTCAGGTTACAGAAGTTTGTTTGCGGATTATTCTCTCTTCTGTTTTGAAAAGCACATAAATTATTAACACAAGTCACTAAAATTCCCTGTCTTTCAACAAGGACATTCTAATCATCTGTCAACAAAAATCACAGTTTACTGGGTATCTACTAATAATCTTCTGCTGAGAAAAATGCAGCTGATGTGTTTCAGAATTATAGAAGAAAAAAATGCTTTTCTTCTTGTAATTTCAGAAGATCCGGCAGGGTTGATGTGACAATTAGTGAATATTTAAATGCTTGATATTCATTGGAAATAGTCTGACAGTGATGGCCAAATAATTTCAGGCACGAGAAGAAAAGAAAGTCTCAGACTGATGAATAACTGACATTTGACCTGCTGTTCACTTCCTAAGCTGGAAAAAAATGCAATTCATATTGAATTGAAGTTGAAGCTGGCTAAGAAAGCATAAAACACTGTTTCATGTTTCTGCATTGCCTTACTGTCTAAAGCTCTTTTTATAAAATTGTTTTATTCACTGGTTATAATATGCATATTGAGGACAGGGGTAAATACCTAGGACAAAGCAATTACCGTAACCCATAAATGTTACAGAAAATAATTTAAACATTTATAAAACCGTGGCTGAAATTTTGAATTTAATAGAGTAACACAATGCTTGTGCAAATTTGTAACAAAGCACACGTAATCTTTGTTGTTAAGTATCAAGACTTTCTAATATTAAGCTTTTTCTGGCATGCTTACACTGGCCTGAAGTTGGTGGGGAGTACACTTAATAGAAGGCATTTTCCCCACAAAGGGAATATGAACCACCATTATATGGCTGCATGAACAAACAAAACCAGCCAAACAAAAAAACCCACCCAGAACATTAGCCTTAAGACACAGAGCCCCAGCAGGATTATGAAGTCCTTCTTTCTGAAAATATGGGACTTGAGGCACTGCCTGCCAAGGCACTACAGCCAAACTCCAGTGGAAGATAAATAGTTGTAGACCAAGACCATTTGGTCTTTATTCTCAGATAACCTAAAGATGAGGAAGCCTTTCTCTTCTGAGAGAAAAGCAAATTGAAATGAAATGTTTACAACCGATGTTTACTAAGGATTATACCCTCACCCTGCTTTCTATTAAGAGACTCCTTTTGCTTAAGAAACCAGGTGTTAATCCCTCAAAGCGGATGACATTTTCCAACCCTGCATATTTCACAAAGCTTGAACACATTCAGAGGGAAAGAAAGTTTACATAAGACACAAAACAGATGTTTAATAAACTTGAGTAATCTGACAGGCAAGTATATTTTGGTCTTTCCAAAAGACAGCCACAAAGAGGCAGCAACTATTTTCTTCCAGACACAATAAAGAGGACTTTGGTCTGGTTTTAATTAAAGAGACCGGATCCTAACCAGAAGAAGAATCCTTACCTCCTGTGACATACTTTGATCTCACCTTTGATGCTAACGGGAAAGAAACAACTCTGACTTTCTATTTAGCATCAGTAGTATCATTCCAGTCACATCAGCATCATTCACCCAGAGAGTAGGATATGATCAGTGACAGGCATCATGTCAGTCAGGGTTAAACCTGGTCTGAGTCACCAAATCATCCCAGCAATCTAACAGGAGAATCAGTCATGTCTTCAGCATTACCTAGGAAGGAACAACACTGACTCTTTCTGCTTAGGAGTAGGTTTAAAGCAGATTACTTCTGGCACTGAAACAACTATAAAAGTAAATATAATATACATGGCATAAACTGTAAACATTAAAGGGTTTTCCTCCCCAGAAGTAGTAGATGCGACCATCAGCTATTTTTACTGTTCCTTAAAAACTGTATTTCTTTTTTACTTAAATTGGTTTGAATTTACAAGGGAGACTGTGTTAAAACAAACATAAGAAAATCCCTAAGTTTTACTATGKTTTTATGAAATCAATCCCATTCTCTTCCAACTAACTTAGATGAGACTAGTAGAAATAAAACCAGAGCAAAATCAAGCAGGACTGTACACCTCCACCCTCTCTTGTATAATACACTTCTATTTGGCAGCATTGTGTTCTGCAAATCTTACAGTGTCAACCTTTCAAAATGCCTGAGGTCTATCTATATAGAATTATCATTATGTGTACAAGGGCGAAAAAATGTTCTTCCTCCTTCACATCATTCATTTTAGCTAAAGCTGTTGTCCTCTTACCTAGCAGAAAGGGACTGTATTTGCTCATTTTATCATGTATTCATAACCCAGCCAACCACTAGCTGAAACAGACTGGTGGATTTTGGACCTCTRCAGTCTTCAGTTAGCATATCCAACTAATTTTTCAGTAAATACAGCCAAACTGGAAATTAGAAACAAAAAGCGAGAGACAAAAATCTGTTCCACACTTGCATGTAACCCCTTCATAAAGCTAACACCATGACCAACAGCTGCAAGCACTGAATGATCACTAACTTTCAACTAGTGGCCTGATTTTCAGGCACTAATCACCTATAACTGCAGCTGAAGCCAGCTCTTGTCTGAGAGTTTGGGACAGACTCAAACTAAAGGTACAGAAATTCAGTCATAAAAAGCTGAATAACTTAAAAGGGGGAAGGACATTCTACATAATTTATCTTCTCATAGCAGAATAGACAAAAATGTGCTTGAAAAGATAATGATGAATTTTATACTTTCCTTTTATGTTAAAGGCAGAAATACAAAGTGAAAGTAATACTGTGATAAACTTTTTTGAAAGCAGCAGTGCCTACCTTTCCCCCGCCCTCCCCCAAGCATCTGTGTTTGCTTGAAAAAGAGTCATGCAACCAGCTAACAGGGCTAGCAAGGAATGCTAGATGTGTGTAAAAGATCCAGGCTTATCTGTGCAAGCTTTCACTGGCTTTTTGGAATATAGGAATGTTTGGATATTCTGCAGTGAAATATTGTCCGTTAACAGCAAGCAGAATGTAAGATTTTTCTTATGTACCCATCCTTTTACAAAACTGCATTTGCAAAGATTGATGAAAAGGCCTTCATTGTGGGCTTCTGTTTTTCAAATCTCCCATACAAACTCCCTGCATACACTTTATGGTTTTTTT